>JAWJVD010000159.1:235953-268453 GCA_038048745.1 Coluber constrictor foxii
AGCACAGTAGATTTCAGACCTAGCTATACCAAACCTCCAGGGATGAAGAACCCACAACTTCTGAAGGCCAGCTGTTCCACTGATTAATTGTCCTCACTGTTAGGAAGTTTCTCCTTCATTCCAGGTTGCTTCTCTCCTTGATGAGTTTCCATCCATGGTTTCTTGCCTTGCCTTGTAAAGCTTTGGAAAACAAATTGACCCTCTCTTCTTTGTGGCAGCCCCTCAAATATTGGAACACTGCTATCCTGTCACCCCTGGTCCTTCTTTACAATTTATATTGATATTGATTGTTTCGTAGTATGATTTAATTGCTTGACAAATGTATCTTTTCTTTTTATGTATACTGAGAATGTATGCACCAAGACAAATTCCTTGTCTGTCCAATCACACTTGGTCAATAAAGAATTCTCTTCTCTTCTCTTCTCTTCTCTTCTCTTCTCTTCTCTTCTCTTCTCTTCTCTTCTCTTCTCTTCTCTCCTCTCCTCTCCTCTCCTCTCCTCTCCTCTCCTCTCCTCTCCTCTCCTCTCCTCTCCTCTCCCCTCCCATTCCCATTCCCATTCCCATTCCCATTCCCATTCCCATTCCCATTCCCATTCCTACTCTACTCTACTCTACTCCACTCCACTCCACTCCACTCCACTCCACTCCACTCCACTCCACTCCACTCCACTCCACTCCACTCCACTCCTTCCCTTCCCTTCCCTTCCCTTCCCTTCCCTTCCCTTCCCTTCCCTTCCCTTCCCTTCCCTTCCCTTCCCTTCCCTTCCCTTCCCTTCCCTTTCCTTTCCTTTCCTTTCCTTTCCTTTCCCTTCCCTTCCCTTCCCTTTCCTTTCCTTCCCTCCCATTCCCTTCCATTCCCTTCCCTTCCCTTCCATTCCATTCCATTCTGTTCCTACTCTACTCTACTCTACTCTACTCTACTCTACTCTACTCTACTCTACTCTTTTCTCTAGACTGGCCATCCCCAATTCCTGTAACTGTTTGTGCGACCTGCACAAAACAGCATCAGACAAAAATCCTCAGCCACCTTCTCTAGGTGTGTGTGTGTCTTTTTCCCCCAGATAAGCAAAAAAAACGAAAGTAAGAAAAACT
This sequence comes from Coluber constrictor foxii, assembly GCA_038048745.1. NCBI lineage: Eukaryota > Metazoa > Chordata > Lepidosauria > Squamata > Colubridae > Coluber > Coluber constrictor. The sequence goes on from JAWJVD010000159.1 coordinate 237,046, forward strand.
GCTCACCATTCCTTTTCCTTACCACATGAACGAACATGTTAGCTTCCCTGGAGATTTGCTTGGTGAGGATGTGCGGGCTCGTGTCTTCTCTCAAATAAGCCTATTATGCAAAGATTGAAACATTAGGATTAATTATGCCCAGATCGGAACGCAAAACCTAATGAAAAACATACATCTCTCTCTCTCTCTTTCTCTCTCGTGGGCTGGATTCCCCGAGGAGAGCTTGAAAAAAATTAACTTTGACAGTTTGGGCTCTCTGCGGCAGATTGGAATGGGTGACGTCAAGTACATTCAGAAAGAGGCATTTGGTGTGTTTGTGTGTGTGTGTGTTTTCAAACCCAGATAAAACACAACGACAAAACCAGAAATGAAAGGGCCCTGAAGGCGTCAATCCATCATCTGAAACAATTAGTCCTCAACTTATGACCGGAATTGAACCTCAGATTTATGTTGCTCAGCAAGACATTTGCTGAATTTTGTCCCGTTTTACGACTTGTCTTGCTTCCCACAGTTGTTAAAGGGATCACTGCTGTTCTTAAGGCAGTAACCCCCTTGTTAAATGAATCCGGCGTCCCCGTTGACTTTGCTTCTCAGAAGGTCGCAAAAATTGACCCCAAGACAGTGCAATCGTCATAAGTATGAATCAATTGTCAAGCATCTGAACGTTGGTCGCCTGACCCTGGGGAGGATGCAATGGTCATAAGTGTGGAAAAAAACCTGTCATAAGTCCCTTTTCTCAGCGTTGTTGTAACTTTGGATGGTCAATAAATTAAGTATTGTAAGTCAAGACCGGTAGTGGGTTGTAACCAGTGTTATCACTGGTTCGCTTCGTGCACATGCTTTGCGCACGATCGGTGCACAATCGGCGCATGCAAACTCGTTTGCTCGCACGCACACCAAACTTATGCTTTGTGAAAGTGCATTGAACTTTGAAACAGCTGAGGCATGGCAATCCTCTCTGCCATGTCTTTCAGCTGGGCTAAAAACAAAGGAATAAAGGTAGGTATAACACAGAGGCAGGCAGGAAGGCCCAGCTGACAGTCAGAGCAAACCGGTTCGCTCTCACATCAAGATTTTCACTACCGGCTCTCCCGAACTGGGTAGAATCGGTAGCAACCCACCACTGTTCTTTCTCTTACTTTATAACAATATGCCTCCGTTGGCCATTTCACCCCTGATTTTTAGTAGCACTCAGATCCACGTTTGATATATCTGTAAACAAGGTGAGCATCAAAAAGATACTGATAGATCTTCAGCTTGAGCAGGGGGTTGGACTAGAAGACCTCCAAAGGTCCCTTGCCACTCGGTTATTCTGTTAAGATCCAATGTTGGAGCTAAGCCAGGGAGATTGTGGAAACGTGCTTAGATACTAAACTCACCAAACAGAGTTGTGGGTTATGCATGTATGTTTGTATTCATTCATTCATCCATTTCATTCATTCATTCATTCATCCATTTCATTCAGTCAGTCAGTCAGCCAGCCAGCCAGCCAATTATTTTTATCTTGCCTTTATTATTTATAGAAATAATTCAAAACAGTGAACATATCCAACACTCCTTCCTCCTCTTATTTTCCCCACAACAACGCTGTGAGATGTTTCGGGCTGAGAGACCATGACCAGCCCAAAGACACCCAGCCAGCTTTCATGCCTAAGGCAGGATTAGAACTCCCTGTCTCCTGGTGATTGGCCCAAAGTCACCCAGCCAACTTTCATGTCTAAGACGGGACTACAACTCAGCATTCCTGATGATTGGCCAAAGTTTCTCAGTGAGCTTTCATGCCTAAGGTGGGACTAGAACTCCCTGTCTCCTGGTGATTGGCCCAAAGTCACCCAGCCAACTTTCACGTCTACAACTCAGCATGTCCTGATGATTGGCCAAAGTTTCTCAGCGAGCTTTCGTGCCTAAGGCGGGACTAGAACTCCCTAGTCTCCTGGTGATTGGCCCAAAGTCACCCAGCCAGCTTTCATGCCTAAGGCAGGACTAGAACTCACCATGTCCTGATGATTGGGCCAAAGTCTCTCAGCTGGCTTTTGTGCCTAAGGTGGGACTAGAACTCCCTGTCTCCTGGTGATTGGTCCTAAGTCAACCAGCTGGGTTTCATGTGTGAGACAGATCTTAAACTCACGATTTCTAGACTCAAGACGTAACCAATACAACAAACTAGTTATAGGGGCTTAATTGAGCCAGAGAGAAAGATTGACAGGTTCACATGAATATTAATGTCTAAAGATGTCGACAACTTGGTCTCTAGATGGACACATCACTATATCTAGTCAAAAGCCGCAGGGAATAATCTTCCATCACATCTTCTTTGACAATGTATTCTCCAGTTAGGACCTTAAAAAGAGATAATTTGATCCATAAATGAGATCTAGACAGGCTTCTATAACTGCAACAAGGATATGTGAGTTTCTATTTGAGGAAAATCATAATAAAAAGTTAGTCGCATTCATTCCCCCCCTCCGTAACTGAAACAAATCAAAAATAATAATAAGCAACCACAATAGTACAGGATCAGTCTCTCTTCTGGCCTGAATCACCCCATTATGCTGTGAAGCGTCAGTTCTAAATTTTGGTTTGAAGGCAAATGGAATAAATATTTGAATTAAATAGATGTTCTGATATGGATTAGAATAATCACATTGAGCACACTTCTGAACGGAGTTAACAATTTGAAATGTCTCTTGTTTACTCCCTTGCAACAGGAATGGTTCAGGTTGTCCTTGACTTACAACCACAACTGAGCCCAACATTTCTGTTGCGAAGAACGACAGTTGTTAAGTGAGCTTTGTCTCATTGTGTGCCCTTTCTTGCCCCCGTTGTAAAGTTGTTCCGTTAGTGACCTGGTTGTTATGTGAATCTGGCATCCCCCTTGGCTTTGCTTGTCAAAAGGTCGCAAAAGGGGATCACGTGATCCTTGGCCCTGCAACCATCAAAAATATGAGACAGTTGCCAATTGATAGGATTTTGATCATCACGACCACCGTGGGGATGCTGTAACAGTCGTAAGTGTGAATACAAGCCATGGGTCACTTTTTTTCAATGCCATTGTGAGTTTGCACTGTCCCTAAAAGAACGTTTGAAAGTCAAGGACTACCTCTAATATGAATTCTCCAAGACTAAGAAACGTTGAGCAACCGCTCCTCCTTAGTGGAGAAAGAAAGAAAGAAAGAAAGAAAGAAAGAAAGAAAGAAAGAAAGAAAGAAAGAAAGAAAGAAAGAAAGAAAGAAAGAAAGAAAGAAAGAAAGAAAGAAAGAAGAGAGAGGGGTGGGTAGGTAGGTAAGTAGGTAGGTGGATAGGTGGATAGGTGGATAGGTGGATAGGTAGATGATAGAGAGAGAGAGATGATGGATGGATGGATGGATGGACAGATAGGAAAAAGAGAGAGGTAGAGGTAGGTAAATGAGTAGAGAAGTAGGTAAGTAGGTAGCAGGGGTGGGTTCTAAATTTTTTTACTACCGGTTCTGTGGGCATGGCTTATTTTGTGAGCGTGGCTTGATGGTCATGTGACAATTCTTTAGGATTTAGCAGAGGTGCTGGTCTACCAGGCTTTTAACTGCTTGCAGAGCTGTACTGGTCTATCCATTTGTTTTTGGAGGCCACGGTCTACTCATTTGTTTTTGGAGGCCCCGGTTTACTCATTCATTTTTGGAGGAACCAGTCTGCTCATTTGTTTTTGGAGGCACCGGTCTACCACCACCCTGCCTTTTAACACTGATCAGCTGTAGGGCAGCCCTTTGAAGCCCCGCGGCAGGAGTTTAAACAGTTTTTTTCCTTCTAGCTGATCAGCTGGGACTCGGGAGGCAGCAATATACTGGGGGTGCGGCCACATAAAAGGTAAGAATAATGCAGGGGAGAGGGGAGGGGAGGGGAGAGGGGGCGGAAGGGTCCAGCTCCCAAAGAAAGAGAACCTGTTTGGTGATGTCATATCGTCAACGCTACTGGCTCGGCTGAACTAGGCCGAACCGGAAAAAAACCACCACTGGTAGGTAGGTAGGTAGATAGGTAGGTAGCTGGGTAGATGATAGATAGATAGATAGATAGATAGATAGATAGATAGATAGATAGATAGATAGATAGATAGATAGATAGATAGATAGATAGATAGATAGATAGATAGAGAATAGAGAGAGAGAGATGATGGATGGATGGACAGATAGGAAAGAGAGAGAGGTAGAGATAGGTAAATGAGTAGAGAGGTAGGTGGGTGGATCGGTAGGTAGACAGACAGACATAGATAGTGAGAGAGAGAGAGAGAGATTAGAGAGAGAGAGAGTTGTAGGTAGGTAGAGAGAGATAGGAAGTGGGTAGGTAGGTAGGTGGGTGGGTGGGTGGGTGGATGAGTGGATGGATGGATGGATGGATGGAGCTACCAAAAGAAAATAATATTTGTAGCTCAGTGTTGAACTGTGGCATCCTTCATGCATGCTGAACTCGCAGATATTTCATGACCCAACTAGGTAACTTCATCAGTGCCAGAAGAGAGTGGGTTTCTTTTCTGTTTACATTCAATAACAAGCTATTGTGTATAAACAAGGAGCAAACCCCCTGATTCACTGGCACTGATGATGTCATCTGATTGGGAAATGTATCATCTGCAAGGACCATCCAGCTCTGAGAGCACAAAGGACGGCACATAAATAGGGCTGAAGGAGGAGAGAACAAGAAAGATAGAATTGGTCCACTCCACAAAGCTCAAGTATCTTCAGAGTACTTGACAAACGTACTCAAACATCAGGATTAGAAGTGGCACACCATCTCTTGATCAGGGTTTTATGCAAGGCATCCTCCAGGTTGTAGACTCTTTAGGACAATAACATTCTCCTTCCAGTTCAGTGGCTGCCTTGTCCATCTTGAAATAATCTTCCGAGTTTATCCCAGCCGGCCATCCTTATCCTGGGTATAAGAAAGGGTTAGAGTGGGAAATGCCAAATGAAAGAAACAAAGGCGTAAACTACTTTCTATTCTGAAACACATTCGCTCATTTTCTTCAGACGCTGGAACATTCTGGATCCGTTCAAGCGTTCTAATTTTTTAATCTTCTTTTCTACACAAGAATAATTAGCACAATATGCTTATGGTTTAAAAGGATTTCTTTGTCTGTGGGACTAATTCAGAACATTATTTTCTGATTCTCTCTTTCTCTCCCTCCCTCCCTCCCTCCTCCCCATCGAAGAACACAACAGAATAACAGAGTTGGAAGGGACCTTGGAGGTCTTCTAGTCCAACCCCACCCTGTTCAGATAAATGGTTGTCCAATCTCTTCTTTTAAACTTCCAGGGTTGGAGCACCCACAACTTCTGGAGGCAAGTCATTTACTGATTAATTGTTCTCATTGTCAGGAAATTTGTCCTTAATTCCAGATTGCTTCTCTCCTTGATGAGTTTGCATCTATTGCTTCTTGTCCCGCTTTCAAATGATCCTTCCTTCCTTCCTTCCTCCCTCCCTCCCTCCCTCCCTCCCTCCCTCCCTCCCTCCCTTCCTTCCTTCCTCCCTCCCTCCCTCCCTCCCTCCCTCCCTCCCACTTCTTCCTTCCTTTCATCCTTCCTTGCTGTCATCTCACCTTTTTTTCTCTGGGGTCAAGTTGTTCCACTGATTCGCCTTAGTTCTAAGTTGCTTCCATCCTTGATTAGTTCCCACTCATTGTTTCTTGTCCTGCCCTCATGTGCTTTTGGAGAATAGCTTCACTGCCTCTTCTTTGTGGCAGCCCCTGAGATATTGGAGATTCTTTGGGATCAATCATAAACTTAAAGCAATATTCAATTCATAAAAGAGCTGGAAAGGACTTTGGAGGTCTTTTAGTCCAACACCCTGCTCAGGCAGGAGACCCTCTGCCATTTCAGACAAATGGCTGTCCAATCTCTTCTTGAAAATCTTCAGTGATGGAGCACCTACAACTTCTAAAGGCAAGTTGTTCCATTGGTTAATTGTTCTCACTCTTAGGAAGCTTCTCCTTAGTTCCAGGTTGCTTCTCTCCTTGATTAGTTTCCATCCTCTGCTTCTTGTTCTGCTTCTGGTGCTTTGGAAAATAAGTAGACCTCCCCTCTTCTTTGTGGCAGCCCCTCAAATACTGCTATCATGCCACCCCTAGTCTTTCTTTTCTGGTGATTGGCTATATCCAATTCCTGCAACCATTGTGTAAGCTATCATATCGGAACAAACCAGCTGATCAAGGACGGAGCTGTAAGAATGAACACTGAAACTCCACCAAATTCTCAAAGCAGTTTCCAAACCATCGAAAACAAATATTGAAGAACTGTTGAAGGGTGAGAGCGCTAGAGATATAGGAAAACTGCTGGCTTTGTGTAGGAATATTCAGGTCCAGCTTTGCTTACAGTACGCTGTAACTTTTTGAAAATTGCTGGCTTTGTGCAGGAATATTCAGATCCTGCTTTGCTTACACTGTAATTCCTTGATTTTAGTAAAAGTAATATTTTGCTCCAAAAATGGAGTTGAGGGTCTTCCTTCCCTAAATATACACGTGTCAAGATTGAACCCTGTTTGAATCTTTTGAGTCTTATCGCTATTCAACTTGCCAAAGAACTGGGAAGGGAGACGGAAGGATGAGATGGAATGCAGATGTTTCAAAGACTGTGGGAACCAAGAACCCACCAAGGTCACTGCCGCAGGTGTCTGACAAAGAAATGAAGTGTTCTCAAAACAAAAGGACGATTCATAATCGGGCCACGTGAACATCCATGGGTGGGGAGAAAGAGAAGCTATTGTTTAACCATGCAAACATTGTGCGAGAAAACCAGAGCTCTGGTTTTGATTCTTCAGTACCGAAATGATGTATCCAATAAAGTTTTGCTTTTGGGAATGTCTATGGAGATTCTCAGTCATCCAGGGAATGGTTATCCCAAAGTTACTTTTTTCAAAAGGCAAGTGGACTTTCTGGTTTTTCTTTGAAGACGTTTCACTTTTCATCGAAGAAGCTTCTTCAACTCTGACAGGATGAAGGGGAATGGAAGGATTTATATTCCTTAGAGTTAGCTGGTCCTTTGCATTCTTTTAGCAGGTCATTAAGGTCACCTGAAGCTTTGTGTGTGTCATCAGGTTTACCTGAGTAGTGGAAATAGGTGTGAAGCCTTCTTGGAACTGTTGAAAGGACCATGTTGTAGATTGGAGATAGATGATGTTGTATCCCTTCCCCTCTTCTTGAGAGAGGGTGGTTCAATTTTGACATAGATGGCCTCTTTGACCCTTCTGTCAAACCAGTGGTCCTCTCTGTCCAAAATGTGGACTTTGCTGACTTCAGAAGAGTGGCCTATGTCTTTTAAACGGACTGCTGAATCTAATCCTGATGTGTTTGTTCGCCTATGTTGTGCCATGCGTTTTTGAAGTGGTTGTTTTGTTTCCCCAACGTACAGATCTGCATATGGCTCACTGCATTCCTCAGAGGGTCTACTTCTTTTGAGTTTGCTAGTCGGACTGTTGACATTAAACCAGCCCAACAATAATATAATAATATAACAATGATTTAGGAAGCGCCATATCTCAGGGAAACCTCCAAGCAACCAAGAAGGGAAATTGTCTCAACCTTTTTTTAAAAAAAAATGGCATAAAGAAAAACAAAAAGGACTGTGGAAGAGAATAACACATAAAATCCTACGACCCTGGTAGAGGCTGCATTTTCCCTGATCCAGCTATCCTTACCAGGATTAATGAAATCGGTCCATAGCATGGCAGCTCCTTGTGCTAAATGGAACTCCAGAGACCATAGATAGACATGGCAAAATCCCCAAGCTCTTTTTTTTCCAAGCATCTGAACCTTTCAGAGCTAATGCCAAAAAAGCCAATGCAATCCTAAATTGCATTAACAGAGGGATACAATCAAGATCAAAACCACTCTATAAAGCCTTAGTAAGATCACACCTAGAATCCTGCATCCAGTCCTGGCTACCACACTATAAAAAGATGTTGAGACTCTAGAAAAAGTGCAGAGAAGAGAAACAAAGACGATGAGGGAACTGGAGGCTAAAACATACAAAGAATAGTTGCAGGAACTGGGCATGGTTGGTCTAGTGAAGAGAAGGACCAGGGGAGACATGATAGCCGTCTTCCAATATTTGAGGGGCTGCCACAGAGAGGAGGAAGGGGTCAAGCTATTTTCCAAAGCACCTGAAGGCCAGACAAAGAATAATGGATGGAAACTGACCAAAGAGAGATTCAACCTAGAAATGAGGAGGAACTTTCTGACAGTGAAAGCAATCAAACATGGAACAGAAGTTGCCTTTGGAAGTTGTGGGAGCTTCATCACTGGAAGCTTTCAAGAAGAGACTGGACTGCCATCTGTCAAGAAGAGACTGGACTTCCAACTCTGATAATCTCTTAAAGATCTGTTAAAGGAAGCTTTCAAGAAGAGACTGAGCTGCCCTCTGTCAGAAATGGGGTAGGGTCTCCTGCTCAGGCAGGAGGTTGGACTAGATGACCTACAAGGTGCCTTCCAACTCTGTTAACCTGTTAAATCTGTTTATCTCCTCTTCCCCCTCCTCTCTCTCTCTCTCTCTTTATGCAGAAATCTCCCCTCCTTTGTGTCTTTCATCACCGCAGCCCTTCCTGCATCCAGACAAATCCTCCGGGAACTCAAAAGTTGTTGTTGTTGTTGTTGTTATTGTTGTTGTTGGTATTATTATTATTATTAATTTGCCAGACTCCTGCTGAGAGTTGGCATTTCACGAGGCAGGTTGGGGTAATTGCTAAGAATTAAAACTGATTCAATTAAATCCCTTCTCGGTTCAGGTTTGCACCTCCTCCACCTTGCTCCTTCTCCTCTCCTTCCCCCATTTCTCTTCCTTTGCTTTTAGGGATGGAGGTAACAATGCTGCGGCCTTCTACCGTGCCTGGCAGCCTTTCATTTCTTTCTCGGCAGGCGGTAAGAAGCCAGACTGAAAAGCCACCTCTGTTTTTTTCTTTTTTTTTCCCCCCCGTACAGGAGGCTGCGATTATCTTGTCCAGAACAACCTGTGCGTTTCTCTCCTTTGTTTTCTTTTTGAAAGCAAATTTGGGATGAGTGGAGAATTGCCTGAGCGATTTCACAGATGGCGGGGAAGCAAATTTAGCACGCAGGTGCTAAATAAAGACCCCGCAATCTTAGCACGCAACGGCAGGTCTATATTTCTGAACAGGGAGGCTTCGGGGACTGTCACCTTCTCCCCCAAAGAGCACCAGAATTGGGAAACTGCTGGGAATAAAATATCTATCTACCTTTGCCATCTGGATTTGCTAGAAGTGTGCCCTATTCATATGTCCATAGTTTTGAAAAGGTTGAACATGGGCACTTCAGCAAGGGGTCTGTGAGCCCATTCGCTGCTTAAATGGCTGCATAAAAGTACGGTATATACCTCTTCTGCATGTTGGGTGATAATTTATATTGCACAGAAATGCCCACAAAAACTTGGAAGGAATGGGGGAGGAGGAGGAGGAGGAGGAGGAGGAGGAGGAGGAGGAGGAGGAGGGTGACAATGACTGTGTGGTTCTTGGTGTTCTCTATACATGGTTGTGTTCTTGCAGAATTTCACTACCAAAGCAGGTAACGTCATCAGGGAAGGGAAGGGAAGGGAAAGGGAAGGAAAGGGAGGGGAGGGAGGGAGAGAGGGAGAAGGAAGGAAGGAAGGAAGGAAGGAAGGAAGGAAGGAAGGAAGGAAGGAAGGAAGGAAGGAAGGAAGGAAGGAAGGAAGGAAGGAAGGAAGGAAAGAAGGAAGGAAGGAATTGAGGGAGAGAGGAAGAAATGAGGGAGGGAGGGTGGGAGAGAGGGGAAGGAAAGAAGGAAGAAACGAAGAAAGAAAGAAATTGAGGGAGGGAAGGAGGGAGGGAGGGAGGAAGAGGAAGGGGAAGGGGAAAAAGGAAAAGAGAGAAGAGAAGAGAAGAGAAGAGAAGAGAAGAGAAGAGAAGAGAAGAGAAGAGAAGAGAAGAGAAGAGAAGAGAAGAGAAGAGAAGGAAGCTAAAGCGGGAAAGGAAAGGAAAGGAAAGGAAAGGAAAGGAAAGGAAAGGAAAGGAAAGGAAAGGAAAGGAAGACAATTTAAAACATTGAGACATCTTAAGATTTGGTTGGCTCTTATGCTTCTTCTGGAAGGCATTGAAGACCAAATATTGTATCAGAGCCTCGGGCCCCAGATGTGTGATGGAACCCACGTCCTCCCTATGCTGGGAGTTTTTTCATGATTCTTTTGGAGCTGTGCATTTGGTCTTGTGGGCTACATTTTTTTAGCAATTTTCTGGGTCTCTGCGATACTTTAATCCTTACAATAATATAATCCATCATAATAATTGGGGATAGTGGTATAGAAGAGAGCTAACTGGAGAAAATCACAAAGATCCTCAACTAGTGATAGAACGAGTGCGGCAGAAGAAAGCAAAGATATAAACAATATATAGATTATATAGAATCTAATAAGCTGGAAGGGACTTTGGAGGTCTCCTAGTCCAGCCCCCTGCTCAAGCAGGATAACCTATACCAGTGATGGCTAACCTTTTTGCCATCGCGTGCCAGGAGGGCGGGGTGGGGGGCTCGCGCGAGTGCATGCCCACACCCATAATTCTATGCGCCCCACCCCGCGCATGCATATGCGACCCCCCACGCTTTTGGCACACAATGGCCCGGTAGGCCCATTTTTCTCTCTTATCTAGCTCCAGAGCCTCTCTGGGGAGAGCCTCCTGGGGAGGGCAAAAACGGCCTTCCCCATCCCCCTGGAGACTCTCCGGAGGCCAGAAATGGCCCCTTTCCCAACTTCCGGTTGGACAGGAAGTGACTTTTTTGCTGTCCTTGGAAGTTGGGAAATGGGCCGTTTCTGGTTTCCGGAGGGCCTCCAGGGGGGTGGTGGGGAAGACCGTTTTTGCCCTCCCCAGATTCATAGAGAGGCCCTGGAGCCAGGTGAGAAAGAAAAACAGGCCTTCCCCACCCCACCTCAGGCCCTCCTGAGGCAGGAAACAGCCTGTTTCCCTACTTCTGATGGGCCCAGAAGGCCCGAAAATCAGCTAGCCAGCACATGCATGCGGGCCGGAGCTGAGCTCATGGGCCCACTAATATGGCTATACGTGCCTCTGTGACACACGTGCCATAGGTTTGCCATCATGGACCTATACCAATTTAGATAAATGACTGTCTAGACTCTTCTTAAAGACATTCAGTGATGGATGAGCTTCTTGGGTGCAACCACAAAACAACTGGAGCACCATTTGAACACCATAGGCATTGACAATATTCCCCTCAATCAATTGCAAAAGACAGCTTTATTTGGAACAGCTTACATCTCCCCACAAAGATTTAACTTTCTCAGATATCAATATCTGCCCATACCAAGTTTCTTGGGAAGAACTCAACAGGTGGACAAAAATGCCAAACTCAGTTTAAACATCTGGCTGACTCCATGATGAACCATAGTTACCGTTAGCATTTGCTAGCATGCTATCTCAATAAATATGCCTGGGTAGGTTATCTCCTGACTTAGCTCGACATGTTGTGAGTACAGCCAACCATTGTCAGGGTTCCAAGTAAGATCCCCCAATGAAAGAAGACTCTGAGGCTAGAAGTTCTTCAAAGTTCCATTTTATTAGAGATGTCATATTGGCACATCTGGGCAAACCCAAATCTGAAAGCTTCCAGGCTTTCCCCACCCAAAGGAAAGTCCATGTCCATACCCAGCACCCACATGTCCATCACTTGGTCCAATCAAAGTACCATCGCAATTGGAGATGCCTCCCAGTCTCACCTCTTCAGGTGCAGGGCAAGATGTCCTTGACTCTCAGAGAAAGGAATGTTATTATGGCTATATATCTCCCCTGCTCTATACAACCCCTCCAAGTTTCCCACAGCTCTAAATATGGCCGGCCTGAAGATCCAACAGAAAATATGGCTTCCAGGCCCAACAGCCATTGTGATACAAACCAAATATATTTCTTCCCATCCATTGTCTGAAAGAGTTTCAGAAATATGTTAAGATCAGTGGTGGGTTGCCCCCGTTTGTTCGTTTTTTTTTTAATTTGATTTATATGCCGCCCTTCTCTGGAGACTCAGGGCGGCTTACAATGCGTTAAGCAATATCGTTAAGCAATGACCATTTCACAAGAACTGATAGTAAAACCAGCAAGAGGCTCCACCCACTGACCCGGATGTCATCATAGGTAATCTGCGCATGTGCAGAAGAGCGGGCGCAGGCATAATGCGAACCAGTAGTAAAGATAAGTAGAATCCATCCCTGGTCAAGATCTATGCCTCTTGTTCATGCAATAAATACAAGAGCCTGATGGCACAGTGGACTAAGTGCAGTGGACTAAGTGCTGTTAAAGTAGCACTTAGTTGCCAGCTGCCTGCAATTATTGCAAGTTCAAATCTCACCAGGTTCAAGGTTGACTCAGCCTTCCATCCTTCCAAGGTAGGTGAAATGAGGACCCGGATTGTGGGGGCAATAAGCTGACTTTGTATAAAAAAGAACACCGCTTAGGAGGGGCCAAAAGCCCTACTAAGCAGGTATATACAAAAGTAGGAAGGCTATTGCTTAATGCATTGTAAGCCACTCTGAGTCTCCGGAGAAGGGTGGCATATAAATCGAACTAATAAATAAATAATTAATAATTAATAATTAATGCACAACAAGACTCTTGCATGTTTGTGCCTTAAGCTGGTTTAAGGTGATTACATCACTCATCAACGTGGGACCAAATATTGTTAGGGATGTCTCAAAGGTTTTTTTCAGGAGGCTGCTATCATGTCTCCCCTGGTCCTTCTCTTCACTAGACTAGCCGTGCCCAGCTCCTGCAACCATTCATCATATGTTTTAGCCTCCAGGCCCCTAATCATCTTGGTAGCTCTTTTCTGCACTTTTTCTAGAGTCTCAACCTCTGTTCTATAGTGTGGTGACTTTATAATGTAGTTCCTCCTTAGCCGGGAAAGCCAGCTGGGTGACTTTGGGCCAATCACCAGGAAACTATTGAAGGAGAGCTCCTCAAATGTTATTCCAAGGGTCTTACGTACCCTAAAGGCCTTACTTGTGTTTCTCATTGCACTCTTATATAAAGGATATAATCATAATGCCCTTTCTCTCATTTCTGTACGCCTAAAGGGAACTTGACATTTGTAGCCTTCTGTTGCAACCATCATAACCACAAGATGTACCAAGTTGTTATTGTGTGTGGCCGTTGTATGCCCTATAGAACTAACTGGAATATATTGAGTAAGATGTAGAATATACCCATATATGGAATATGTATCAGAAAGCTAAGAACTTCTGTTTTTGTACTTTTCCAGTGAATCCCACATAGTATTATCTGTCTGTATGCATATTGTATTATCTGTAGGCGGAACTGAATTATACTATGTCACTGTTAGATTACAAACCTATAAAATCTGCCTTAGGGCGTAGCTCGGGGCTCAGTCTTTGTCAGGCTACTACACTGAGCCTATTGCTAGCAATATTCAATAAAAAACCTGTATTCTCTGGATCTCTGTGGTCTTGCCTCTTGACTGATTGGCGGGAACTAATTGGGATTGGCAAATCCCGCTTCACTATGAATTCTACTCCTGCCATAGGCATGAAAAGTGGCTGGGTGCCTTGAGCTAATCACCAGGAGATCATTTAGAGTACCGTGTTTCCCCGAAAATAAGACCCTGTCTTATATATATTTTTTGAACTCCGAAATAAGTGCTTGTCCTTATTTTCGGGGAGGTCTTATTATTTTGGGGTGCGTGAAGCAAAATGGGGCTCCTCTAGCTGTCTTACCTGATGTCCAGCTCTGTCTCCCTAACCAGAGGAAATGGCGGGGACCGGCTACACGTGCGTTTAAATATTTTTGGAGAGGGCTTATTTTGGGGGGGGCTTATTTTAGCACATGCGCTTATTATCAGAGGATGTCTTATTTTCAGGGAAACAGGGTATTGTCCAACTGTTTGGAGCCCCCACTGTATATCTGACATCAGTACAATTGAGTGAGTTCAGAAGTACTTCACGAGAAAAATCCTGCCCTCTTATGTACACAATAAAATTCCCTATACTACTAGGTTCAAAATTCTCGGTCTGGATAACTTGGAATTGTGTCGCTTGCATTCAGACTTAGGTATTGCATACAAAATTATATGTAGTAAGTACAGGCTTTACCTGTAAATGGGTTTTTTTTTCTGTTTTAATTGCAATAATGTATGGCAAACAACTGCTTTAAACTCAATGTGAATCGTTCTAAAGTTGACTGTAAAAAATATGATTTCTGGAATAGAGTGGCCGAAGTCTGGAATGCCCTACCTGATTCTCAGCTACATATTCTCAGTCTCAGCTACAAATTTTCAGTTTCAGTCACAAATTGACTTCCGTGAACCTCACTTCCTACTTAAGTGGTCGGTAGAGGGGGGGCGTGCATACCAGTGCACTATCAGTGCCTCTCGTCCCTGTCATTGCATTTTTATTCTCTTATTCTTGTTTTTGTTTGACAAAATTCAATAAATAAAAATATAAATATAAATAAATAAAAATAAATAAATAAATAAAATAATATAAAAATATAAATATAAATATAAATATAAATATAAATATAAATATAAATATAAATATAAATATAAATATAAATATAAATATAAATATAAATATAACTAAATAAAAATATAAATAAATAAATAAATAAATAAATAAATAAATAAGTAATATAAAAATATAAATAAATATAAATAATATAAATATAAATATAAATATAAATATAAATATAAATATAAATATAAATATAAATATAAATATAAATATAAATATAAATATAAATATAAATATAAATATAAATATAAATAAATAAAAATAAAAATAGATAAATATAAATAAATGTAAATGTAAATGTAAATATAAATATATAATAAATTCTAATCCTGCCTTAACCAGGAAAGCCAGTTGGCTGATCTTGATCCAGTCCCTCAGCCCAACTCACTTCACAAGATTGTGATTGTGGGGAAAATAGGAGGGTGTGTTGGACGTTCTCCACCCTTGACTGGTTTGTAAAAATAATAAAGGTGTTATACAAATAAATAAATAAAATGAAATAATTCCACACCACAAGGGAACAGCCATCTTAGCTCCTGCAGAGCAAGGTAAAAATATCAGATGGAAATCTAGTAGTTTGAAGTGGGAGCTTCATCCCTGGAAGCTTTCAAGAAGAGACTGGAACTGCCATCTATCAGAAATGGTGTAGTGTCTCCTGTTGGAGGTGGGGAGGAGGTTGGGCTAGATGACCTACAAGGTCTCCTCCAACTCTGTTAATCTGTTAAATTTGTTTCCTTAAGTAGGTTGTCCTTTACAATGTCCTTTTTTCCTCCTCCTATTTTCATTCTGTTTCCCGCCTCATCTACCTCCGCTTGATAATAAGTAGAAGAATGGGTAGGCTTGGCTTTAAATATAACCGCTTGCAGAAAGGAATTGGAAGGGGGCAGTGATACCCTAAGGGGAAATTTCAACTCAGGAGTGCTGACCTTTCCGAGAAAGCAAATTAAATTATCTTCCTCATCTTTTACTAGGGCTGTGACATCATTAAAATTCACGTTACCGAGGAGCGTACTTTTGTTTTGTATTCATAACCTTAAACCAAAATTAATCAGCTGTCACACAGAGTTAACATAGTTGTTAATGGTGCCAGACCAATACACACACACATACACATATATATATGTACATATGGAAGAAGAAGAATGTTCTACATACTTCTTTTTTTTAGCCAAGGTATGGTTAAATGTCTATGGAGAACTGAAGAACTGAAAGTCGATGGAGATTCTCTGTCATCCAGGTCATATTTGCCCCAAAGGGCTTTTTTCAAGAGGCAACTGGACTTCGTTGTTTTTCTTTGAGGACGTTTCACTTCTCATCCTAGAAGCCATGGGTGGAAACTAATCAAGGAGAGAAGCAACTTAGAACTAAGGAGAAACTTCCAGACAGTTGGAACCATTAATCAGTGGAACTACTTGCCTCCAGAAGTTGTGAAGGCTCCAACACTGGAAGTTTTTAAGAAGAGGTTGGATAACCATTTGTCTGAAGCGGTGTAGGGTTTCCTGCCTAAGCAGGGGGCTGGACTAGAGGACCTCCAAGGTCCCTTCCAACTCTGTTATTCTAAGTTTCTTCATCTCTGACTGGATGGTGGGGAATGGAAGGATTTTATATTCCTTGAAGAACTGAAAAACTGTCAGAACTGAAGAAGCTTCTTGAATGAGAAGTGAAATGTCTTCCAGGAAAAACAATGTTTTAGGTCATTTCTTGAAAAAGCACCTTTGAGACAAGAACTGCACAGGCACTATAATGTCCCTTACATGAGAAATGAATTCACCGAATCTGCTCTTCTAGGCTGATCGCCCAGAGAAAGGAGTTATTGTTGGTTCTCCATAATTGTGAAGTTCATGGAGAATGGCCCCAGAAAACAGGACTTCCTTCAATTGTGGTATACAGTTTATGGAATCCATAATTCTCCATAATATGAATTATGGTGAATGGGAGAGAGGGAGAGAGAAAGGGAGAGGGAGGGAGGGAGACAGGAATAGAGGGAGAGAGAGAGAAAGAAAGGAAGGGATGGAGGATGAGAGAGAGGGGGAGAGGGAGGGAGAGGAAGGGAGAGGGAGAGAGAGAGAGGGAGGGAGAGAGAGAGAGGGAGGGAGAGAGAGAGAGATTTTGAATGGATTTCTTCAAATCAACCCCCTTCCCCCTGCTATAAACAGTTGCTTATTTGAATCAATTCCACGTTGTGGGAATCAAATTATTTAAATTATTCAAGAACTAAATGTGCTGAAATCCAGACGGGCTCAGTTTGCAGAACATTTCTGCCTATTAGACATTCTAGCCAGCGGTCAGGAGAGGGAAAGCAACTGGGCAGTTGCCAACGAGAGAGCACCTTGTGCCTCTTACATACCAACGATGGAAAGGCAGTTTGGGTTTCTGGGTGGCAGTTCTTGCATTCTCTGCTTTTGTTGGAATACAGATTTTTAGAACACAGAATAACAGAGTTGGGACCTTGGAGAACTTCTAATGCAACCCCCAGCTCAAGAAGGAGACACTACATCTTTCCAGACTAATAGCCGTCCAACCTCTTCTTGAAAACCTCCATCACAACTTCTGGAGGCAAGTCCGTTCCATTGATTAATTGTTCTTGTTGTCAGGAAATTTCTCTTTAATTCCAGGTTGCTTCTCTCCTTGATTAGTTTCCATCTGTTGCTTCTTGTCCTGCCTTCGGGTGCTTTCGAAAATAGGCTGGCCCAAGGGTGAAATTCAGCAGGTTCTGACGGGTTCGAGAGAACTGGTAGAGGAAATTTTGAGCATTTCAGAGAACCGGTAGCGGAAATCTTGTATAGTCCGAGAACTGGCAAATACCACCTCTGGCTGGCCCCAGAGTGGGGTGGGAATGGAGATTTTGCAATATCCTTCACCCAGGAGTGGGAGGAAATGGAGATTTTGCAGTATCGTTCCCCTGGAGCGAGGTGGGAATGGAGATTTTGCAATATTCTTCCCTTGCCATGCCCACCAAGCCATGTCCATAGAACTGGTAGTAAAAAAAAAATGGATTTCATCCCCTGGGTTGGCCCCTTCATATTTGTGGCAGCCCCTTGTATATTGGAAGATTGCTGTCACATCACCCCCTAAACTTTCCCTTGGTTAGATCAAACATACCCAGTTCCTGCACCCATTCATTGTATGCTTTAACAATAACAATAGCACTTAGACTTATACACTGCTTTACAGTGCTTTCCAGTCCTCTCTAAGCGGTTTACAGAGTCAGCATATTGTTCCCAACAATCTGGGTCCTCAAAAGACAGAATTTAAAACATCCAATTTCTATAAAAACATTTAAAACCCAATTTAAACCCAATTTAAAAGGGAGAGTTAGGCCAGACCCGCCTGTTGGAATGAAACATTTAACTCTGACATTCAGTGGAAAGGAAGGAGGAGG
The DNA here is from genome assembly GCA_038048745.1 of Coluber constrictor foxii. NCBI lineage: Eukaryota > Metazoa > Chordata > Lepidosauria > Squamata > Colubridae > Coluber > Coluber constrictor. The sequence goes on from JAWJVD010000159.1 coordinate 254,944, forward strand.
AGAAACAAGAAGAGCAGGAGAGGGAGAGGAAGGAGAGGAGGAGGAAGAAGATGAGGGGAAAAGAAACAGGAAGAAGAGAAGGAGGAGAAACGGCAGCAGGAGGAGAGGGAGAGGGAGAGGAGAAAGAGGAGGAGGAAGAAGAAGAGGATGGGGAGAAGAAACAGAATGAAGAGGAAAAACAGGAGGAGAAACAGAAGGCAGCAAAGGAGAGAAGGAGAGAAGGAGAAGGAGAGAAGGAGAAGGAGAGAAGGAGAAGGGGAAGGAGAAGGGGAAGGAAGAGAAAAGGAGAAGGAGAAGGAGGAGAGAAGGAGAAGGAGAGAAGAAGGAGAAGACTGCATGGGAAGACATTTCTTTGGGCAAGGATAAACCTTTCATTATAGCATCCCCTTAGCATTATCCCCTATAGCATTATAGCCCGAGGTTCTTGGGTTTTTTTTAAAAAAATAATAAAATAAAAGAAGGGGCAGTAGAGAGGATTGTGGGGCGACCCAGCCATCTTGCAAAGTTGCAACTAATCTCCTAACGCAGGGAGCACACAAAAGACTGTAAGTGAAGCTTCCCTTGATCACACGAGCAATTACTGGCAATTTGTTCTGGCCAGTAAAACTTCTGATATTATAGTTGCTGAGTAATTTATCATCAAAGTTTAATGTGGAAACAGGTGACTATGTAATCATCAATCTAGGAACAGAAATAGAATCGTTATTATTTCTGCCTGAAGAGAGTTTTGCGTCTTCTCCTGCCTCCCGGCTGCACGCCTCCCTTTCTGTCAATTGACTTAACGGCCAAAAGACTGTTCATCACATCACCATGAATGATAAAACCTCTATTAAATATTCATAAAAGTTTTGAAATGAATGTGCGATAGAGATGAAAGCTGGGCTAATTTAAATGCCTACTAGACCTGTCTTAATTACAGAGGTAAAATGAGATATAAAAATTATAGCGGCGAGGAAAGGAGAGGGTGGGGAAGTCAAACAGATCAATCCAGACATTATGGGAAGCTTTGGAGGAAGGTGATTTATGATCGATAAAGTCGGAGACTTGTGTGAAAATAAAATAAAATAAAATAAAATTACTCATAGGGGTTGAATATGTGCATGTATGCGCGTTGAAAGAAGTTTGTTTTAACCGAGTCGCTTTTCTGTTGTGGTTTTGTAGGAAAAGATCAGGAAGAGCTGGGTGGTGGAGTTAAATGCGTCATCGGTTTAGAGTCCTTGTGTTGCCACAAACTATCCGTCTTCAACCAATTGTCAACTCTGAAGTGAGCCTGGCTGGAATGCAAAGAATGCAAAGAAAGGATAATAAGGGAGAACATAGTTAGATGGGGGCAGAGGGTTTGTAGGCAAAACAAAATAGTTTCCTGTGGGAATCAAGGACATTCCAACATTCCAATTGATTGGACAATGTGACTGATTGTTTGGGACAAGGGGGAAACTTTCATTTTTAAATTAGGTGAAAACCGCGGGAGCTTTCAGAGTCGGTTTTTCCCAGTTTGTGCCAATATGATATCTCCAATAATACTTTGTTTTTTGAGGAACCTGTCTGCCTTGGAGTTCTGCTTACTATGGGGATATTACTTGGACGCTGACACTAATTTCGAATTCTATGGAACGGTCACTAAATGGACTGTTGTAAGTCGAGGACTACCTGTACTTATGACCATTGCTGCATCCCCACGTCATGTGTTCAACATTTGGATGCTTGGCAACTGGCTCATATTTATGATGGTTGCAGTGTGTCCCGGGATCATATGAATCCCCTTTTGCAAACTTCCGACAAGCAAAGTCAATGGGGAAGCCAGATTCACTTAACAACAATTGAGTTGTTAAGTTGTTAACAACTTAACAACTGCAGTGGTTCACTTAACAGCTCAAGAAACATTGTAAAAGGGGGCCAAACTTAACAACTGTCTCACTTAGCAGCAGAAACTTTAGACTCAATTGTGGTTGTAAGCCGAGGATCACTTGAACCAGTGGTGAAATCCAAAGTTTTCTACTACCGGTTTTGTGGGCATGGCTTGGTGGGCGTGGTGTGGCTTGGTGGGTGTGGCTTGGTGGCATGGCAGGGAAAGGATATTGCAGAATCTCCATTCCCACCCCATTCTAGGGCCAGCCAGAGGTGGTATTTGCAGGTTCTCAGAACTACTCAAAATTTCCAATACTGCTGAAAATTTCTGCTACTGGTTCTCCAGAACAGAACAGAACAGAACAGAACAGAACATGGGGTGGAGTGGAGCGGAGTGGAGTGGAGTGGAGTGGAGTGGAGTGGAGTGAAGTGGAATGGAATGGAATAAAACAGAACAGAACAGAACAGAACAGAACAGAACAGAATAGAACATGGAGTGGAGTGGAGTGGAGTGGAGTGGAATGGAATGGAATGGAATGGAATGGAATGGAATGGAATGGAATGGAATGGAATGGAATAAAATAGAACAGAACAGAACAGAACAGAACAGAACAGAACATGGAGTGGAGTAGAGTGGAACGGAACGGAACGGAACAGAACAGAACAGAACAGAACAGAACAGAACACATCTTGGAGGTCTTCTAGTCCAACCCCCTGCTTAGGCACGAAACCCTATACCAGTGATGGCTAAACTTTTTGCCATCGTGTGCCAAAAGCAGGGGAAGTGCGGGGGGGGGGGGGTCAGTGCGCACGCGTGCCCCACACCCATAATTCAATGTGCTGCAACCCCCACGCCTGTGCACGCAATCCCCCCACACTCCCCCTGCTTTTGGCACATGATGGCATGGTGGGCCCAGTAAGCCTGTTTTTCACCCTTCCCAGGCTCTAGAGGCTTTCTTGGAGCCTGGGGAGGGCAAAAACAGCCTTCCCCAGTCACCAGGAGGCCTTCCAGAGCAACCTTAAACACCTGACTTCCGGTGTTTAAGGTTGCAGACCCCGGTTTAGTGTTAATTTTTATGTTAATCTCTGCTCATCTGGCTGTTGATTGCTGGTGCAGAGGTGTTTTTTTGCCTTTTGGCTTTCTGATTGTCTCTTTTGAATAGTATGTAGATATTGTTTATCTCTATGCTCCTGTTGATGGCCAATTTGTCTGAGTGCCAGCTCAGAATTCCAGCTTGCACGGTGCATGAGAAGAAATAAGTTAGGAACAAGAATACAACAAGGTGGAGTTCAGATTTTCTCCCTCATTCACTAACCATCTCTAACATGAAACACCTCCATTGAGTGCCCCGGCCAATTGCCAACCTGATCTTGAAACCTTTCAGAAGAACTCAGAGGGTGGGGGTGATTTCATCTCAAAGTGTCCCATGTTCTAATAGGCAGGAGTTACAGGAGAAAAGGTTTTTCTCCTGGACTCTGCAAAGCTGGAATTCTGAGCCTGGCACTCAGGCAAATTGTCCATCAATGGACACATAGAAATAAACAACATCTACATACTATTCAGAACAGACAATCAAAAAGCCAAACAGGAAATGAACACCTCCTCATCAGCAATCAACAGCTAGATGAGCAGAGATTAATGCCAAGATTAACACTAGACCAACAATCAAGAAGCAAACAATAGCCCAATCAGGGACCTACCAATGCAGACAAACAAGCTAATAGTAAACAACAATCCAATCAAGAAACCACCAAGATCACTCCCACCAGCACTGACAGGTCAAGCCACTCATACTATATATAAAAAAGAGAGCAAACCTCACTCCCTTCCAGCACTGATGGTGTTACCTTTGGATATTACCTTTGGATATTACCTTTGGGTAATAAAATATCTTCAAGAAACCCCACAGTCCTCCCCTCCCCACTTTTTCTTCACTCCACACACCCCATTCCCTTTTAACACCGATGGCATTACCTAGTTGGATAATAACATATCTGCAAGAAAACAGCCAAGCTCAGGGAGTCCCAAGGACTCCACAGTCCTCCTCCTCCTCCTCCACCCCACTTCTTCTTCTCTAATCCATACACCCCACTCTAGTGATGGGATTCAGCCGGTTAGCACCACTTCGGGAGAACCAGTTGTTAATTTTCTGAGCAGTTTGGCAAACAGGTTGTTGGAAGAAATCATTAGGGCAGAGAACCAGTTGTTAAATTATTTGAATCCCACCACTGCCCCACTCCCTTCTAACATTGATGATGTTACCTAGTTGGGTAATAACACATCTTCAAGAAAAGTTCAAAGAGCCCCAAAGAGACCACAGTCCTCCTTCCCCTTCCCCTTCCTCTTCTCCTTCTCCTCCTCCTCCTCCTCCTCCTCCTCCTCCTCCTCCTCCTCCTCCTCCTCCTCCTCCTCCTCCTCCTCCTCCTCCTCCTCTCCCACTTCTTCTTCTCTAACCCATACACCCCACTCCCTTCTAACATTGATGATATTACCTAGTTAGGTAATAACACATCTTCAAAAAAATGGCCCAGCTCAGACAGTCCCAAACACACCACAGTCCTCCTCCTCCTCCTCCTCCTCCTCCTCCACTCCCACTTCTTCTTCTCTAATCCATACACCCCACTCCCTTCTAACATTGATGATGTTACCTAGTTGGGTAATAACACATCTTCAAGAAAAGTTCAAAGAGCCCCAAAGAGACCACAGTCCCCCTTCCCCTTCCCCTTCCCCTTCCCCTTCCCCTTCCCCTCCTCCTCCTCCTCCTCCTCCTCCTCCTCCTCCTCCTCCTCCTCCTCCTCCTCTCCCACTTCTTCTTCTCTAATCCATACACCCGACTCCCTTCTAACATTGATGATGTTACCTAGTTGGGTAATAACACATCTTCAAGAAAATGACCCAGCTCAGACAGTCCCAAACACACCACAGTCTTCCTCCTCCTCCTCCTCCTCCTCCTCCTCCACTCCCACTTCTTCTTCTCTAACCCATACACCCGACTCCCTTCTAACATTGATGATGTTACCTAGTTGGGTAATAACACATCTTCAAGAAAATGACCCAGCTCATACAGTCCCAAACACACCACAGTCCTCCGCCTCCGCCTCCATCCCCTCCCCACTCTCTTCTAGCACCAAAGATATGACCTAGTTGGGTAATGAAACATCTGCAAGAAAATCACCAAGCTCAGAGAGCACCAAGGACCCCACAGTTCAACCCTGAGCTACAAATATTCCCTTCTATCAGTAAATTTTAAATGGGCTGACGTTAATAGCAGAATAGGATTCACTGCTATCCATGTTTGCGGGTGTCGAGACTGCTTTGCTATGACAGATGAAATGTCTCCTGCAATAACATTAGTTAGGATTTAATTGCACAGGTTTGGCATGGATTTTTGTCCCCTCCTTTCAAAAAATAGCTTTCTCGTTTTTATGTTATCTTTCACGACCCTTCATTCATTTCTCTTCCTGCCCTTCTGGGTGATTTTTCTCAGCAAGCCAGGAGTGAATCTCAAGCTGGTGAGAGAAGGGCCGACTATTTTGCACACTTCAAACTTCACTTTAACTTCAATACCCAGAATTCTTCCGTCACCATGTGTTAAGCCCCAAACCAAGAAATGTTGCATGATGACTCTTTTAAACTGTTGTTTCAGACCTACAGACCTGAATCTTGCCAGACTGAACACTCTATTATCTGCATCTACAATGTACTCTGTGAACTATTAGGCAGGAGCTGTCTTCACTCTCTTTCTCTCACACAATGTCAACTCGCAAAACATCCCTGGCCTCCTCTCAAGTTGCCATAGGCAAGGGGAATAGGAAACCGATGAAACGGTACTGCAGCCAAAGACAGGAGCACATTCCAAACATATCTTTCTCAAGGCCATCTCCCAGGGTTACCCACGTCAGCCGGAGGGGAGTGATGTCTACAATCCATGAAATTGCTCCATTGGCAAATGTGATTGATGGGGGGTGGGGGGAACAGGGTCATGATTGGGGATGTAAATTACATGGGGTCAGAGTTGGCTTCATTTGGGAACATGCCGACATGAAACTCCTAATAAATAACTGATTTCTTTTGAAGCTTGGCTGAAGGCTCATGATTTAATTAGGGCATACATCGGAACCGTGACACACATGATATGTGGGCTGAGTTTCCTCTTACCTCCTCTGGATTACTCCCTCCTAGGGATCTACCTCCTCCCTACATTCCATCATATCTTAAGTGGACTTCAACTCCCAGAGTTTCATCAGTCACCATGTGTCAGGCCCCAAAATTAAGAATGCCACATTCCAAGCTGAGATCTTTATTGTTTCACGTCTAGAGACTAAATATTTCATGACTGAGAACTTTGCTATCTGCATCTACCGTATCATATACTCTGGGAAATATTAGGGAGGAACTGTCGTCACCCTCTTTCCCTCATACAAGATATTTGGGCTGAATTCCCTCTTATTCCTCTGGAATGCACCCCCTCCCTGCTGGGGATCCACCTCCTTTCTACATTCCATCACATCATGTGTGGACTTCAACTCCCAGAATCCATCAGTCCTCATGTATCAGATCCAAAACTAAGAATGATGGTGATTCATCTAAACTCACTCACTAATTGTCCCATGCCTGTAGACAGAATCTTATTAGACTGAAGACTCTACTAGCTTCATCTTCGATATGCTTGATGAACTATTAGGAAGGGACTGTCTTCAGTCTCTTCCTCTCACACATAACATCTGGACTGAGTTACCTCTATGGAATACACCCCTTCGGTCCTGGCAATCCATCTCATCACTTCATTTCATTACAGGAAACCCTGGGAAGTCTCATTGTCCTCACCACTCTCTGTAGGGACCTTCTATCTGAGGCAAAGGTAGTTTCCTGCAAAACTCAATGATGCAGAATGGGACAACTTCCCACAGCCAACTTGCTGCAGCCAACTCCCATGGCCGACTCACTACAACCAACTCACTGCAAAACAATTTAACAATTCTATTTTAATTATTTAAAATGAATAAAGACAATATTGTAATTTTTGCCATTCACTTTTCCTTTATCTTCCTTCCCCCTTTTGCATCCTTTCTTCAATGATTCTATTCCACTGTGTCTTTAATATTAGTCTAATTCTTATCCTGCAGTAAGTTGATCATGGCAAATTGGCCATAGTGAGTTGGCTGTGACAACTCACTATCCAGGAACCTGGATAGCTCAGCAGACTAATGCATTGTAATTAACTCCAACTGTCTGCAATTACTGTAAGTTCAAATCTCACCAGGCTCAGGGTTGACTCAGCCTTCCATCCTTTCTAAGGTAGGTAAATTGAGGACCCAGTTTGTGGGGGCAATAAGCTGACTTTGTATAAAATATACAAAAGTATGAAGGCTATTGCTTAATGCATTGTAAGCCGCCCTGAGTCTCCGGAGAAGGGCGGCATATAAATCAATTTTTTAAAAAAATTGTCATAGGATGGGGAGGTTTAGGGTTAGCCTTTATTCTTTCATTATCCCTTCTCCATAATCTGGAAATTTTGGCATTTATAACCCACATACTTTGCAAGAACTAAAAATACCCAGAGAGTGTGAACTCTTACCATTGGGATAGAAATATCTAAAACTATTGGCTAACACTGAAGATAATTTCTGACGGCATTTGGCTGTTTATCTTATGAATTGCTGGCTATTTCAGGACTTTTAATCCACATTTCTCAAAATTATGTTCACAAATCCTTTTAGCAGAACGGCTGATAATTCAAAATGTTACCTTACAGGTAAATGAGAAGGTCATTTGTTTTATAAATTTTCCCACAGGTATACATAACAACATCTCTGCATAACTGGCACCGATTGCCACTGGCAAAGTAAATTAACAGAAGGAGAAAGAAGAGAAAAAAAAAGGACAGAGAGAAGGGGAAAGCAGTTTGATGTTCAACGCATTTCTGCTTTCGGGAGAAAAAATGTCGAAGGGTTCAGTGCAACGGTGGATTTCAGATTTTGTTACCACCGGTTTGGCGTGCGTGCACACACATGCTTCACTCATGCACCTTCCATGTATGCACCCAGCCTCAAAAATGTGCCTAAATAGAACAGCATAGAGCCGGGGATGGTGGGCGATTTCCGCTACCAATTTGCTCGAACCGGTCTCAAACCGGCTGAATACCACCTGTGGTTCAGTGTATCAGATGGCATCTGTGAGCCAAGCATCAAAGCAAATTTCATGTGTTCCCTCCCACCCTTAAAAACAAAATAAAATGAAAGTCTTGATTTCCAAGCAAGGCCTAAAAGATTTCATGGTGGGCTCTTCAAATCTCTTTCACACTTCATAATTCTTTGGGGGCAAGAATTGTCACTGACATTAAGTGAATGATTTATGTACGTGGCACGTATGTTACTATCACATCCCAATCTTGGGGAAATCCAGATGAACAATTTCAACCGAGCTCCAAATGTCAATTGCTAAGCAAGACGGTCCTTCCATGAGTTTGGTCCCATTTTACGACCGTTCTTGCCACAGTTGTTAAGTGAATCACTGCAGTTCTTAAGTTAGTCACATGGTTGTTGAGTGATTCCAGTTTCCTCATTTACTTGGCTTATCAAAAGGTCGCCAAAATGGGATCATGTGACCCCCGGGGACACTGCAATTGTCATAAGTACAAGCCGGCTAAATAACAGGCTGTTATTTAGAATAGAATAACAGTTGGAAGGGACCTTGGAGGTCTTCTAGTCCAAACCCCTGCTAAGGCAGGAAACCCTACACCACTTCAGACAAATGGTTATCCAACATCTTCTTAAAGACTTCCAGAGTTGAAGCATTCACAACTTCTGGTGGCAAGTTTTTTCTCTGGTTAATTGTTCTAACTGTCAGGAAATTTTTCCTTAGTTCTAAGTTGTTTCTCTCCTTGATCAGTTTCCATCCATGCCAGGATTGAAGGCAGTAAAAAGAGTGAAATATTTAGGGATAAATTTGATGGCCAGAACTGCGACATTAAAAGAAAATAATTATGGACCTTTGGTCCAGAAAATAAAAGAGGACTTAAATAAATGGGGGAAATTAAAATTGTTTTTGCTGGGGAAAATAGCAGTGATAAAATCAAATATTTATTTATTTATTTATTGATTGATTGATTGATTGATTGATTTCAATTTATATACCGCCCTTCTCCCCGGGAGGGGGACTCAGGGCGGTGAACAACCAAATTAAAACACATATAATACAAATATTAAAAGGATTTAAAATTAGATTAAATCGATTGGCATTCCAAAATAAAAGTCTCAAACCCCGTTAAAATACCCAATTTAAAACCCTAGAGATTAATAGTACCAAAATTTTTTAAACCCCATTAAAATCAATCAAGCAAGGCAATATACTCCCAAGACTCCTTTATTTATTCCAAATAATTCCAATATATTTAGATAAGAATTTTTTTAATAATTTGGACAAAATAACTACAAAATTTGTATGGGAGGGGGAAAAAAATCAAGAATAAAATAATGTATATTACAAGATGACAAAATTAGAGGCGGATTCAGATTCCCGGCATGGGAAAAATACTATAAGGCTGCAAGCCTATAATAGATTAAAGAATGGATAACCAAAGACTACAAAATTTGGAAGGATACAATCTAATGAAGGGATGACATGCCTTTCTATGGAGCTCTGGAAATAAAACATACAAACATTTCAACAATCATACTATTAGGAAATAACACATGGCAACAAATCAAAAGTAAACACTACATGAAAACTCCCGGCTGGTTATCAACAATAGAAGCAATAGAAGCAATAACACACCCAAATACACTAACAAAACAAAACGTGTTAAGATACAGAGAAATATTAGATGTACAGGGAATATTGAAAACAAGGGAAGAACTCAAGAACAAGGAATAGTAATAGACTGGTGGCCCTATTCACAAATAAAGATAAGATACAGAAAAGGTCAAGAGGAGGGAGAAATAAATCCAAAACAAAATTGATTAGATAAATTATTAGAATCTAAAGAAGGGAAATTAATTTTGAAAATTTACAAATGTTTACTTGTATATGATTTGGCAGAAGAACTGGTTAAAGGGCAGATAATAGCCTTGGCGAGGAATATTGGGCACAGTATACAGTTAGAAGAATGGGAAAGGGCATGGGAAAATAATTACAGTATGACAAAATTGGTAGCTTATAAAGAAAATCACTGTAAGATGTGGTACCGATGGTATCTGGCCCCTGCAAGGTTAGCAAAAATGTAAATCCTGTTCGTTGGAAATGTAAAAAAAAATGCAGGGAACTTTCTTCCATGTCTGGTGGCTCTGCCCAGAAATTATGAAATATTGCAACAAAATAAAAACATGGATAGTAGAAATAACAGATTATGAAATTGAATTAGAACCTGAAGCCTTTTTATTAGGCATGATCAAAGGGAATACTAGAAACGATATAAAATATTTAACGCTACACATAATTACGGCGGCTAGACTAGCGTTAGCACAACTGATTGTTTGCCAACTGACCAGGAGCTAATGCAAAAAAATCTACACATGTGCAGAAATGGACAAATTAACCCTAGAGTTAAAGGACAAGGAAGACTCAAAATATTTTACAGTATGGAATAGATGGTACCAGTGGACAAATCAGAGGGGGAAAAATGGGTAAAGATAAAATCCAGAAGAAATCAATACAATTAAAAACAGCACCGTCAAATGGATAGAATAGGTAATAAGCCACTGTGTGTATTTATATGTGTATATATAATAATAGATAATTAGTTAGTAGGTGACGTTGTGTATTGTACATGTAAATTTGTGTTTGATTAAGAGAAACTTGTATATTTTAAATGTTTTTAAGACTTAATAAAGTTTTGTTTTAAAACTAAAAAAAAAATACATTCCAGTTTTGGAGCATTCACAATTTCTGATGGCAAGTTCTTCCACTGGTTAATTGTTCTAACTGTCAGGAAATTTCTCCTTAGTTCTAAGTTGCTTCTCTCCTTGATTAGTTTCCATCCATCGCTTCTTGTCCTACCCTCAGATGCTTTGAAGAATAGCTTGATTCTGTCTTCTTTATGACAACCCCTGAGATATTGTGATAGCACACACAATATGAGAAAGAGGGCTATCATGCCACCCCCTTTTCCTTCTTTTCATTAAACTAGACATACCCAGCTCCTGCAACCGTTCTTCATATGTTTGAACCTCCAGTCCCCTAATCATCTTGGTTGCTCTTCTCTGCACTCTTTCTAGAGTCTCAACATCTTTTTTACATCGAGTGACCAAAACTGGATGCAGTATTCCATGTTTGGCCTTACCAAGGCATTATAAAGTGATTTAAGTGATTTAAGTGATAGTCCACTAGGATTCCAAGATCATTCTCACCATCATTGCTATTGAGCCAGGCTTCACCTAATCTGTGCCTGATCTGATACCTAATCTGTATTTGAAGGTGAAAGAGGTGGAGATTTCAGCCTAAAGTTGAATTAGAGCTCTCTGGCTTTCGGGAAACCATTTGAAAGTTGGGTTTTGCCCTCTATCTAATAGAATAATAGAATTGCAAGGGACTGTGGAGGTCTTCTAGTCCAACCCCTTCCTCAGGCAGGAAACCCTACACAATATCAGACAAATGGTTGTCTAGGCTCTTCTTGAAAACCTCCAGTGATGGAGCACTCACAACTTCTGGAGGCAAGTTGTTCCCTGGTTAATTGTTCTCATGGTCAGGAAATTTCTCCTAAAATTTCTCCCTAAAAAGGAAAGCAACAAAGATGATAAGGGGATTGTAGGCCAAAACATATGAAGAATAGTTGAAGAAACTGGGTGTGTCTACTTTAATGAAAAGAAGGACCGGGGTGACATGATAGCAGTCTTCCAATATCTCAGGGGCTGCCACAAAAAAAAGGGAGTCAGTCTTCAGCCTGGAAATATTTGAGCCCATCCCAAAACAAAGTAAAACCTGTAGAAGAAGAACAAGCAGAATTGAGGAACGGAGTTAAATATGTCATCAGCTTAAAATCCTTATGTTGCCGCAAAAAACCCCAAGTCCAGCTCTCCTTGAGTTCTGATGTCCCTTATCTAGTGCCAGTTTGGTGCTGATCATTAGCTGACTGGCTTAATGACAGGCGGAAAAGATCAAAACCATTGGTTAAGTTGCATCACAGATTTATTCAAGGCAACAAAGATGATGAGGGGACTGGAGGCTAAAACATATAAAGAACAGTTGCTGGAACTGGATATGTCTAGTTTGATGAAAAGAAGGAACAGGGTGATAGCAGTCTTCTAATATCTCAGGGGCTGCCCCAAAGAAGAGGGAGTCAAGCTATTCTCCAAAGCACCTGAGGGCAGGAGAAGAAGCAATGGATGGAAACTAATCAAGGAGAGAAGCAACTTAGAACTAAGGAAAAATTTCCTGACAGTGAGAACAATTAATCAGTGGAACAACTTGCCTTCAGAAGTTGTGAATGCTCCAACACTGGAAGTTTTTAAGAAGATGTTGGATGACCATTTGTCTGAAGTGGTGTAGGGTTTCCTGCCTAAGCAGAGGGTTGGACTAGAAGACCTCCAAGGTCCCTTCCAACTCTGTTATTCTATTCTACTTTTTGAGGAGGAGGAGGAGGAGGAGCCAACCACAACAGCAGCATGTCAACTCACACCCAATTGCAAAGGCCTTGATGTTTATTGAGCAGCAACTAACAATCCACTATTTACCATGTTCCAAGCCTAGGAAATCAAAGAGAGTAGCAATCAGGGGGGTCGTGAGGAAGGGGAAGGGCGACTAGCGAGCAAATAAAATGCATAACAATGCTGTTTTCGTCCATGTTGTTGGGCCAGCGCAGGTTTATCAAATATTGACAAACACGAAATGATTGTGATCAATCATTGTCAGTGGAGAACAGGTGCCCCCCTTTCTTTTACAAATGATCCAATTAAAGGAAACATGTTGGCTATAAAAGTCAAAATCAACAATGCACTATATACTGACAGCTCATCCAACTTCTAAAAATCAATAGTGCATTCTTCTTCCAGATCGCACAAAGCCACACTAGCAACTTTCCCATCTCTTTAGTCAAATATGACACGGGATCAATCGATCAAAACTTAGTACTTATTGAACAGCAGCTCCTGAGGAATGCAAAACGGAGGCTACTCTCGGGCCGATTTTATTTGCGATCAAAAGTTTTAACTTACCGGTGTGGGACGCTGGCTGGAGGGGTACGCCGCACTCCGTTTGCTGGGATAAAACATGATTACAGCAATGGCAGGTGGCCCACTTTAAAATTATACAGGACTTGAGTAGGTGAATAAGAGCCAAGGGTACCCAGATTGTGTAGATGTGGGTGTGTGTCAAACTTGATTTCATTGAGGGATGCCTCAGGGTTGTGCTTGATCCCCATGCACCTGGGGGGGGGCATGGCCAGGGGGTGTGGCCAGCTCAATGTCACTCGTGTTGGGGGTGCCTGTGGTGGCCTTAGTACCTTAACAGTGACAATGAGCTCATGAGCTCCATTTTCAGCTGCGATGGTCTCCAGCAACCCTCCGCCAGTGAAAATGGAGCTCGGGAGGACCACGTACAGCCCTCGTGAGATCCGTTTTCGGCTGCGACGGTCTCCTGCAACCCTCTGCCAGCAAAAATGGAGCTCGGGAGGGCTGTGGGCTCTGTTTTTGCTGGCAGAGGCCCAACAGGCCAGTCCTTTGCTAA
>JAWJVD010000159.1:273453-326722 GCA_038048745.1 Coluber constrictor foxii
ACCAGACTGTTGATTACTCCTATCCCTCATTATAATGCTGGTTGGCTCCCGATTCTTATTGATGATCTTCGTCCATGTGCTGATTAGCCATGCCCAGAGCATGCTGTTTCCTGGAAGACGAAACTCTCACAGATTGTTCTGCATAGAGTGCTATTTATTTATTTGCACAACCAGTCATTGCTCTTCTTCTGTCTTTCCTTCTCTCTTCCTCTCCTCTCCTCTCCCTCTCCTCTCCTCTCCTCTCCCCTCCCCTCCCCTCCTCTCTTCTCTTCTCCCCTTTCCTCCCCTCCTCCTCTCCTCTCCCCTCCCCTTCTCCTCTCCTCTCCCCTCGCCCTCTCTCTTCTCTTCTCCCCTCCCCCTCTCTCTTCTCTTCTCTTCTCTTCTCTTCTCTTCTCTTCTCCTCTCCTCTCCTCTCCTCTCCTCTCCTCTCCTCTCCTCTCCTCTCCCCTCCCCCTCTCCTCTCCCTTCCCCTCCCCCTCCCCTCCCCTCCTCCTCTCCTCTCCCTTCCCCTTCCCTCCCCTTCTCCTCTCCTCTCCCCTCCCCCTCTCTCTTCTCTTCTCTTCTCTTTCTCCCCTCCCCTCCCCTCCCCTCCTCCTCTCCTCTCCCCTTCCCTCCCTTCTCCTCTCCTCTCCCCTCCCCCTCTCTTCTCCTCTCCCCTCCCCTCCCCTCCTCTCCTTTCCTCTCCCCTCTCCCCTCCCCTCCCCTTCCCGTCCCTTCTCCTCTCCTCTCTCCTCCCCCTTCTCTTCTCTTCTCTTCTCTTCTCTTCTCTTCTCTTCTCCCCTCCCCTCCCCTCTTCTCTTCTCTTCTCCTTTCCTCTCCCCTCTCCCCTCCCCTTCCCTTCTCCTCTCCTCTCTCCTCCCCCTTCTCTTCTCTTCTCTTCTCTTCTCTTCTCTTCTCTCTCTCTTCTCTTCTCTTCTCTTCTCTTCTCTTCTCTTCTCTTCTCTTTCTCTTCTCCCCTTGCTGCGTGATGATGTAAGGAAGGGGCTTTGGGCAATTCCTAATATGGCTCTGCCTGAAGGAGGTAGATCTTTGTTATGTAGAATAGACTGGTTCAAGGCCTTAATGGCCCATTGACAAAGTTGGAGGGGGTGGGGTGAGTTCCTTCCTTCCTTTTAGGGGAAATATTCTACCCTTTTAATATTTCCTAAAATATTTCATTTTTCTAGGAGAGAGGTGGCTTTTAACTTCCTACACCGTGAACTAACCCTCAATTTTTTTAAAAAGACTCTGTTTAGTGCTAGCCTTCCATTTCAAAGATTTCTTAGGATATTTGGGGGGGGGGGAAATGAAATTGCCCTCTATAGTTATGCTGCCTTTTGATTTCATTGCGCTGTATTTTACAGGAGACAAATAAAATCCAGCCAGGTTCTTTCCCGGAAGAAAGAAAGAAAGAAAAAATAAATTTAAAAAAGTGGAACAATGGAAAGTAACGCCTCAAACGCTTCCAATATATTAAGGGCTAAGTGCAAATGAAATGAAATGAAATGAAATCCGGAGGTAAATAGATGCATTGATAACAGCCTTGACTTCATTTTTATTTCGGGGGAACAATAGCAATAAAATGAAGCTCACTCAACAGGTAAGGAAAGGGCATTGTGTCTTCTGTCATACAAACAGCAGGAGGAAAAATGGGAGAGTGTTCAGTGCCCCAGAGTTCATGGGAGGAAATGTTAGGAAAAGTGGGGGGGGGGGGGAGAGAGAGGAAGGAGGGGGTGTATTGTAAATTCATAAATCTGCTTATCTCCAGATCCACCAAGTTTAGCTGAAACTTACCTTAGAAGGTTTCTCTCTCCTCTCTTGTCTCTCCCTCTCTCTTTTTCTATCTTTCTTTCTCCCACCCTCCCATATCCCATTTCCCTTCCTTCCTTCCTCGCTCCCTCCCTCCTTTCTTTCACTCCTTCCTTCCTTTCCATCCTTCCCTCTTTCCCTCCCTCCCTCCTTTCATTCTTTTTTTTCACTCTTCCCTTCCTCCCTCCCCTCCCTTTCTTTCCCTCCTTCCTTCTGTAGGAAGTTAGCACCCACCCCTTTCCTAGAGGAATGAAATCTTTTTAGGAAGTATTAAAAAGAGGCAGAATATTCTATTTCCCTGGATGAGAAATGGATGAGCATGTTTTGAAGCAGCTCCCAACTTCCTGCCCCCACCCTTTGTCAATGGGCCATGAAGGCCTGGGCCAGTCTATTCTACATAACAAAGATCTGCCTCCTTCAGGCAGAGCCATAGTAGGAATTGCCAAAGATCCAACAAAGATAGGAGTAGCCCTCCACACAATAGCAGCAGAAACTCACCACATGTGACCTGGGAAGCACATGTGACCATCAGCTAGCAAGGTTAACTAAGACCCCCCACCCCTGGGAGTCTGACAATCAATCAGGATACTCTTTCTGGGCCCCAGGAAGTTCAAAGCCAGAGAGCGCATAAAACCCGAAAACTCTCTGTATCTCCCCTTCCTTTTCTGTTCAGGAACTCAAGCCATGTGATCCTGTCCACCATTAAACCATCTTTCCAAGCAGTCTCCATGTCTCCAGTGTCTTTTTTCCCACTTGGAGCAGAACCCAGAAGGATATTTCTTCCAACACTTCCTCCCTCTCTCCCTCCTTCCTTCCTTTCACTCCTTCTTCCATCCTTCCTTCCTTCCTTCCTCCCTCTCCTCCCTTCTTTCTTTCACCTCTTCCGTCCTTTCCGCCCTCCCTCCCTTCTTCCTCCTTTCTTTCACTCCTTCCTTTCCTTCCTTCCCAGTTTCCCTCTCTCCCTCCTTTCCTTTTTTCACTCTTTCCTCCTTCCCTTCTTCCCTCCCTCCCTCCTTCCCTCTCTGTCCACATTACTTTTGTAGGTAAATTTAAGGTCTATTTTTCATTTTACTTATTTTTATCCCACTTTTATCATTTTTCGAATTAACTCAATGTGGCCAAGGGACACGTCCAACACCCCTTCCTCCTCCTCCTGTTTCCCCCATAACAACAACCCTGTGAGTTGAGTGGGGTTGAGAGGGAGGGACTGATTAACCCAAAGTCACCCAGTCAGTTTTTGTGTCTAAGGAGGAACTAGAACTCACGGTCTCCTGGCGATTGACCCGAAGCCAGCCAACTGGATTATCCCCACTTTCTATTCTTGGTTCTTTCACCACTAGATCAAATTGGCTCTCTATTAATCTTGAAGCCTTACAATTTAGCTTTAAATAGAATCAATTCTGGATCAAAAAAAAAAAGCAGCTCTCCACTTACCACCTGTAGACAAAACTCTAGAAGCATCTCTTCAGCCATCTTGAGAAACAAAATGCTGGACTATGATAACCCTTGGCTTAATCCAGAAGAGTTATTTCTACGTACCATATTTTTCAGGGTATAAGACACGCACCCCCCCCCCAAAAAAATGGGTGAAAATTTTGGTGTGTCTTATAGACTGAATATGGGTGCTTTTGACTCCCCCTGTGTGTCCTGTTTTTTCCAAAATTGCAGAGTGCTCTATGGGAGGGAAAAATGGGGCACATGGGACAGTGGTGAAATATAAAATTTGTTACAACCGGTTCTGTGGGCATGGCTTGATGGGGTGGGGTAATGTGACTGGGTGGGCATGGCCAACTTTTTTTTTTTTTTTTACTTTTAAAACCATTTTTTTCTACATTTTTTTTTGCCGAAGAGGTTGGAGAAAAAATGCTTTTAAAAGCCTTTGATGAATCCCAGCTGAGCTGCACGATCATCAGAGGCTTTTTTTTTTTAACTTTTAAAAGCAATTTTTTGGCCAAAGAGGTTGTAGAAAAAATGCTTTTAAAAATTAAAAAAAAGCATTTGATGATCACGTGGCTCAGCTGGGCATGGGGGAGCAGGGTTTTTTGTTACCGGTTCTCCGAACCACCTGCCTCCATTGCTACCAGATTGGGTTGATCTGGTCCGAACCGGGAGCATTTCACCTCTGACATGGGGGGTTTGGGAGGCCAAAAAAGGGGCCTGTTGTTTGCAAAAATGGGACACACAGAGGGGCTTGGGAGGCTGGAGAGTGCTCCTGGGGGCTGGGGAGGGCAAAAACAGGATGTGTGCAGGCCAAAAACTATTTTTTTTTCTTGTTTTCCTCTTCAAAATCTAGGCCTTTCTTATACAACAGTGCATCTTATAGTCTGAAAAATGCGGTACTTATATGTCAAATCATGGTGCCTGTGTTGCTGTGGTCCCTATTAGCTATACACGCTAGCAAATAAAATCATACATGTTCTACCTTGAATTCTCTCGTAAGTAGTTCTTTAAGACAAGACTGAAGTTGATATTTATCTCTAATTCTAGTGTTAAAAACACCTTCTGGAAGACAGGAGTATATATATATATATATATCTACTTCTTTGGTCTTGCCCAGATGTGTGAAGTTTAACAGTTGCCACATCCTTGCTTTGCAAGCTGATTTTGAATAGCCAGGCATCTATTAACCATTTCTGGTGCAACATCTCAGTTTTAAATAATTCAATGAATTTATCTGTTTTCTCTCCTTTGAGGCTGCTGTCACTGTACTTATCTTTGGAACCAACCGAAGGCTTATTTCTGATATTTTTCTGCACCTTTGGCTGGAGAAAATTGACAACATTGTGGATAGCCAAGAAAACCAACATGTAGAAAAGCTTTTTTTTCTACGTCTTCAGCCAAAGAGATTGTAAGAAAAAAAAATGCCTTTAAAAGCCTCTGGCAATCCCAACCTCTTAAAGTTGTAGAAAAAACGCTTTTAAAAGAAAAAAGAAATTGGCAAACAGACTGTTTTTAGCTTCCAGAGGGCCTCCAGGGTGGAGGGAACGCCATTTTTGCCCTCCCCAGACTCCTAGAAAGGCTCTGTAGCCTTGGAAGAGAAAAAAACGGGCCCACCAGGCCATGACATGCCAGGAGCGGAGTGGGGGGTCAGGTGTGCATGCGCCGGGGCGGGGTGCATAGAATTATGGGTGTGGGCATGCACGCATGCCCCCGCTCCCCCCATTCCTGGCACACGATGGCAAAAAGGTTAGCCATTACTGGACTAGATATAAGGAGAAATTTCCTGGCAGTGGGAACAATCAGTCAATGGGACAGCTTGTCTCCTAGAGTTGTGGGTACTCCCCTCACTGGAGGTTTTCAAGAAACGATTGGATAACCATTTTACCAGGATGGTATAAAGTCTCCTGCCCTTGGGAGGAGGGGGCTGGACTAGAAGACCTCCGAGATCCCTCCTAGTCCTATGGTTCTTCATTCTAATGAGATCACCACAGGAAAGTTTAGATTCCTCTTTCGTTGATCGTCACCTATTCAAAAAGGGGAAGGAGCTTAGTTCATTTCGGCGAAGCCCGAGAATAGTTTTAAAGGTAACATTGTTCTTTTAAAACCACTTATTAAAAATAAATCTCATAATCCTCTCATCTCTAAACATTTTTCTAGCAAAGGAAAAAAAAAAAAACTACAGGGAAACAGTTGTGCTAATCCTGCCACCGAGATAATCTTTGATTAATGAATAGTTATTAAATAATCTGTTTGGGGTTATTCTGGCACAGGAAAGGTTTTTAGATAATTATTCTCTTTCTCTTTTTCTTTCTCTCTCTCTCCCCCTCCCCTCTTTCCTTTCTCCTCTCCCCCTTTTCTTTCTCCTCTCCCCTCTCTCTCTGTCCTCTCTCTCTCTTTCCTCACCCCTTTCCCTCTCCCTCTCCTCTCTCCTCTCCCCCTCTATCTTTCTCTCTCCTCTCCTCTCTCTGTCTTTCTCTCTCTTTCTCACCCTTTCCTCCTCCCTCTCCTCTCTCCTTCCTCCTCTCCCCCTCTATCTTTCTCTCTCCCCCCTCTCTCTGTCTTTCTCTCTCACACACACACCCTTTCCCCTCCCTCTCTCCTCTCCCCCCTCTCTCTTCCTCTCCCCCTCCCCTTTCTCCTCTCCCCCTCTCTCTATCTTTCTCTCTCTCCTCTCTCTGTTTCTCTCTCTCTCTCTCTCTCCTCCTCCTCATTCTTGTTTGAATGCTTTGCATTATTGCTTTGCAACACACTGCATTTAAATATTATATCTGAATTGACAGAAGGTATATCTTTTCAAATCTGTTCATTATCTCACAAGAAAATCCCCACCACCATTAAGTAATCATCATCTGACTTGAATCCCTGCTGCAAACAATTATTGTCCTGGCCTTAGTGATAGCACTGAGCCAAAACCTATTGGCTGAGTAGCTATGACATCACCCTAAGTATTTTAGTTTAACACAGCAAATCCTTGTTTTTATTGACTAACTGTGCCGGTTATCCATCAGGAATACCCATTGTCAGCCACAAACAGAGCCACACATCTATGGTTCAAACTAGCTAGAGGAAGTCCTCGACTTACAACTATTCATTTAGTGACCAAAGTTACAACAGCACTGACAGAAATGACTGATTTTCATTAACTACGACTGTTAATAATTATAAATCAGAATAGAGCTGGAAGGGACCTTGGAGGTCATCTAATCCAACCCCCTGATCAGACAGGAGACCCTACACCAGTGATGGCTAACCTTTTTTCCATCGCGTGCCAAAAGCATGGGGAACGGGGGGGGGGGTCACGCGTGCGTGCCCACATCCATAATTCAATGTGACCTGCCCCCCGCACATGCTCATGTGACCCCCCCACACACACACAGAACTCCTGTTTTTGGCACGTGATGGCACGGTGGGCCCGTAGGCCCATTTTTCACCCTCCCCAGGCTCCAGAGGCTTTCTTGAGCCAGGGGAGGACGAAAACGGCCTTCCCCACCCCTACCCCCCAAAGGCCCTCTGGAAGCCGAATACAGCACATTTCCCAACTTCCGGTGGGACAGGAAGGCCCATTTTCCACCCTCCCCAGGCTCCAGAGGCTTTCTAGGAGCCTGGGGAGAGCAAAAACAGCCTCCTGCCCCTGGAGGCCCTCTAGAGGCAGGAAATGGCCGATTTCCTGACTTCCAGTGGGCCTGGAAGGCTGAGCCGAGCTAGGGCAATGGCTCATGTGCCCACAGATATGCCACCTGTGGCACGCGTGTCATAAGTTCACCATCACGGTCTTATACCATTTCTGATATATGCCTGTCCAGTCTCTTCTTAAAGACCTCCAGTGATAAAGCATCCCACAACTTCTGAAGGCCAGCTGTTCCACTGCTAATTGTCCTCACGGTTAGGAAGTTTCTGCTTAATTCCAGTTGCTTCTCTCCTTGATTAGTTTCCATCCATTGTTTTTTGTCTTGGCCTTTTGGTGCTTTGGAAAATAAATTGACTCCCACTTCTTGTGGCAGCCTCTCGAATACTGGAATTACTGCTATGATGTCACCCCTGGTCCTTCTTTTCTCTAGATTAGCCAAACCCAAATCCTACAACTGTCCTTCATATGTTTTAGTTTCTGGGCCTTTAATCATTTTAGTTGCTCTTCTTTTAACTTTTCCAAAGTCTCAACATCTCTTATTGTAATGTGGTGACCAAAACTGGATGCAGTATTCCAGGCATGGCCCTACTAAGGCTTTATCAAACGGTACTAATACATCACGTGATTTTGATTTTTTTTTAAAAAAATTGATTTATATGCCGCCCTTCTCCGGAGACTCAGGGCGGCTTACAATGCGTTAAGCAATCGCCTTCATACTTTTGTATATTTATATTTATACAAAGTCAGCTTATTGCCCCAACCAACTGGGTCCTCAATTTACCCACCTTATAAAGGATGGAAGGCTGAGTCGACCTTGAGCCTGGCTGGGATTGAACTTGCAAGTAATTGAAGCAGCTGGATCTTAAATGCTGCCTTTGTAAGAGGCATTACTCCCCTATGCACTCAGGCTCATTTTCAGGCTCAACAGATTTTATTGCCTCTGTTTATACAGGCAAGGATTGTATAAGCTGTTTTGGCTGCTGCCACACATTGCTGGCTCATGTTTTAGTGATTGTCTACTAGGGCTCCAAGCAGAGGTGTGATTCACTTACTTTCCCGTGTGATCTGTCCCCCTCTACACACACCCACAAAAACACAGCCAGTCGAGGGTTAAAGAAGCACTTGGCACACACCACAGTTCTTATCTCCAACTTGGCAGCGATATTCACACCGTCTGCCAAATGCTTTAATTGTTCACAGAAAGAAAATCACATACGTAGCTTTGCCAAAATCCGTTCTTTTAGCAGCTTCAGGCTTCAATGACTATCAGATTGAGTTTTGTTCGTCACAGGGATCATTGACCACCACCCTCTCTTATATAGTCTCTGGGTGTGATCCAGTGACTCATTGGTCCTGTGACTCAAGTCCAGTGACTCAGGTCTATTCCCTCGCACGCCTCCTCAGCTGCTGCAAGTGCTTATCTTGCCTTCGTTGACGTGCGTCCAGGAATGACGTCTCTCCCCTCACTCTCATCTGAGACACCTGTTTCCCCACTACTTTGCTCTCTTTCAGCTGGCACCTGAGACAGTGCCAGAGGGGGGGGGCTGGGAGATCTGGCTCGGCTCCTCTTCCTCATGCTCAGAGCTTCCTTCCTCCAATAGGATAGGCTCAGAGAACGGGGCCCACAACACCGTGTGAACACCCGCACATGTGCAGTAGTCACACATTATGTCCAGGCGGGAGGGCGGAGCCTCCTGCAGTCGCTGCTACTGGATTGCATGATCTGGACAGAACCGGATGAATCCCATCACTGGCTCCAAGCATCCTTATCCGCTGATACCTCAGCCAGTCTGAGAAGATTCTTGTAATATAGGTGATCAACAATAAAGAAACCGTTTCAGCCTATTCACAGAATTTTTCTGGTTCCTCATGGCTGGGAAAACTCCTTGAAAAATAGGAAAGGATCGACCACAAGTGTTGAAAAGCGTGATCAAGAAGAGATCCTAAGGAAAACGTCAAGAATGTCCTGCTGACTTTTAGTCGGAAAAAAACCCCACACACACTTTTGAGACAACCACGATCTGGAGACTGAAATCCTCCATAGGCAAGAAACACGACAATTATATACCGCATCATAGTGCTTTACAGACCTCTCTAAGTGGTTTACAAAGTCAGTGTCAAGTTTCGAAGTCATCTTAAATAAAGTGCATTTCAAACAAAGTCTTTGAAAAAAAAACTCTACCTCCGACTCATTGCAGCCAACTCTGGCTTCCTTAGGCAAAACCCTCCTTTTCCTCTCCCCCTCCTCTGCACTCATTGGCCATCTTCCCTGTCACTCTGCCCCTAATCTACTGCTCCCACTCAAAGGAATTTCCCCCCTCCCATCTCATCTCCTAGGTGATATTCTCTCCAGGGAAAATAAGTAGGTGAAGTGTCAAATGTCTCTTTCCAGATGCCTCCGCTTCTTCTTATGTCAGCATTGGAGTAAGTGCAGCGTGAAATGTTGACATCCAGGGTATTGTCCCTAACGATCTGGGGTCCTCGTTTTACCGACCTTGGAAGGTTGGAAGGGTGAGTTGACCTTGAGCCAGTCAGGATCGAATGCCTGGCTGTGAGCAGAGTTAACCCGCAGTCTTCTGTTCTAATCAATGTGGCCACCAGAGCAAAATGGCAAGCAGTGACATCATACATTCCAGCCACTAAGCCAAGACCACTGACTACTAAATTGTGGGGTCTTTGCTGCTCTCTGAGTTTGGCTGTTTACTTGGAGACATTTTATTACCCAACTGGATAATGTCATTAATGCTACAAGGGAGTGGGGTTAGCTCAAGCAGCAAATAACACGCCAATCAAGGGACTACCAATACGAGGTAAAGGTAAAGGTTCCCCTTGCACATACGTGCTAGTCATTCCTGACTCTAAGGGGCGGTGCTCATCTCCGTTTCAAAGCTGAAGAGCCAGCGCTGTCCGAAGACGTCTCCGTGGTCATGTGGCTGGCATGACTCAATGCCAAAGGTGCACAGAACGCTGTTCCCTTCCCATGAAAAATGGTCCCCATTTTTCTATTTGCCTTTTTTACCTGCTTTCGAACTGCTAGGTTGGCAGAAGCTGGGACAAGTCACTGGAGCTCATTCCGTTATGCAGCACTAGGGATTCAAACTGCTGAACTACCGACCTTTCCATCGACAAGCTCAGCATCTTAGCCACTGAGCCACTGTTTATACAAGTATAAACAACCCAACAGTAAACAACAGCCTAATGTAGGAATCATCCAAGAAGTGAATGTGAATTCAACTTGTTGGAAATGTAAAAAAATGCAGGGAACTTTCTATCATGCTTGGTGGCTCTGTCCAGAAATTAAGAAATATTGGAGTAAAATAAAAACGTGGATAATAGAAATAATGGAGTACAAAATTGAGCTAGAATCTGAAGTCTTCTTATTAGGCATGATTAAAGGAAATATTAGAAATGAGATTAAGTATTTAATATTACACATAATTACGGCGGCTAGGATAGCGTTAGCACAATTGTGGAAAATTGATCGCTTGCCAACAAACCAGGAAGTAATCTGTTCAATCAGGCAGGGCTAAGCACGTTAACTGGGAATGATTAAAATATTATATAATTCTGGGTTTTATTTATTTGGGCTAAACTATGCTATAATTTTAATTATCAATTTTATGATGTTTATGTATCTTTTATTTTTTCTTGACTGTACACCACCTTGAGTCCTGCGGGAGAAAGGCGGTATAGAAATATAATAAATAAATAAATAAATAATCCAGAAAATATTTTCATGCGCAAAAATGGACAAATTAACCTTACAGTTAAAAGACAAGGAAGACTCAAAATATTTTACAATATGGAATAGATGGTACCAGTGAATAAATCAGAGGAGGGAGAAAATTGGATAAAGATAAAATTCGGAAGAAATTAACACAATTTTTTTTTTAAAAAAGCACTGTCAGATGGATGGAGTAGGTAACAAATCACTAAGTGTATCTATATGTGTATATAGAATAATAGAAAACCATTATCAGGTGAAGTTGTGTATTGTACAGGCAAATTCATTTTTGATGAAGAGAGATTTGTATATTTTAAATGTTTTTTTTTAAAGATTTAATAAAGTTTTGTTTTAAAACCAAAAATAAAAAATAAAAAAGGAATCATCCAAGAAGGAAAAAACACTCCCACCCACACGGATAGGGCAGGCCACTGTATTAGACAGAGAGTAAACCCCACTCCCTTCTAGCACTGATGAGGTTACCTAGTTGGGTTAGGGAAGATCTGCAATAAAACAACCAAGCTCAGAGAACACCAAGAATCCCACAGTCCTCCTGCTCTTCACAAACTCCACTCCCTTCTAGCACTGGTGATGTTAACTAGCTGGGTTACGAAAGGTCTCTAGGGAAATGTCTATGGATATTCTCAAGTCATCCAGGCCGTGGTTGTCCCAGAGGTGCTTTTTGAAGAGGCAACTGGACTTTCTTGTTTTTTCTTTGAAGACATTTCACTTCTCATCCAAGAAGCTTCTTCAGCTCTGACTGGATGCAGGGGAATGGAAGGATTTATACTCCTTGCAGACAGCTGGTCCTTTGCATCCTTTTAGAGGGTCATTGAGGCCCCTCGGAGATTTGTCTGTGTCCTCAGGGTCACCTGAGTGGTGCAAATGGTTGTGGAGCCTTCTTGGTTGCAGGATGTTTTCTGTCCGCTGTCCCTTCATTGTTGAAGACAGTTCCAGGCTGCAAGAAAGTCCAGTTACTTCCTGAAAAAGCACCTTTGGGTATATTTTATTTTATTTATTTTATTTTATTTTATTTTATTTTATTTTATTTTATTTTATTTTATTTTATTTTATTTTATTTTATTTTATTTTATTTTATTATTTTATTTTATTATTTTATTTTATTTTATTTTATTTTATTTTATTATTTTATTTTATTTATTTTATTATTTTATTTTATTTTATTTTATTTTATTTTATTTTTTTATTTTATTTTATTTTATTTTATTTTATTTTATTATTTTATTTTATTTTATTTTATTTTATTATTTTATTTTATTTTATTTTATTTTATTTATTTTATTTTATTTTATTTTATTTTATTTTATTTTATTTTATTTTATTTTATTTTATTTTATTTTATTTTATTTTATTATTTTATTTTATTTTATTTTATTTTATTTTATTATTTTATTATTTCATTTTATTTTATTTTTTGCAGAAAGGGTGCTAGTGACCAGCCGTCTGCCAAAAGTATAAATCCTTCCCAGTGGTGGGATTCAAATAATTTAACAACCGGTTCTCTGCCCTAATGACTGGCTGGGTGGGCGTGGCCATGGTGGGTGTGGCCAGGGGTGTGTGACAGGCAGTACTTGGCTTCCTGCACACACCCCTGGGAGCAAAAACAGGCCACGGGGGGATGCACCGTCCTCCCCATGCCCCGTTTTAGGCCTAGTAGGCTTCCCTGCAGCCTCCTAGGCAGGAAAATGGGCTGTGGGGGGCTCGCGTCATGCCCACAGTGCTCCATTTTAGGCCTAGCAGGCCTCCCTGCAGCCTCCTGGGAGCGAAAATGGGCTGTGGGGTGGGGCTCCTCCCCACACCCCATTTTGGGCCTAGCAGGCCTCCCCGCACTTATCTGGGAGCCAAAATGGGGCACGTGGGGACTCCTGAAAGGGGCGGGGAGGGGAGGAGGAGGAGCCAGCTAGCAATTTAACTATTAGTTGACTCGAACCAGCTGGATCCCACCACTGATCCTTCCGTTCCCCACCATCCAGTCAGAGCTGAAGAAGCTTCATGGATGAGAAGCGAAACGTCTTCAAAGAAAAACCAGAAAGTCCAGTTGCTTCTTGAAGAAAAAAGAAGAAGAAGAAGAAGAAGAAGAAGAAGAAGAAGAAGAAGAAGAAGAAGAAGAAGAAGAAGAAGAAGAAAGAAGAAGAAGAAGAAGAAGAAGAAGAAGAAGAAGAAGAAGAAGAAGAAGAAGAAGAAGAAGAAGAAGAAGAAGAAGAAGAAGAAGAAGAAGAAGAAGAAGAAGAAGAAGAAGAAGAAGAAGAAAAAAAAATAATCTTTGGGACAGTTTGCAAAACAACAACAACAACCAAGCTCAGAGAACATCCCAGATTCCACAGTTCACTCCTGAGCTACAAATATTCTGTTCTATTGTCCACAACTTGTCTAGGTTTGGGAACTTCCTCAAAAAATCCAGCTGACACCTTCCCACCCCAGATTGGGGGGCGGAGGGGGGGCCTCGCAAAATGAAGCTCATCCTTTTGAACCAGACGAACTGTTCTGACATTAACAGAATCCCTTATGTCAAATTTTGGGCTTAGGCAACTTAGAACTATGCCGCCTTCGGTCTGAGCTAAGCGTAATACACAAAATGATCTGTCACAATGTGCTACCTGTCAAGGACTACTTCAGCTTCAACCACAACAATACACGAGCAAATAATAGATACAAACTCAAGGTAAACCGTTCCAAACTCGATTGCAGAAAATACGACTTCAGCAAAAGAGTGGCCAATGCCTGGAATGCACTACCTGACTCTGTGGATTCTTCCGCAAACCCACAAAACTTTAACCTTAGACTGTCTACTGTTGACCTCACCCCATTCCTAGGAGGTCTGTAAAGGGTGTGCATAAGCGGACCAGCGTGCCTACCGTCCCTGTCCTACTGTCCCCTTTTATTCGTATCCATTTCCTGTATTCATAATCATGTTTATACATTTCATGTATTCTCAATCATGTTTATATTTCATCTGGAACGAGCTCCCCCCGGAGATATGGAGGATCCCGGATCTGTGCACCTTCCGCCGTGCTCTTAAGACCTTTTTATTTCACCAGGCGGGCCTGGCCTAACCTCTCTTCCTCTTTTAGCATTATATTTTAATCTGTCTTAATTGTGTGGGGTGTTTTAATTCTGTCTGGGCCAAATTTATTTAATTTGATTTTAGTTGGGCTTTTAAATTTTGTATACATGTATATTTTTATTGTTGGCTGTTCACCGCCCTGAGTCCTTCGGGAGTAGGGCAGTATATAAATCTAATAAATCTAAATCTAAATCTAATCTAATCTGTAATCTTATAAATGCTAGACAAAAATAAATAAAAATTAATTAATTAATTAATTAATTAAGCCAACTGACCACTCCTTCGGCACCTCTCCCTGCTTAATCCCATGGATGATAATAATAACAGTAGCGGCAGATTACGCAAATGCCTCCATCCTCTTAATCACACAAACCGAGGCCCTCATTTGCATCATCTTCATAATTCAATTCAATTTCTTTCTTTCTTTCTTTTTTTTTTTTTTTGTCAAGAACGGAGAATTGCTCCATGTTTGCTTTAATCAGAATGTTGACATTTACACCGAAGCCAATTTTTCTTTTTCTATCCCGTGTTTTGTTTAACCACGACAAGTGACAGCAAACTGGAGCGAACAGACTTTTTTCAAATTGGCTCCTTGCCCGGAAAGCATCATTTCTCTTGTAGCTGTTTGCGGCTCCCTCCCCATCCTACACACACCCTCTCCCCCTCCTTCTCCCCCCACCCTTATCCTATGCACCACGAGAAAAAAATGTGGAAAACATCGGGCGAACACAGGAGTGAGGTGTTTAGCTCTCTTAGATAAAGGTTTGTGTTGTATTTTAAAACGAGATTGCTGTACAGTTTCAAGCTATTAGCGGGAACCTATTACACCGTCGCTTCTGGGTCCTTGGAGAGCTATGCTTAGTGTATTTCAGTAATTCAAAGCAAATGGAAAAACCTACATGTGAAAATATTTAATAGCAACAGCACCAACTGCTCAAGGCTGCTTCGAGGAAAGAAAGCAGATGTGAGGTAGGTTAACTCCTTCGTCCCCGCTGAGGCTGCCTTCAAAAAAAAAGTCATCAGTTGCTAGCCAACGGTGAGAAAAGTAAGAGTCTACATTTAGGCCAGAAAAAATCAAATGCACAGGTACAGTATAGGTGGTACCTCGCTCAATAGTAGTAACTGTGAGAGGGAACTTGGAGTCCTAGTGGACAGTTAAAAATTTTTGCAGCTGCCAAAAAAGCCAAGACAGTTCTAAGCTGCATCAACAGAGGGATAGAATCAGGATCACGTGAAGTGTTAATGCCATTTTATAATGCCTTGGTAAGGCCACACTTGGAATCCTGCATCCAGTTTTGGTCTCCACAATGTAAAAAAAGATGTTCAGATTCTAGAAAGAGTGCAGAGAAGAGCAACCAAGATGATTAGGGGACTGGAGGCTAAAACATACAAAGAATGGATGCTGAAATTGGGCATGTCTAGTTTAATGAAAAGAAGGACTGGGATAACATGATAGCAGGGTTCCAATATCTCAGGGGTTACCACAAAAAAGAGGGAGTCAAGCTATTATTCAAAACACTTGAGGGCAGGACAAGAAGCAATGGGTGGAAACTAATCAAGGAGAGAAGCAACCTAGAACTAAGAAGTTTCAGAGCAGGGAAAATAATCAATCAGTGGAATAGTTTATTTCCAGAAGTTGTGAATGCTCCAACACTGGAAGTTTTTAAGAAGAGATTGGATAACCATTTGTCTGAAGTGGTGTAGGGTTTCCTGCCTAAGCAGGGGGTTGGACTAGAAGACCTCCAAGGTCCCTTCCAACTCTGTTATTCTATTCTATTCTATTCTATTCTATTCTATTCTATTCTATTCTATTCTATTCCGTCCCGTCCCGTCCCGTCCCGTCCCGTCCCGTCCCGTCCCGTCCCGTCCCGTCCCGTCCCGTCCCGTGCCATTCCATTCCATTCCATTCCATTCCATTCCATTCCATTCCATTCCATTCCATACCATACCATTCCATATTTTCTATTCTATTCTATTCTATTCTATTCTATTCTATTCTATTCTATTCTATTCTATTCTATTCTATTCTATTCTATTCTATTCTATTCTGTCCCGTGCCATACCGTCCCGTACTGTATCGTACTGTACTGCACTGCACTATACTATCCAAAATACTTGAAAGGCAGATAGAAGGAAGAAAGAGCATGGATATAATTGGGTCTCTCTTTGTAATCCACATCAACTGTATAGTTGGAACTCAAGACAGGGAGCCCAGCATTTTGCTATCAAATTTACTTATAAATATCCATGGAATACTTGCTCCAAGACCAAGGTACACATAAAGGAGCTTCCAAGAAGCTTCTTCAGTTCTGATTGGATGATGGGGAATGGAAGGATTTATTTTCCTTGCAGACAGCTGGTCATTTGCATCCTTTTACAGGGTCGTTGAGGCCACTTGGAGGTTTATCTGTGTCCCCAGGGTCACCTGAGTGGTGGTCCTGGTTCCTGGTAATCTGCCATTTGTGTCCTTTCACTATTCACTATTTCACTATTTATAAATTCAATAAATTAAGCTAAACTATCCATTCGCTACTCAGGTGACCATCTAGAGTCTCAAAATCTTTTTTATATCATGACGACCAAAATTAAAATGATGGATCTACTTTTTCTGCATTTATCAAGGATTCTACTCTGTTACAGTTTCTTCTCCAGTTATGCAAAAAATATCTTCCCTTGTCTTACTTATACACTGAATATTGTTCTCCTGTCTCTCTTAATCTGCTTGTGAATTCAATTCATTCTGAAAATTCATAAGCAATTGGGGGCACATTTTCCCCAAATTCCTTTTTCTTTACTATTCCGTTTGCATTTCTTTTGGAGCATTTTCCACCCAATGTGATCCATGTGTCTCCTCAACTTTTCAATATAAGTGATTATTATTTACGCACAGGGCTTTTAAATTGGCCTCCCTTAAGATTGTCCATGTAGAAAGGTTGGCTGTGAACTCTCCCAAGATTTCATAGGCTTTCGAAACTGAGCAGGCCGAATGGAAAGCAAGCCACAAAGCTAACTCTGAAAAAGATCCTAACTGTGGATTCTATTAAGTGCAAAATATTTCTCAGATCAGGATTTTCTGTTTGAACAATGTTCAGTAAAGTCAGAGAGAGAGAGAGAGAGAGAGAGAGAGAAAATAACGGTGGCCAACAGGCTTTCAAAAGACATCAAGCTCTCATCGTTCATTCCCATTTAAGAGACCTCAAGAAACGTTGATGTGTGATGTGGTTCAGAGGAAGGATCGGAAAGGCTGAACATGTTCTTACAACAAGGTTTGTTTTGATGGTGTCAATAGGCCTCCTTTCACCAGTTCCTTTGATGTGGGGGGAATTTATTGATGGTTATCATCTTTCATTTTGGACAGATATTCCTGAATCACAATGAGCTTCTGAATGAAAGGAAGAATATAACTGAAACAAATAAACCCAGGAGAACAAGGGATCTTACTGAACCCTTTATGGGTTTTGCCAATGCAGGGAATTCATTCATTCATTCATTCATTCATTCATTCATTCATTCATTCATTCATTCATTCATTCATCCATTCATTCTGTCAGAGCGTGACTACTATTCTGTCAGCAGCATGACTACTATTAGGAGACTACCCAGGAGCAAAACACAGCACACAGAGACTTAGACATTTAACAGTGCTTTATATACAAGACATATACAGAACTATATGTGGTTGGCAAATACCTTACAAGCAATCAATCTTCTTCTTAACTCTACACGGAGAACTCATCAATGGATATCGGACACAAGGAGAAAAAATACACCCTCTCCTGGATGAAATTTCTAAACACCTCTTAAAGGGCTAAAAAACTTGTGTGAACCCCTTCAGAGTCTTAAACTGGCTATACCAATGCTGATTCATTCTCATTGCATCAGCCTCACATTTCATCAGCTTTACAGTTGCATCAGCCTTACATTGGCTGGTGAGGTTTAAATCATTACCCTGACACCTTCCTTCCTTCCTTCCTTCCTTCCTTCCTTCCTTCCTTCCTTCCTTCCTTCCTTCCTTCCTTCCTTCCTTCCTTCCTTCCTTCCTTCCTTCCTTCCTTCCTTCCTTCCTTCCTTCCTTCCTTCCTTCTGGAGTCAATACTGTTTCCAGGTGAACTCTGCTTGAGACATATTTCTAAAACCACAACAATTATAAGACATATCCATCTGTTTAGCCCAGAAATAGAATTCTTTAACTGACAAGTGTGAATGGATACACAAGGAGTTTGTCTCTGGTGTGTAAGTTCTCAGTGTACATACAAGCAACAAAGTGATATGTCTTATATCATAGATCATTGTTACAATCATTAATCATAATATACAACAACAAGGGATAAATTATAGATACCAATAGAAGAGAGTAGGAAAAATAAGAAGATTAGAAGGATAATATCAGTACAGTCCTACTACATGAGTAAATATCTTTAGGCCTAAACCAGGGCTGTGGGAATTAAGTGTTCAGCATAGTGATATCATGGAGCAAATTGTTTGTGTCTAGTTGTTTTGGCATACAATGCCCTAATAGCAGTGGTGCAATCCAATTTTTTTTTTACTACCAGTTCTGTGGGCATGGCTTGGTGGGCGTGATGTGGCTTGGTGGGTGTGACTTGGTGGGCATGGCAGGGGAAGGATACTGCAAAATCACCATTCCCTCCCCACTCCAGGGGAAGGATACTGAAAAATCCTCATTCCCTCCCAACTCCTGGGGGAAGGATATTGCAAAATCTCCACTCCCACCCCACCATGGAGCCAGCCAAAGGTGGTGTTTGCTGGTTCTCTTAACTACTCAAAATTTCCGCTACTGGTTCTCCAGAACCTGTCAGAACCTGCTGGATTTCACCCTTCCCTAATAGCAACACCCATTGCAGAGAGTAGCAGAGAGTAACAGTAGCCTTGATGGCGACTATCTATAGATAGTAGCCTTGATAGTAGCCGATAGTAGCCTTGATTATCTATCTATCTATCTATCTATCTATCTATCTATCTATCTATCTATCTATCTATCTATCTATCATCTATCTATCTATCTATCTATCATCTATCCATCCATCCATCCATCCATCCATCCATCCATCCATCCATCCATCCATCCATCCATCCATCCATCCATCCATCCATCCATCCATCTATCTATCTATCTATCTATCTATCTATCTATCTATCTATCTATTTACCTACCTACCTACCTACCTACCTATCTGTCCATCCATCCATCCATCCATCCATCCATCCATCCATCCATCTATCTATCTATCTATCTATTGGTTCGATTTATATGCCGCCCTTCTCCGGAGACTCAGGGCGGCTTACAATGCGTAAAGCAATAGCCTTCATACTTTTGTATATACCTGCTTAGTAGGGCTTTCGCCCCCCCCCTCCCCAAGCGGTATTCTTTTTTTATACAAAGTCAGCTTTGTATAAAAGCTGACTTTTATACAAAGATTAGGAGGACCTTTGGACAAGTTTGTCTTGTACAGTTGTTATTTACCTTCATGGTTTGGGAGTCTTTACTCATAATGACTCATGTCTTAGTTATCTCCAATTTAACAGGATAACAGAGTTAGAAGCAGAGATGGCATTCAGCCGGTTCAGACCAGTTTACCCGAACTGGTAGTGAAGATCTATGACATCCTAGTTAGGCATGTTTTTAAGCCTATGTGCATATGCGAAAGGTACATGGGTGAGCAACGTGCATACATGGAAGGTGCGTGGGGGACAAACCACAAAGTTCATGCAAGAAAAACACAAACATGAAGTGAGTGTGTACGCGTGGGACGAACCAGTGTTAACAAAATGTAAAACTGGTTAGAAGGGACCTTGGAGTCTTTTAGTTCATCTCCCTTCCCAAGCAAATGGTTGTCAATCTCTTCTTAAAAAACTCAAGTGATGGGGGACCCACAACTTTCTCCTTCTCCTCCTCATCTTCTTCCTCTTCTTCCTCCTCCTTCTCTTTCTCCTCCTCCTCTTCTTCTTTCTCCTCCTCCTTTTCCTCCTCCTCCTCCTCCTTCTTCCTCCTCCCCCTTCCTCCCCTTTTCTTCTTCTTCTTCTTCCTCCTCCTCCTCCTCCTCCTCCTCTTCCTCCTCTTCCTCTTCCTCCTCTTCCTCCTCCTTTTGTCTTCTAGTACTGATGTTGTTACCTAATTGCATCATGAAACATCTTCAAGAACACAACCAAGATAAGAGAGCACCAAGGACCCCACAGTCTTCCTCCTCCTCTTTCTCTTCCTCCTCCCTTTCCTCTTCCCCACACATCTCCCTCCCTTCTAGCACTGATGATGTTCCCTAGCTGGGCCATGAAACACCTGCAAGAAAACCACCAAACTCAGAGAGCACCAAGGACCCCACATCTTTCTAACTGTTCTGTTCTGAAAGATTCTAGTATTTATTCTTGATACAAAAAGCCTTTGGTATGTTATCTAGAGGTCAAACACTTCACTAGAGCTTTTTGTTTTTTTTAAAAAAATAGCTTTGAATTCTTTGAGATCTCATTCAATGTTCTACATGAGGAGAAATAACTTTGGAGGAACATGTTTTTTTTTCCCCTCCCAGTGAAAAATAAGGATTTTCAGCCTTGCCCTGTGTATTATTGTTGACCTTCTCAGAATCCATTCCTGGCTTCCCTTCAAATTCCTCAGATGTTTTGGCTGAAAACTAATCTCCTAATTTGCTCTGAATTTCACAGATGATGACAAATGGAAGACACGATTTTGCAAGAAAATAGGTTTTTTTAGGTGTCTTCGCAATCGTCTCTCTGAAATTTGCTTCTAACCTTGCTTTGGGCAACATACCAGTGCAGATCAGTCAAAATCTATTTCTAATACAAACTTCTGAATTGCGATACTTAATAAAATCTTGTTTCCCCCCCCCTTCATTTTCTCCAGACGGAAATCTTAGTTAATATGCACCTTTGGGTATGTCTAGTATGAATTGCACCTTCTTATGGCACCCTATCATTATTTATTGCTAGCTTAGCACAGTAATAACATTTTTAGAATGAGGACTAGACAAAAATGAGACCATGGCAACATAGGGATATCCAGAGGAGCAAATGGAAGAGAAGTTATAAATAATTTTTCATGATCCTAATAATAACTTGTGTGCGTGGGTGAAGTTCTTCAGCCTTGACCTTGGCTTAAATAAAGAGAATTAACAATAGAAGAAGATGAAGAAGAAAAAAGAAATAGATCAGTTTTACTATGGGGGTTTATAATTTAGGTTTTCATAAGGATTTATCCAACCATGGACAAAAATGCATTTAAAAGTGGAGGAAGTTAGCACCCATCCCTCTCCTAGAAAAGTGAAATGTTCTAGGAAATATTAAAAAGGCAGAATATTATACCTCCCTGGATAAGAAATGGAGAAACATGTTTTTTTAGACAGGAAGCAGGCTCACTCTTAAAAGCCTCCACCCTCCTCAATAGCCCACAGCAGATGTCGGCACTTAAGACATAAAGAGATAGCTAGGTCTATTCATAAGCAAATGACCTCACCCAAGATCCAACAAAGATAGGATTAGCTGTCTACTCAGTGGTGGGATTCAGCCAGTTCGCACCACTTCGGGAGAACCAGTTGTTAACTTTCTAAGCTGTTGGTTGCTGGAAGAAATCATTAGGGCAGAGAACACTGCCTCTGCCCATCTAGCAACAGAACTCATCACATGGCACCTGGGGAGATTGCATCACCCAGCAAGGCTCAACCAAGCCTGGGACTCAAAAGACAGCCTACAAAGTTACTCCTGCATGGCCCCATGGGAGTCTGACAACCAATCAGAATACAAGCTCATATTCAAAGCCCAACAGAAGGTCTGTCTCCCACCCTCCCTCCCTCCCTCCCTCCCTCTCTCTCTCTCTCTCTCCCTCCTTTCCTCCCTCCCTCCCATGTGCCTTTTTTGCCCAGGACCTTAAAACCATGTGGTCCTGTCCACCATTAAACCATCTTTCCAAGCAGTCTCCATGTTTCTAGTGTCTTTCTCCCCACTTGGAACTGAACCCAGGTGGAAATTTCTTCCAACAAACGAGAAGGAAGGGAATGTTATAAGGGTGCAGAGAGACTGTGCTAATTTATAACAGTCTCCTGGAGAGAGAAGACTTGGATGAGAGCTCATAGCAAACAGTTTGCCGTGGTGTAGGATTATCCTCTGATCAGTCAACAGCTCCGATTGTGGATGCTTGATAATCCTGGGAGTCGCTAACCTGTAACATCTGGATCCATACAAAAAAATGAAAATAAGCAAAGAAAACAAAAGCAGTCTTTTACAATCATAGAGTATAGACTGGTAAAGTTGGAAAGAACCTTGAAGGCAGGGGTGAAATGCTCCCGGTTCGGACTGAATCACCCGATCCAGTAGCGATGATGGTGGGTGGTTCAGAGAACCAGTAGCAAAAATCCCTGCCCCCACACCTCCCATGCCCAGCTGAGCCACACGATCATCAGAGGCTTTTTTTTTTTACTTTTAAAAGCATTTTTTTGGGGGGGCAAATAAATGCTTTTAAAAGTAAAAAAAAAAGCCTCTGATGATTGTGCGGCTCAGCTGGGATCGTCAGAGCCTTTTATATATTTTATTTTTTTAAAAAAAAATAATATTTATTGAGTTTCCAAAAGTTAAAATACACAATACCAAAAAAAAAAAAGACACAATACACAAAAACAAACAGACAGACAGACAGACAAAAAACCCCTATAAAACACACAAAGACAAACACATCAAAATTACATTACTCATAACAGCTTTTCCTACATCGGTATCTCTTTTTTATTATTATTATTATACTTTATTAAGTTTTTTTTAGATACAAAAATTTACATTTCTAATTACATCGGACACACAGTGTTTATACATTTGTACATAGTATTACCTGTTGTCACTTTTACTAGTTGTTATTTTTATTTAACACATCTGTTTTAATTTTTTCATTCATCTATTCGTACCACATCAGTATCTCTTATCCTATTTAACCTCTATATACAGATTCTACTTCTAAGTTTCTCTATAAACCAACAGTCTTATTTAAATTATTTTAACCTCTATTCAGAATTCAGTCTCATGACAAAAATCTCCCTTAAGTTTTACACTTTCTCTCCAGCTAGGAATACCATCCCAGTATCTTCCCTCTCCTTCATTTCCATCGATAATCTGTCCATTTCTGCACATTCATCTATTTTTTTATTATTATTATAATTTGATTCGGTGGGATATCTGGATGTTTCCAATTCTGTGCTATCCCAATTCTACATGCCATCAATATGTGTAATGTCATATATTGTATACTTCTTTCCATTTTCCCTCCTAGAATGCCCAATAGGAATAGTTCCAGCTTTTTTTCTATTTTCTGCCCTTTTCTTTCATCCAGCCAGATTTTTACCTTCCGCCACAATTTCTTAATATTAGGGCAGGTCCACCACATGTGTTAGAAAAGAAATGCTTTTAAAAGAAAACAAAAGCCTCTGACGATCAGGCAACTCAGCTGGGATCGGTCAGAGCCTTTTAAAAGCATTTTTTTAAACAACCTCTTTGGGGAAGAGGTTGTAGAAAAAATGCTTTTAAAAGTAAAAAAAAAAAAAAGTTGGCCACGCCCACCCAGTCACATTACTCCCACCACCACCAAGTCACACCCACAGAACTGGTAGTAATAAATTTTACGTTTCACCACTGCTTGAAGGTCATGTCCAACCAGAGGTGCTATTTAGCTGGTTTAGACCAGTTCAAGCAAATGGGTAGTAGTGACAAGCGTGTTGGCCCAGACCCACCCACCTGCCCCGGGCACAATTCCATCCTATATCACTGTGTTTTTGATAGTGTGTGGGCAGTGCACACAAATTACCATGTTGTTTGACATTGCACGCATGCGTGGATGCCGTGCATGAGCGAATTGCTGTGTTTTGTGATGCCACGTACCTCAGTAGATGGCACGTTCAGTTCTGAAGAAGCTTCTTGGATGAAAAGTAAACGTCTTCAAGGAAAATGCGGCCGCGCGGGGGATTATGGGAGCGACGGGACGCTCCCACGTGACACCTCTCCTGCGCGAGCTGCATTGGCTGCCGGTGGACTTCCGGGTGCGTTTCAAGGTGTTGGTGACCACCTTTAAAGCGCTCCATGGCTTAGGGCCAGGGTACTTACGGGACCGCCTTCTGCCACCAATAGCCTCCCACCGGCCGGTGCGCTCCCACAGAGAGGGTCTCCTCAGGGTGCCGTCAGCCAGACAATGTCGGCTGGCGACCCCCAGGAGGAGGGCTTTCTCTGTGGCAGCCCCCTCCCTCTGGAACGATCTCCCTCCAGAACTGAGAAGAATTCCCGACCTCCGGACTTTTCGTCGGGCCCTGAAAACCCATCTCTTTCGGCTTGCTGGTCTAGCCTGACCCCCTTAAAGTTTTTTAAATTTTTAAAGATTTGTATTTTATGGTTGGGTATTTTAATATTTAATGGTTTTAATTTCTTAGCCAGGGTTATATGCTTTTTAAAGAAATTTTTAACTTTTGTGTATTGTTTTTTATTTGGCTGTCCACCGCCCTGAGTCCGCAAGGAGAAGGGCGGTATACAAATCTAATAAATAAATAAATAAATAAATAAATAAATAAATAAATAAATAAATAAATAAATAAATAAATAAATAAATAAATAAATAAATAAAAGCAAAGAAAGTTCCTTTGCTTCTTGAAAAAGCACCTTTGGGACAACCATGACCTGGATGACTGAGAATCTCCGTAGATGTTTTTCTGCAAGAAAACAATCAAGCTTAGAAAGCACCAAGGATCCCACAAGTCTAAGTAGCTTTAGAAGGACATCTAAAGAGAGCAAGCTGGGTTGTACGTCCACATCTCTAGAAGTCTCTTGTTGGACTCCCCACATATCCAAATCTATAGGGAAGTTTTCACATGGAAATTTCTCAGGAATGAGAGATTTTTTTTTCAGTAGACTAGAATAGAATAACAGCACTGGAAGAGACCTTGGAGGTCTTCTAGTCCAACTCCTGCTTAGGCAGGAAACCCTACACCACTTCAGACAAATGGTTATCCAAGATCTTCTTAAAAACCTTCCAGTGTTGGAGCATTCACAACTTCTGGAGGCAAGTTGTTCCACTGGTTGTTTGTCAGGAAATTTCTCCTTAGTTCTAAATTGTTTCTCTCCTTGATTAGTTTCCACCCATTGCTTCTTGTCCTGCCCTCAGGTGCTTTGGAGAATAGCTTAACTCCCTCTTCTTAGTGATGGCCCTTCAAGTATGAAACATTGCTTTCATGTCAAGCAGTAGGAGTGCTTGCTCTCACGACTAGAAAGAATTCCATTCCTTGAAAAAATCATGGGAGAATCTCAGTTCCCCTTAGAAAAAGTCCACCATCGACCCATCGCTCAGCAGTCCATTGAGATTTTGAAAAGCCATTTACACTTATAGTTAACATCAATCCCACAGCCATTAACCCTTTGAAAAGGGTGGCTAGCTATGGTGTCCTATGGAAGCACTACAGTACGATGAAGTTGCTTCCAATTATATGACAACCTTCCAAAGTGTCAGTCACATTGCATAGGAGAAGGATTTCCAGTGTGTTTTATTTTGCTTTTAAAAAGCATTCAGAACATTTGATGGAATTGCAGCATGAATGCAAAACCTTTGCTCTCTCCTAATATGTTTGCCTGGCTTTTAAACAAAGACTTAAGGACTTGAGTGGCAAATACTGGCTGTGGCGAGCCAAGTGTGGACTTATTGGGCATATAGAAAGAATGCAGAGAAGAGCAACAAAGATGATTAGAGGGCTGGAGGCTAAAACGTAGGAAGAACGGTTGCAGGAAGTGGGTATGTCTAGTTTAATGAAAAGAAGGACTAAGGGGGACATGATATATTCCAATATCTGGACGCTCTCTAACAAAATGAAATTCAATAATGAAAAAAGTAAGGTTCTACATTTAGGCAAGAAAAAAATCAATTGCACAGCATATATACGGCATATGTGGTACCTTGCTCAACAGTAGTAATTGTGAGAGGGATCTTGGAATCCTAGTGGAGAACCATTTCAATATGAGCCAGCCATGTGCAGCAGCTGCCAAAAAAGCCAACACAGTTCTAGGCTGCACAAACAGAGGGATAGAATCAAGATCACGTGAAGTGTTAATACTACTTTATAAGGCCTTGGTAAGGCCACACTTGGAATACTGCATCCAGTTTTGGCCGCCACGATGTTAAAAAAAAAAGATGTGGAAACTCTAGAAAGAGTGCAGAGAAAAGCAATAAAGATGATTAGGGAACTGAAGGCTAAAACGTGTGAAGAACAGTTGCTGGAATGGGTATGTCTAGTTTGATGAAGAGAAGGACTGGGGAGACATGATAGCAGTCTTCCAATATCTCAGGGGTTGCCACAAAGAAGAGGGACTATCCTTGAAAGCATCTGAGGGTAGAACAAGAAGCAACAGGTGGAAATTAATCAAGGAGAGAAGCAACTTAGAACTAAGGAGACATTTCCTGACAGTGAGAACAATGAATCCGTGGAACAACTTGCCTCCAGAAATTGTGAATTCTCCAACACTGGAAGTTTTTAAGAAGAGATTGGATAACCATTTGTCTGAAGTGGTGTAGGGTTTCCTGCCTAAGCAGGGGGTTAGACCAGAAGATCTCCAAGGTCTCTTCCAACTCTGTTATTCTATTCTATTCTATTCAAACTAATCAGGGAGAGAAGCAACCTGGAATTAAGAAGAAACTGCCTAACAAGGAGCACAATTAACCAGAAGGATTGGGGGGGCATGATAACTGTCTTCCATTATTTGGGGGGCCTTCAAAGAGAAGAGGGGATTGACTTATTCTCCAAAACATATGAGGGCAGGATAAGAAGTAATGACTGGAAGATCATTAAAGAGAGATACAACCTAGAAGCAAGGAAATACTGCCTGATATGAGAAACAATAAATCAATGGAAGAGCTTTTCTCTCAGATATGTTGGTGCTCCATCACTGGAGCTTTTCAAAAACAGACTGGACAACCATTTGATCAGGGTGGTATCAGGTCTCTTGTCTTGAGCCGGGGACTGGACTGTAAAATCTCTGAGGTCCCTTCTTAACCCTAACCCTAACCCTAATTATACCCAACCCTAATAATCCTAATTATTCTCCAAAGAACCTGAGGGCAGAACAGGTAACAATGATTGGAAACTAATCAAAGAGAGAAGCAACGTAGAATTAAGGAGAAACTTCCTAACAGTGAGGACAGTTAACCAGTGGAACAGCTTGCCTCCAGAAATCATGGGTGCTTCATCGCTGGAGAGTAGAGTAGAGTAGAGTAGAGTAGAGTAGAGTAGAGTAGAGTAGAGTAGAGTAGAGTAGAGTAGAGTAGAGTAGAGTAGAGTAGCCTAGTCTAGCCTAGCCTAGCCTAGCCTAGCCTAGCCTAGCCTAGCCTAGCCTAGCCTAGAATAGAATAGAATAGAATAGAATAGAATAGAATAGAATAGAATAGAATAGAATAGAATAGAATAGAATAGAATAGAATAGAATAGAATAGAATAGAATAGAACAGAACAGAACAGAACAGAACAGAACAGAATAGAGCTGGAATATACAATCAATTGGGCTCAATTGAGTCAAGGAATGTGTGTCCATTCATATATATTTGGAGGAATCTAGGAACTCTCCAACCCAAGAATTCCAGGAGCTGCATGAAGTTTGATTGTCCCTAAGTGCTGTATCTCTGACCTAAGCTGCTCTTGAGAACAATGGTGACCGTATCTCCCTCCAAATCCCGATGGGATTTGAAATCAGTTGGAAAGCAGGTTTGGGTGCCTCTTCAGTTCTGACCTGCAGAGTTTCAGATTCAGCAAAACGTCCATCATCCATGCCTGGTGGGGTTTCCTTCCCCTCTGAGAGTTACCAAGGTCTTTCTCCCAAGAGGACCTTCCAGGGTGGCATGAGTGAATCTCACAGTTCCTGCAGAAGGAGCCAGATAGCTTTTGCATTTTCTAAAGGATGGCCACAGAAGTGAAAAAGGATGTATATCTCGAAGTTCTGGCAATCAAAATCCCTGGGAATATATTTCTGCTGTGCAACCCCAATCACTAGGATTTTGTCCATGGCACAAAATGAACAAGGAAGGGAGATGAATAGTTTGTCACTCTCTCCCTCTCTCCTTTTCTCCCTCCCTCCCTCTCCCCCTCTCCCTTTCTCTCTCTCCTTCTTCCTTTCTCCTGCTTTTCCTCTTCTCTCCCTCCCTCCCTCTCTCCCTCCCTCTCCCCCTCCCCCTTTCTCTCTCTTTCTTCCTTTCTCCCTCTCTTCCTCTTCCTCTCTCCTTTTCTCCCTCTCCTGTCTCCCTCTCATCCTTTCTCCCTCTTCCTTTCTCCCTTTCTCCTTTTATCCCTCCCCGTCTCTCTTCCTC
Source organism: Coluber constrictor foxii (assembly GCA_038048745.1). Classification (NCBI taxonomy): domain Eukaryota; kingdom Metazoa; phylum Chordata; class Lepidosauria; order Squamata; family Colubridae; genus Coluber; species Coluber constrictor. The sequence goes on from JAWJVD010000159.1 coordinate 301,457, forward strand.
TCTCCCTCTTCTTCTCCTCCTCTCCCTTTCTCTTTCTCTCTCTCCCTTTCTCCCTCTCTTCCTCTTCTTCTCTCCGTTTCCCTCTCCCTGTCTCCCTCTTCCTGTCTCCCACTCCCTTTCTTCTTTTCTCCCCCCTCTCTTTCTCTCTCCCTCTCCCACTCCCACTCCCACTTTCCCTTTCTCTCTCTCTCTCTCTCACTCTCTCCCCCTCCCTTCTTCTCTCTCCCAGAACTGAGCAGCTGAAACTTCCAAACAACAAGACAGATCTCAACCCTTACCCTGAGAAATCCCAGCCAACTGTTATTGCTTGGAATAAAATGTAATAAATCTTCGATCTTAGGGGGAAAGAGAGAGAGAGAATATGCTGCCAGTGTCAATAATATTTACAAACACAAATGAAGGATTTTTCCCCCCCACCCTTCTGCTGCAATATAGTCACATAAAACTAGAGTCTCAAACAAGGAGAAAGTGCTTCCATTTATCATACTCACTTTGGGAAAGTCACCGTTTTCAGGCACCACAATGCCTACCTTGGATAAGGTTATAGCTCTGTAATTCAAATGCTTAATTGTCACCGGAGGTTTCAGCCTTGTATATTGCAATATATCCCCAAGAGTGAGTCAACCGGTTTATCCAGGTAATAGCTGAGAATTCAGCAGGGAGACAATATCTCTGTAGTAAGGATGGAGTTTTGGGTCAGAGCTGAGATTCCATTCAGGTTGTAGTCACTTCAGCTTACACCAAGTTGTAATTCTAGAGTTATTCTGGGAGGAAACTCAGTGGAAACTATTCTTTGCAGGCACCCCGCTGCAACCATCTCAGCATGGCCAACTCACCACAAACAATTCCACATGGGATAACTCAATGTGATATAAATATTATCCATCACCCAAGGGCGCTTTTTCAAGAGACAACTGGACTATCTTGTTTTTCTCTTGAAGATGTTTTGCTTCTCATCAAGGAGGATTCTGACTGGATGGTGGGGAATGAGAGGATTGATATTCCTTGCAGACAAAAGCTGGTCCTTTGCATCATTTTAGAGGGTCCTTGAGGCCACTTGGAGGTTGATCTGTGTCCTCAGGGTCACCTGAGTGGTGCAAATGATTCCTGTAGTCTGCAATTTTTTTCCTCTGGAAATCCATCCCTACTCCCACACCATTCAAAGGTTGTTCATCCCAAATTGTATAGCTAAAAGTCTGTAGAGATTCTCCGTCATACAGGTCATGGTTGTCCCAAAGGTGCTTTTTCAAGAGGCAACTGGACTCTCTTCTTTGTTTTTCTTTTGAAGATGTTTCGCTTCTCATCCGAGAAGCTTCTTCAACTCTGATTGGATGGTAGGGAAGGGAAGGATTTATACTCCTTGCAGACAGCTGGTCCTTTGCATCCTTTTAGAAGGTTGTTGAAGCACTTGTAGGTTTATCTGTGTCCTCAGGATCACCTGAATAGGGCTGATGTCAGAGCTGAAGAAGCTTCTCGGATGAGAATTATTTATATGTTATTTATATATATTTAAGGAGAAGGAGGATGGGAGGAAGAGGAGAAGGAGAAGGTGAAGGAGAAGTAAGAACATTATTCTAATGATAGATATTCTTCTTTAGATGCACAAGACTCAGAAAAGCCTATTTAGGATTCTGGAAGGTGTCTTTTGTGCATGGGACTCAGTGGTAGTAGTAAAACCATCAGGAGGCTCTGCCCACTGACCCGGATGTCATCATAAGTGATCTGTGCACGCACAGAAGAGTGCGCGCACCCACAAGCAAAGCAAGAGTGCACATGCGGGCACGATGCAAACCAGTAGTAAAGATAAGTAGTACCCACCCCTGATGGGACTATCTAACAATCTGATTCACTGGATGCATTTGCACAACACAGTTAATCTGGTTATTGAATTCATTCATTCATTCATTCATTTTTTGCATTCATATAATCCATGGAACCATGAACAAACAAAATAATCTGGGTTTCTACAACATAATAAGTCACAAAAAATCCATCACAACCAGGCCAAACACATTGAAAAAAATCCATCTCCTAAGTCATTCACTAAGCATGTATTGCACGCGCACTGAAAATTATCCTCATACGACTCCCATCTTTCCAAATGAGGAAAGCTGTAGACCTGTGGCCGCCTGATCGCATCATTGAGATGACTTGAGAAAGAGGGGCTGGAAGAGAACAGATGTTTTGCCAATGAAAGACGCCATGTTTGGTTCTTGGCTGAATAGATTTCAGAGAACAAGATTCTCTGAAATAACCTGAGAAAGATGGTTTCCTGTAGGAGCTGCAGAAGAACATATATTTTGCAAGTAGAAGGCACCCTGATTGTTCTTGACTTCCTTGGTGAATAGAGTTCAGAGAACAAGATCCACTTTTTGTCTGAGAACATCTCCATCAAAGAAGAGAAGTTACTTTGAAGTCCACGTTCATTGCGCACTAGAACAAATACTATACTAGCTGTGGGGAGTCTGTGCTGTGGATTGTTTTTTCTCGTTCTGGCTTTGGAAGAAGCCAGATTAGTCTTTCCTAGTCTGATGTTCTTTAGATGTTTCTCCAGGAGATGGACAGGCTGAGCCCTAGGGTGGAGTCAAATGCATCAATAGCCTGGAATCCCTACTCCCACAAAAGAGACTTAAGTCCAGCTTTCCTTGAAAAGCATTGAGACGTATCTAGCGCTGATTCACATTGGCCCTTAGTAGATCAGATTCTTGTGTATAGGTAGCACTCACAGTGCTTTTGAACTCTTCCGTATCACCTGGTTTCATGCACCTGAGAAATTCCAGGGAATTGTAGTCTTGGCATACCTGGAAGACACTGGACTGGGAATGTTTAACCACAATGTAGGTTTTCTTTTAACACATGAAGCTGATTATAAGAATGGACAAATCAATCCAAATTCAATTCAGATCAATGTTATTGCCACAAAGTTCCATTCAACTTTCCCTTAGCTACGAAGTTTTGTAGAACTCTTTCCAAAAATCAGGGGTCTTCCCCTGCCCTCCAAATAATTTCTTCCAATGAGACATTCTGTTTGGGACACATGAACATTTTTAAAAATGTATCTTCTTCTCAATGGCACATTTTTGAATGATGCATAAACAAGAGGTATAGATTCAGTACTGCCACTGGTTGCTCGACAGAAGACACTGGTAAGATGGACAGAACAGCACTTGCATTTTCTGCATTGCATGAGAAAAACACATCTTCCTTCCACTGTCCTTACCACTTTCTATGGAGGGATGATGGAGAGCATCCTGTCATACTGCATATTACAGTCTGGTTTGGAAGCATCACTGCTTCAGACAGAGAGGCGGTGCAGAGAGTGGTGAGGATGGCAGAAAAGATTATTGGGAGTTTGCTCCCTTCTATCCAGGTCATAGCATCTAAGCAATACTTGAGCAGGGTCTGCAGGATTGTCTGGGACATTACATGACCTGTTTTTCCTTGATACCTTCTGGGAGGGGGCTTTGGGGTATCCCAAGCAGAACTTCTAGATTGAGTCACAGTTTTGTTCCATAAAGCATCAACCTTGTGAACTCTCAACTTTCCTTTTTCCGCTATGTATTCAAAATGGACAGTGTTTAATATTTGTGTGTGTGTGTGTGTGTGTGTGTGTGTGTGTGTGTGTGTGTGTAGGTGTAGGTCTCTCTCTCTCTCTCCTTATCCCTCTCCCTCTCTCTCTTCTTATCCCTATCCCTATCCCCATCCCTATCCCTATCCCCATCCCCATCCCCATCTCTATCTCTATCTCTTTGTAGGGTTTCCTACCTAAGGAGGGGGGGTTGGATTAGAAGACCTCCAAGGTCCCTTCCAACTCTATTCTATTCTATTCTATTCTATTCTATTCTATTCTATTCTATTCTGTTCTGTTCTGTTCTGTTCTGTTCTGTTCTGTTCTGTTCTGTTCTATTCTATTCTATTCTATTCTATTCTATTCTATTCTATTCTATTCTATTCTATTCTATTCTATTCTATTCCATTCCATTCCATTCCATTCCATTCCATTCCATTCTCTATTTCTTCCTACCCCTATCCCGTGTTTTCCCCAAAATAAGACATCCCCTGAAAATAAACCCTCCCCCGAAAACAAGCCCTCCCCAAAAATATTTAAACGCATGAGCAGCTGGTCTTGTTAGGGTTAGGGAGACAGAGCTGGAAATCAGGTAAGATGGCAAGAGGAGCCCCGTGTTGCTCCACATGCCCCCAAAGAATAAAACCTTCCCAAAAATAAGGCCAAGCGCTTATTTTGGGGTTCCAAAAAATATAAGACATTAATATTTCTTGGAATATTTCATTTTTTCTAGGAGCGGGGTGGGTGCTAGCTTCCTACAGTTGTAAAGATGTAAAGCCACGTGGCTTTGTGGAATAATAACAACAGGGACAGAATTAAATTTCCTACAGTTCCTTCTTTTCACCTGAATGCCTGGTTTCCTTTTTTTTTTGTCCCGCCACTGTCTCAATTAGAATTTACTCTCAGCACTTCCCATCCAGACACATGCTAGCATTGTTAATGAATTCTCTCTGGAGAAAGGCAAAAACGAAGGGAGGGAAAAAAACCCCAAAATTTCTTCTTTTCTTACCCAGCATGAACGTGGGGTACTTTTAAGTAAATATTTTGGTAATATCTCCCAAGCCAAACATATGTGTGCTGATCGAAATAAATAAAACAGAATCGGTTCTCCTTTTTTTTCTTTTCCTTCCTTCCTTCCTTCCTTCCTTCCTTCCTTCCTTCCTTCCTTCCTTCCTTCCTTCCTTCCTTCCTTCCTTCCTTCCTTTCTTTCTTTCTTTCTTTCTTTCTTTCTTTGCAGTCTAATGAGTCAAAAGCTTTATTATGTCATCTATTTTCCTTCCTTCCTTCCTTCCTTCCTTCCTTCCTTCCTTCCTTCCTTCCTTCCTTCCTTCCTTCCCTGAAGGAAGGGTGCAATGCAACTCCCTGCATCCGAAGATGAGACTGAATGATTATTGTAATTCATAGGGCCTTAATTAGCTGCACAAACCATTAGCTACAATTAGACCATTATAAAACACTTGATATGCTGTGTCAACCAAAGGGCCTCATTTATTCTGGTGGCAGGATGGGCAGAGGGAGGGGACACAACAGAGGCACTGAGCATGCTAATAAAGACAGATTTTTGATTTAAGATGTTGCCGATAGAGCTTCCGAATTAATCTCAATAGCTGTCTAATTTGTGTCGGTGGATGGTATATTTATTGTAAAATGACACCAAAGCTAAATGAGTTACCTGAAGCAGGAGAGCTCGTGTCAGCAACGGAGGGGAGGATGTGGGGGTGGGGGTGGGGAGAACTTGTCTCTCTCTGCTGAAGAGGCTGGACCAGTGGAGCAGAAGATGCTCTGTGGAGCAGCTGGCCTCATCCTGCTCTCTCAGAAGCCAAGTTGTGATGGAGGAGGAGGAGGAGGAGAAAAAGGAAAGGATAGAAGCAAGAGGAGGAAGAGGAGAAAAAAGAGAGGAGGATAGAAGTGAAATGGAGGATAGGAAAGGGATGATGGATGAGAAGACAGAGAAGGAGAGGAAGGAAAAGGAGGAGGAGAAAAAAGAGAGAAGGAGAGAAGAGAATGGAGGAGGAGGAGGAGACAGAGAAGGATGGGAGGGAGAGGAGGAGAAGAAAAAGGAAGGAAGGAAGGAAGGAAGAGGAGGAAGGGGAGGAGGAGGGGGGCAAGGGGAAAAGAAGAGAAAGGGGAGGAGATGGAGAAAAAACAGAGGAAGATAGAAGTGAGGAGCAGAAAAGGAGAGGAGGAGGATGGAAGGAGGAGGAGGAGAAAGAGAAAAAAGAGAGGGGAAGGAGGAGGAGGAGGAGGAGGAGGAGGAGGAGGAGGAGGAGGAGGAGGAGGAGGAGGAGGAGGAGGAGGAGGAGGAGGAGGAGGAGGAGGAGGAGGAGGAGGAAAAAAGGACAGAAGGGAGAGGAGGAGAAAAAGAAAAGAAGACTGCAGGGAAGAGAAGGAAAAAGATGAGAGGGAGAGGAGAAGAGGAAGAAGAGGGGAACAAAAGAAAGGAGAAGAAAGAGGAGAACAAGGAGGATGGAAGTGAGAAATGTAGGAGTTTTAATTGCATTGGTTGGTTATTGCCTCTTTTTGTTTGTGGATTATATACCAGCCGGAATCATGATTGTTTGAGTTGGAAATCCAGATCAGTGCCATCAATTCCCACATATTTTTTAAAATATATATAGAAATATATATAGAATGGACATTTAGGATCAGTCCAACGTACAACTTCTCTAGTTTTTTCTCAACCTTTCAACTTTCCTTTCTGCAATTTTCTCCTTCCACTCAGGGAAATAAGCTGCTTCAATTCATTTTTCCAGTCTCCTGGTGATTGGCCCCAAGTCACCCAACTGGCTTTCATGTCCAAGGTGGGACTAGAACTCACAGTCTCCTGGTGATTGGCCCCAAGTCACCCAACTGGCTTTCATGTCCAAGGTGGGACTAGAACTCACAGTCTCCTGGTGATTGGCCCCAAGTCACCCAACTGGCTTTCATGTCCAAGGTGGGACTAGAACTCACCGTCTCCTGGTGATTGGTCCAAAGTCACCCAACTGGCTTTCATGTCCAAGGTGGAACTAGAACTCACAGTCTCCTGGTGATTGGCCCAAAGTCATGCAACTGGTTTTTTATTTATTTATTTATTTATTATTTAAATTTTTATACCGCCCTTCTCCCGAGGGACTCAGGGCGGTGTACAGCCATAATAAAACAACATATAATACATTTTTTTTTTAAAAAAAATTAAAATCATATTAAATAATTGGGCCCCAAATTAAAAACTCAAAGATTAAAATACCCGTTCCAATTCCTTATTTAGCTAGCCCAGCCTGTTGGAACATCAGGGTCTTAAGGGCACGGTGAAAGGTATGTAGGTCGGGAATCATATGTATCCCCGGGCGCAATTCATTCAATAGGGCAGGAGCCCCCACAGAGAAGGCTCTCCCCCTGGGGGTCGCCGGTCGACATTGTTTGACCGATGGCACCCTGAGGAGTCCCTCTTTGTGGGGGCGTGTTGGTCGGTGGGAGGCCATCGGTGGCAGAAGGCGATCTCATAAGTATCCGGGTCCTAAGCCATGGAGCGCTTTGAAGATGGTAGCCAACACCTTGAATCGCACCCAGAAGACCACTGGGAGCCAGTGCAGTTCATGCAGGGGAGGTGTTACATGGGTGCACCGTGTCCCTCCCAAAATCACCCGTGTGGCCGCATTCTGGACCAATTGGAGCCTCCAAGTGCTCTTCAAGAGGAGCCCCATGTAGAGAGCGTTACAGTAGTCCAGATGGGAAGTGATGAGGGCATGAGTGACCGTGCGCAGGGCGTCCCAGTCCAGAAAGGGACACAACTGGTAAATCAGGTGAACCTGATAAAAAGCCCCCCTGGCCACAGTCATCATGTGATCTTCTAAAGACAGCCGTGCATCCAGGAGGACACCCAGATTGTGAGCCCTCTCGGAGGGGGCCAGGATCTCACCCCCAATAGTCAGCGATGGAAACAGCTGGCTATACCAGGACGCTGGGAGCCATAGCCACTTGGTCTTGGAGGGTTTTCATGCCTAAGGTAGCACTACAACTCACTGTCTCCTGGTGATTGGCCCAAAGTCACTCAACTGGCTTCCATGTCTAAGGCAGGACTAGAACTTACTAGCTCCTGGTGATTGGCCCAAAGTCACCCAACTGATTTTCATGCTTAAGGTGGGACTAGAACTCACCATCTCCTGATGATTGGCCCAAAGTCATGCAACTGGCTTCCATGCCTAAGACAGGACTAGAACTCACCATCGCCTGGTGATTGGCCAAAAGTCACACAACTGACTTTCCTGCCTAAAGCGGGACTAGAACTCACAGTCTCCTGGTGCTTTGGAAAATAATTTGACCCCTTCAAATACTGGAATACATCTTGTATTCAAGAATAATCTTGTCCCCCACCCCCATCCCCACCCTGGTAGTCCTTCCTTTCTCTAGACTAGCCATATCCAAATCCTGCAACCATTCTTCATATGTTTTACTCTCCAGACCTTTAATCATCTTAGTTGCTCTTTGCACTTTTCCCAAAGTCTCAACATCTTTTTTGGTAACATGGTAACCAAAACTGGATGCAGCATTCCAGGTGTGGCCTTACTAAGGCTTTATAAAGCGGTACTAATACTTCACGAGATTTTGATTCTAGGCCTCTGTTCATACCGCCTTCTGCCACCAATTGCCTTCCACCGTCCGGTTTGCTCCCACAGAGAGGGCCTCCTCCAATGCTGGCTGGCGACCCCCAGGGGGAGAGCCTTCTCTGTGGTAGCTCCCACCCTCTGGAACGATCTTCCTCCAGAGTTGCGAACGATCTCCGACCTCCGGACTTTTCATTGGGCCTTAAAAATGTACTTTTTTCAGCTTGCCGGCTTGGCTTGATCCCTGTAAAAAAAAAATTAGAATTTTTAGAGTTTTTGATATTAATTTTAAATTGAATTGTTTTAACTATCGGCCAAATTCATATTAGTTGTTTTTAAAAATTTTAACTTTTGTGTAGCTTGCTTTTTATTCTGGCTGTTCACCACCCTGAGTCCTCAAGGAGAAGGGCAGTATACAAATCAAATAAATAAATAAACAAACAAACAAACAAACAAACGAGAATTGTGTGTTTTGGCTGCTGCCGCACACAGCTGGCCCCTGTTTAAGTGATCGTCCAGTAGGACTCCAAGGTCCCTCTCACAGTTACTCTTTTTGAGCCAGGTTTCGCCTAATCGGTACTTGTACCTTTGGTTTTTCCTGCCTAGGTCAGAGGTGGGTTCCTCCTGGTTCGGCCCAGTTCGGCCGAGCTGGTAGCGATGACGATATGACATCACCGAACCGGTTCTCTTTGTTTGGGAGCTGCCCGCTCCCCGCGTTATTCTTACCTTTTATTTGGCCCCGCCCCCAATCTATTCGCTGCCTCTCGACTCCCAGCTAATCGGCTAGAAGGAAAAAACCTGTTTAAACTCTTGCTGCGTGGCTTCAAAGGGCCGCCCTACAGCTGATCAGTGTTAAAAGGCAGCGTGGTGGTAGACCAGTGCACTCGAAAAACAAATGGGTATAAACTGCAGCGAGACTTCTGGTGGCGCAGTATTGGAAGAAGGAAGAACTACCATCTATTGAAGAATGGATTTTAAAAGTAATGAACTTAGCAGAAATGGCAAAAATTTCGGCATACTTAAAAGACCATTCAAATGAGAAATTTAGGTTAGAATGGAAAAGGTGGGTAGAATATATTCAAGGCAAATATAAGACTAGAAAATTACAATTAGTTTTTTGAACGGGGAATGGGGTTATAGAGTGTTATAAAGTATATTAGGTTAGATTAGTTAAGGGGAGTTAAAAGTTTGAGAGGGTGATGAGAAACTACAGATTATTAGCTTAAATTAGTTTATGATTGTCTAATGTGATACTCTGTATTTTGTTTTGGGAAGAGAGGGTTGGGGTGGGGTGGGGTTAGGGAGGGATTGGGGGGAAGGGGTGGGGGGAAGGGGATATATATGTAAAATGTTTGTTAAAAAATTTCAATTAAAAAAAAAAGAAAAACAAATGGGTAGACCGGTGCCTCCAAAAACAAATGTGTAGTCTGGTGCGTCCAAAAACAAATGGGTAGACTGGTACAGCTCTGCAAGCAGTTAAAAGCCTGGTAGACCAGCACCTCTGCTAAATCCTAAAGAATTGTCACATGACCATCAAACCACGCCCACAAAATAAGCCACGCCCACGGAACCGGTAGTAAAAAAAATTTAGAGCCCAACCCTGGCCTAGGTGTAAAAACCTTGCTATATAATATATATTCATAATATTCTTACATCACTCCAGGAAGCTTCATCTGCATGAAAAAAATAAAAAATAAAGGAGAGAGACACGCTTTTAGCTTTTTGACAGCATTGATGGTTGGAAGAGACAGAAGATCAACATGATGGAGAAAAGGACGGTGGAATAAATGAGTTAATTTCCACTTGATGAAAATGTTGATATTGTTTTTCGCGTGACTCTTATTCCAGCCCATTTCCACATTAATCTGTGATTTTACAAGTCTGGGAGAAAATTTGACGTGAAAGACGGACGCTGTTTAACATTCACCGGCGTGCCGGGTTTTTTTCCCAAGTTGGTGCCTTCCTTTCAGACGAATGACAACAAATGTAACCCCTGAAGGACGTTTTCACCCCAACTCATATTAATATTCATGTCTTTGTGGAAAGTTCTTCCATATATTTTCACGGCAAATGCGTATTTTGTAGCTCTCTTCGTTTTTCGCAAACGTGAGGGCTGTCTTTTTTCTGTGACTCGACTTACAACCATTCGTTTAGTGACCGTTTGAACAGTTACAATGGCCGTTATGACCATTGCAGCATCCCCATGGTCATGTGATTAAAATTTGGGAAGCTTGGCAACTGGCGTGTACTTATGACGGTTGACTGGCCCGCCGTCATGTGGGCACTTCATCATTGGAGGTTTTTAAGAAGAGACTGGAGAGCTATTTGTCTGAAATGGTACGGGGTCTCCAGCTTCAGCAGAGGGTTGGTCTAGAAGACCTCCAAGGTCCCTTCCATCTCTATTCTGACTTGAAATTGAATGGATCACCATTCCTATAAGCAAAGGCAATGGGAGGAGCCAGATTTGCTTAATGACCATAAGTAAGTAGCTTAACAAGTGCAGTGGCTCACTTAGTAGCTGAGGCAATAATGGCCATAAAATGAGGCAAACACTCGTCACTTAGCAACAGGAATGTTCGGTTCAATTGTAATCATAGGGCCAGGACTGGCTGTAATGTGTTTTTCTATATCACATCAAAATTATTGGGAGCTCTTTTAAAGATCCTTGGATGCTTCAGCAGAAGACGAGATATCAAAATTGGGAACCAGGATTTATTTTAAGAACTTTCTTTACCTTACCACAGGCTCACTTCTCCTTCTCTATGTGGAAATCCCCCCCTCCTCCTCCTCTGTTTTCCCTGCTCCTCCTGCCTCCTCCTCCTCTCTCCTCTTCTTCCTCCTTTTCCTCTTCCTCCTCCTCCAGCTTTTCCACCTCCTCCTCCTCCTCTTCCTCCTCCTGCCTCCTCCTCCTCTCTCTTCTTTTTCCTCTTCTTCCTCCTCCTTCAGCTTCCTCCTCCTCCCACTTTCCTCCTCCTTGTCCTACAGCTTTTCTCCCCCTCTTCCTCTTTTTTCCCCTCCTCCTCCTCCTGCCTCCTCCTCTCTCCTCTTCCTCCTCCTCCTCCTCCAGCTTTTCCCCCTCCTCCCTCCTCTTCCTCCTCCTGCCTCCTCCTGCTCTCCTCTTTTTCTTCCTCTTCCTCCTACTGCCGCTTCCTCCTCTCTCCTCTTTTTTTCTTCTTCCTCCTCCCTCTTCTTTCTTCTCCCCCCTCTTTCCTCCTCCTCCTCCAGCTTTTCTCCCCCTCTTCTTCTCTCTTTTCCCCTTCTCCTCCTCCTCTTCCTCCTCCTGCCTCCTGCCTCCTCCTCTCTCCTCTTCCTCTTCCTCCTCCTGCCTCCTCCTTCTTTTTCTCCTATTTTTCCTCTTCTTCCTCCTCCCCCCTCCTCCTCCTTCTCCTCCACTCCAGAAACCACTCTCCCTTCTAATTTTAAAGTTTTTTAAATTTTTAAAGATTTGTATTTTATGGTTGGGTATTTTAATATTTAATGGTTTTAATTTCTTAGCCAGGGTTATATGCTTTTTAAAGAAATTTTTAACTTTTGTGTATTGTTTTTTATTTGGCTGTCCACCGCCCTGAGTCCGCAAGGAGAAGGGCGGTATACAAATCTAATAAATAAATAAATAAATAAATAATGCTACTATCAGTCTTAGGAACTTCTATAAATATAGCCAGATTTATAAATAAGCCCTCATTTACCATTTGGATTTTGAGAACGTACAATTTCATGAGAACACCTATTACCACAGGTGTTTTTTTTTTATTTTTAACAGACAGTGACCTCATGTTTCCAGAATCATCTTTTCCCAAATATTTCCTGTGGTGGAAATCTTGCTGCTGAAGATAAGGCAGTGAGCAGTTCAACCCTATTCCCTGGGCAACTTTTATATGGCATTAATCAATGCTTCAGAAAGATAAAGGCAGAAGCATTAAATGAGCAAAACTTACACTGGAGTTTCTTGAAAGTAATAGCAGGGGAGGAAGCTGGAAGCCAAGAGAGAGAGGGGGGGGGACCGAAACAGAGAAAGAGAGAGGAAGGAAGGAAGGAAGGAAGGAAGGAAGGAAGGAAGGAAGGAAGGAAGGAGGGAGGGAGGGAGGAAGGAAAGAAAGGAAGGAAGGAAGGAAGGAAGGAAGGAAGGAAGGAAGGAAGGAAGGAAGGAAGGAAGGAAGGAAGGAAGGAAGGAAGAAAGAAAGAAAGAAAGAAAGAAAGAAAGAAAGAAAGAAAGAAAGAAAGATGTCACCTTTTTCTGTTTACATGAATTGAGTGTTGCGGATTCCAGGATGGTGAACACCACTTCATTTTTCTAAAAATAGACAAGGATCTCTCTGGAATTAGCATGCCTCAAAATCAAAGAATTCCCCCCCCCCTCTCTTTCCTTTTGGCAAATTGTAAAGGTCTGCATGAAACATTTAACAGCAGGGATAAATAATGCATGCCATAAAATATTGTGTTAATATATTGACAAATATACGGATAAAGTATTAATGTGATTATGGATCACCAAGCGCAATTGTCTTTCTTTCTGCATTTCTTTTCCACTTGGCTACATATTTATAAAGCACTTCCTTGTATAATCTAAACTGGCCCTTCCTCCCTCCCATGTCCTCCCTCCCTCCCTCCCTCCCTCCCTCTTTCTTTCTTCCTTCCTCCCTCCCTCCTTCCCTCCCATGTTCTTCCTCCCTCCCTTCCTCCCTCCCTCCTTCCTTCCCTCCCTCCCTCTTCCTTCCTTCCTTCCTTCCTTCCTTCCTTCCTTCCTTCCTTCCTTCCTTCCTTCCTTCCTTCCTTCCTTCCTTCCTTCCTTCCTTCCTTCCTTCTCATGATGAGGTTTAATCGCCCAGTGTGGAGATTGAAGTTACTAGGGTTCAGAATTCGCAGCCAACTGAGGAAACTCAGAGTAGGACTTTAAGAGGGTCTCTCTCTTTTTCTCTCTCCCCCTCTCTTTCCCTTGGTCTTTCTCGCTTTCTCTTTCTCTCTTTCTGTTCCTCTCTGTTCTTCTCTCCTTCTCTTCTTCCCTCCCTCCCTCTCCCTCTCTTTCTTTCTTTCTCTTCCTCCCTCCTTCCCTCTCTCTGCAGCCTACCTAAGTGGGAAAAGAGCCTCTGAATAACTTGCCTTGAGCTCGGGAGAGGAGACAGAAAGAACTGGGGAGACCCAAGTAGGTAACTGCATGTATTTTAATACCTATCCAATTCCAATTACACCTGACTCTTTTGACTGGAGAAATACGAATAACTTAAGGAATGCAAGGTGAGATCATGTGTTTTTCCCCCTTGTGGCCCTAATTTATTTTTTATGTAGTTTAAATTGTTATGTAAAAGTTGTCCTGAGGCAATAAACTATGTACTATTTAAGAAAACAGAAGTTAATTAGGCGCTTGTCATAGGGAAAACGTGTGACACTCAGTGTGGTGCTGGACTCGGGATATGAAAGGCCAGATTCAATCTCCTACCCACCAGCTATGGAAGGTTTCTGAGGGACTTTGCAAGAGTCCTTGAGGATCTGTCACAGAGAAGATAGGGGTCAACCTGTTCTCCAAAACACCTGAAAGAAGACAAGAAGTAACAGATGGAAACTCCTCAAGGACAGATTCAGGCTAGAACTAAGGAGCAATTTCCTGACAGTGAGAACAATTAACCAATGGAAGGACTTCCCTCCAAAGGTTGTCGGTGCTCCATCACTGGAGGTTTTCAAGAAGACATTTTTCAGAGTATATTCATGTACTAGAATAGGGCATAGCAACAGGTCAACCAATGAGGGCTGTTTGGTAACTGAAACATAGTATTTATTGTATGGGGCCATAAGAGACAGTTTGGAGCCTGGGCGTGGCTTAACTGTTCTGTATATAAGCTTGAGGGCAATAGCTTCTGCCCCCTCCATTTTGCCTTCTCTATTTTGTGCTTCCATTTTGTGCTGTGTTTGCACTTGCTATTTCTCTTCTCTACAATGTGGAAGAACCTACAAGGCAGAGGTGTGTTTCATCAGGTTCTGACCAGTTCTGGAGAACCGGTAGCGGAAATTTTGAGTAGTTTGGAGAACCGTAAATACCACCTCTGACTGGCCCCAACCCCATCTATTCTCTGCCTCCCGAGTCCCAGCTGATTAGGAGGAAATGGGGATTTTGCAGTAACCTTCCCCTGCCACGCCCACCAAGCCACACCCACAGAACCGGTAGTAAAAATATTTGAAGCCCACCACTGTTACAAGAGTATTGTATGCCTTACGTGTTGTTATGTATATAAAGATGTTTTGAATCCTGCTGAATTGTCTAATTGTGTGTACTGTAACAAACTCAGATAACACTGTATTTCGGACATTAGAGAAGGTCCAGAGGTATTTTATAAGAACAGTACTCAACTCCTCTGCTCGCAATAAAATTCTTTATACTACCAGGCTTTAAATTTTAGGCCTGGATAACCTTGAACCTTGCTGTCTACGTTCCGACTTAAACTTAGTACACAAGATTATCTACCATAGCGTCCTACCTGTTAATGACTACTTTAACTACAACCACAATAACACAAGGGCTATCAATAGACACAAACTAAATGTAATCCGCTCTAATCTTGATTGTAGGAAATACGACTTCAGCAATAGAGTAGTAAATGTCTGGAACACTCTAACTGATCTTGTTGTTAGTCTCTCTAACCCCCATACCTTTTACCTTAAACTGTCCACCGTGGACTTTACATGTTTCTTAAGAGGTCCCTAAGGGGGCCTGCATAAGCGCACCAGCATGTCTACCATTCCTGTCTTGCTGTCCCCATTTATATGTACTCATTTTATGTGTTTATGGCTATGTTTTGCTTATTTATATCCATTTGTTTGTGCCATTTTTCATGTATCCATGTCTATGTCTATACTGATACTTGTTTCTTGTTCTTGTTGACAAATCAATCAATCAATCAAACAAACAAACAAACAAATAACATTGGACAACCATTTGTCTTCCTGCCATGAACAGGGAGTTGTACTAGAAGATTTCAAAGGTCCCTTCCAACTCCATTAAATTCTCTGTTCTACACTACAGCCTCCTTCTCTTAGTCCAAATTAACTTTTAGGATACTCTTTCAGATTTGGACTGGGGAAATCCAGTTCTACTCCCAACTTAGCTACAGAGTCTATCTCAGTTCAGAAACCCATTTTTATGGCCTGCCAGCCACCAGCAGAGCTGGTGGCAGACTCGGATGATGAGGAGGTTGTGGAGGAACTTGGGTCAGTTCTGGAATCTGGGAAAGGCTCTGATGGATGCTCTGTGTCGGATGCAGAGATAGAGCCAGGGCATCCAACATTTCCCAGTCACCAGAGAGGCAGCTGCCTTTGGAGGCTGAGTTGAGTGAGGAGGAAGAGCAGCTGGGGCCTGTTCCAGACGCACGTATGCACAGAGCTGTTAGAAGAGGTGAACAACGTAGGACAAGGAGTCAACTCGGAAAGCAAAGCACATGTGGATGCTGAATGGTCCTTCCCTGGTTGGGGAATAAATAGAAGGAAAGGGAAGTGGTTATTGTAGGAGACAACTGTTCGTATTTCTGAAGATTTTGCTCATTGTGTTTCGTGCCATGAAGACTGCTTGCCAGAACTTAAATTGCAGCCTTTCAGTTGGGAGCTCACAGTGTTGCAATTAATACCATTGACCATGGTATCATGCTGCACCGGTTGGAAGGGTTAGGGGTGGGGGGCACCATTTTACGGTGGTTCTCCTCCTTTCTCTCCGACCGGTCGCAGTCCGTGTTGACAGGGGGGCAGAGGTCAACCCCGAGGCCCCTTGTATGTGGGGTGCCGCAAGGATCAGTCCTCTCACCCCTTCTGTTCAACATTTATGTGAAGCCGCTGGACGAGATCATCCGTGGTTTGGGGGTGAAGTACCATCAGTACGGTGATGACACTCAGCTGTACATCTCCATCCCAGACCACCCCAATGATGCCCTTGAAGTGATGTCCTGATGCCTGTAGGCCGTACGGATCTGAATGGGGAGGAATAGACTCAGGCTCAACCCATCCAAGACCGAGTGGCTGTGGTTCCCGATGTCCTGATATAGTCAGTTGGCGCCATCTCTGACTATTGGGGGCGAGTCGTTGGCCCCCATGGATGGGGTTCGCAACTTGGGTGTCCTCCTGGACTCACGGCTATCTTTAGAAGGGTATATGACAGCCGTGGCCAGGAGGACATTTTATCAAGTTCACCTGATTTGCCAGTTGCGTCCCTTTCTGGATCAGGACTTGTTACGCATGGTCACTCATGCCCTTCTCACCTCACGCCTGGACTACTGCAATGCTCTCTACATGGGGTTCCCCTTGAGGAGCATCTGGAGGCTCCAGCTGTCCAGAATGGGGTCACGTGGATGGTGATGGGAGCGACGTGGTGCTCCCATGTGACCCCCCCTCCTGCGCGAGCTGCACTGGCTCCCGGTGATCTTCCAGGTGTGCTTCAAGGTTTTGGTTACCACCTTTAGAGCGCTCCATAGCTTAGGACCAGGGTACGAAGGATTCAGGACTTACGCACTTTCCACTGCGCCCTAAAAACGTTTTTATTCCAACAGGCGGGTCTGGCCTAACTCTCCCTTTTAGATTGGGTTTTAAATGTTTATATAAATTGGATGTTTTAAATTTTCCGAGCCTAAATTTAATCTTTTTTAATAGTTTTTAACTTTTGTATGTTAATTGTATTTTATTTTATCACTGCCCTGAGTCCCTCTGGGAGTAGGGCGGTATATAAATTTGATAAATAAATAAAATAAATAAATTATCACAAGGAACTGATAAGGTCTGTTACTGCCATTAACTCCTTGAAGGATTATTGCCTGGACTTTTCAGTGGGTGAATGCCAATTAATTCACAAGAGGCAAATAAAGAGGGGTTTTTCGTGAAAAAGGAGTCTGTTTCTTTTTTCTTTTTTTCAATTTAATTTATATGCCGCCCTTCTCCAGAGCCTCAGGGCAGCTTACAATGCGTTAAGCAATAGCCATCATACTTTTGTATATACCTGCTTAGTAGGGCTTTTGCCCCCCCCCACCCCCCAAGCAGTGTTCTTTTTTATACAAAGTCATCTTATTGCCCCCACAATCTGGATCCTCATTTTACCTACCTTGAAAGGATGGAAGGCTGAGTCAACCTTGAGCCTGGTGAGATTTGAACTTGCAGTAATTGCAGGCAGCTGGTGTCACTTTAACACCACTTTAAGCTGCTGCACCACCAGGCTCTTCTTGTTTCTGCTAAGGCTGGGTTGGAACACGCATGTGGTAAAGTAGTGAAGGTGTTGGACTAAAGGTGGAAAGACATGGCATCTAGTCCACTTTTAATCAGGGAAGCTCCTGAGATGATGTTGACTTGGTCAAATATTATCTGTCTATCTTACCTCACGGAGTTCGGGGGGGGGGGAAGGGAAAAAGAAGGAGGGAGAACTATGTACATTGTGTTGAGTACTTTTTGTAGAAGGTAGAATATAAATGTGTTGTTAGGTCCTTGTAAGCCACCTTGAGTTGCCATGTGCAAATTTTCTAAATAAATCAAATAATCAAATCAAATTAATACATTATATATTGATGATTATTTTTGTATAACAAAAACAAATCTTTTCAACCATGTATTCATAGAACATAGAAAGCAGAAAAATAAGGAAGGGAGGGAAGGAAGGAAGGGAGGAAAGAGAAAGAAAGAAAGAAAGAAAGAAAGAAAGAAAGAAAGAAGGGAAGGAAGGAAGGAAGGAAGGAAGGAAGGAAGGAAGGAAGGAAGGAAGGAAGGAAGGAAGGAAGGAAGGAAGGAAGGAAGGAGAGTGGAGGAAAGGCAATGGAAGGGAAGGGAAGATAATAGTGGAAGGAAGGAAGGAAGGAAGGAAGGAAGGAAGGAAGGAAGGAAGGAAGGAAGGAAGAAAGAAAGAAAGAAAGAAAGAAAGAAAGAAAGAAAGAAAGAAAGAAAGAAAGAAGAGTGGAGGAAAGGAAATAGAAGGGAAGGGAAGATAAGAGTGGAAGGGAGGAAGGGAGGAAGGAAGGAAGGAAGGAAGAAAAAAGGAAAGAAAGAGAAAGAAAGGAGAGTGGTGGAAAGGCAATGGAAGGGAAGGGAAGGGAAAGGAAGGCAATGGAAGGGAAGGGAGGGGAAGGGAAAGGGAAGGGAAGGGAAGGGAAGGGAAAGGAAGAGAAGAGAAGAGAAGAGAAGAGAAGAGAAGAGAAGAGAAGAGAAGAGAAGAGAAGAGAAGAGAAGAGAAGAGAAGAGAAGAGAAGAGAAGAGAAGAGAAGAGAAGAGAAGAGAAATTAGTGGGGAATATTGAGCAGAAGGAAACAATATAAATTGGTAACATAGACTAAAATTATATCTATCATCTCTCTCTCTCTCTCTCCCTCTCTCTCCCTCAATGTCTGTCTGTCCATCTGTCTGTCTACCTGCCTGCCTACCTACCTAATGATGAAGAGGCCACTAATCCAAAAACAATCTGCAGCTTTGTTGTTTTTCCTTCCCTATAATCTTCGCATCTATTCTTTAGGATTTTTGGCATTGCCTCTCAAAAGAGTATGACTAAGATGTATGTTAGTTTTATATAATATCCCCGCTTTCGAATCAAATCTTCCTCCCAAAGAAAAAAATCTTTAAAGATTTCCATTACACAATCTTCTCTGTACCTGTGACAGGTCTGATGCCCGCAGAATAGATGAATTCCTGAACTACGGCTGCAAATTTAATCCAGCCGTTGACAAGAAAGGTAGAAATTTATAGGTTGTATGCTTAAAAAGCTACACTCAAAAGGTAAAGGTGAAGAATGTTCATCACCTGTAAGACAGGTTAGACTGAGCTTCTTCTACAGCAAGAGATCCTACATAATGTATCCAAAAATTAATAAACTACAGAACAGATAACAGAATAACAGAGTTGGAAAGAATGTTAGAGGTCTTCTAGTCCAACCATCTGCTCAAGCAGGAAACCCCTTACCATTTCAGACAAATGACTGTCCAATCTCTTCTTGAAAACCTCAAGTGATAGAGCATCCACAACTTCTGAAGACGAGTCCTTCCACTTGTTCATTGTTCTGTCAGGAAACTTCTCCTTAGTTCTAGGTTGGTTCTGTCCTTGATTAATTTCCATTTGTTGCTTCTTTTTAAGAAGATAACATAGTTGTAGATGATCTAGTCCAAACCGTGCCCAAGCAGGAGACCCTACACCATTTCTGACAGATGGCAGTCCGGTCTCTTCTTGAAAGCTTCCAGTGATGAAGCTTCCACAACTTCTGGAGTCTATCTGGATCCGCTCCAGTCCGGCTTCAGGCCTGGGTACAGCACGGAAACGGCATTGGTCGCGTTGGTGGATGATCTCTGGAGGGCTCGGGATAGGGGTTGCTCCTCTATCCTGGTCCTGTTAGATCTCTCAGCGGCTTTTGATACCATCCACCATGGTATCATGCTGCGCTGGCTGGAGGGGTTGGGAGTGGGGGGCACCGTTTTGCGGTGGTTCTCCTCCTATCTCTCTGACCGGTCACAGATGGTGTTGGCAGGGGGGCAGAGGTCGACCCCGAGGCGCCTCTCTTATGGAGTGCCGCAAGGGTCGGTCCTTTCGCCCCTTCTGTTCAACATCTATGTGAAGCCGCTGGGCGAGATCATCCGTGGCTTTGGGGTGAAGTTCCATCAGTACGCTGATGATACTCAGCTGTACTTCTCCACCCCAGGCCACCCCAACGATGCCGTGGAAGTGATGTCCCGATGCCTGGAGGCCGTGCGGATCTGGATGGGGGGCAACAGGCTCCAACTCAACCCGTCCAAGACCGAGTAGCTGTGGCTTCCGGCGTCCCGATATGGCCAGTTGACTCCATCACTGACCATTGGGGGCGAGTCATTGGCCCCCACGGATAGGGCTCGCAACTTGGGCGTCCTCCTGGATGCACGGCTGTCTTTGGAGGAGCATGTGATGGCCGTGGCCAGGGGGGCTTTTTATCAGGCTCGCCTGATACGCCAGTTGCGTCCCTATCTAGATCGGGACTCCTTACGCACAGTCACTCAGGCACTCGTCATTTCCCGCCTGGACTACTGCAATGCTCTCTACATGGGGCTCCCCTTGAGGTGCACCCGGAGGCTCCAACTGGTGCAGAATGCGGCCGCGCGGGGGATTATGGGAGCAAGGGGGCGCTCCCATGTGACACCTCTCCTGCGTGAGCTGCATTGGCTTCCGGTGGTCTTCCGGGTGCGCTTCAAGGTGTTGGTGACCACCTTTAAAGCGCTCCATGGCATAGGGCCTGGGTACTTGCGGGACCACCTTCTGCTACCGATAGCCTCCCACCGGCCAGTTCGCTCCCATAGAGAGGGACTCCTCAGGGTGCCATCAGCCAGACAATGTCGGCTGGCGACACCCAGGGGGAGAGCCTTCTCTGTGTCAGCACCAGCCCTCTGGAACGATTTGCCCCCGGAGATCCGTACGATACCTGATCTCCGGGCTTTCCGCCGTGCCCTAAAAACTTTTTTATTTTGTCAAGCTGGGCTGGCGTAACCCCCCCCCTCTTTTTTAAGCTTAAAGTTTTATGGGTTTTAAATTTTAATTGCCTATTTTTTAAATTTATTGGGCCAAAATTATTTAATTCTTTTATTAATATTTTAAATTTTGTATTGGAGTGCTTTTTTATTCTTGGCTGTACACCGCCCTGAGTCCACTAGGAGAAGGGCGGTATATAAATTTAATAAAATAAAAAATAAATAAAAAATAAATAAATAAATAAATAAATAAATAAATAAATAAATAAATAAATAAACAAACAAACAAACAAACAAACAAACAAACTTCTGTTCCATGGGTTGATGGTTCTCACTGTCAGGAAATTTCTCCTTATTTCTAGGTTGAATCTCTCCTTGGTCAGTTTCCATCCATTCTTCCTTGTCTGGCCTTCAGGTGCTTTGGAAAATAGCTTGACCCTCTCCTTTCTGTGGCAGCCCCTCAAATATTGGAAGACTGCTATCATGTGACCTCCTAATCCTTCTTTTCTCCAGACCCAATTCCCGTAACCGTTCTTCATATGTTTTCATCTCCAGGCTTTTAATCATCTTAATTGCTCTTCTCTGAACTTTCACCAAAGTACGAAGCTGTGTATCAGTGACTGAGTAATTATATGAAGACATGGATTTTCCCAAGTGAATTTTGGATTCAGACTTGAGGGGAAATTGAGTGATTTGGGGTTTGCATCCAAACACGGATGCATATCTAAGGAATCCGTGTTCTGAATTAAATTAGAATGGCATGACATGGAATAGAATAACAGAGTTGGAAGGGACCTTGGAGGTCTTCTAATCTAAGCCCCTACTTAGGTAGGAAGCCCTATACTATTTCAGACAAATGGTTGTCCAATCTCTTCTTTAAAAACTTCCAGTGTTGGAGAATTCATAACTTCTGGGGGCAAATTGTTTCACTGGTTAATTGTTCTAACTGTCAGGAAATTTCTCCTTAGTTCCAGGTTGCATCTCTCCTTGATTAGTTTCCACCCATTACTTCTTGTCCTGCCCTCAGGAGAACAGCATGACTCCCTCTTGTTTGGGGCAGCCCTTGAGATATTGGAAAACCGCTATCGTGTCACCTCTAGTCCTTCTTTTCATCAAACTAGACATAACCCAGTTCCAGCAACTGTTCTTCATATGTTTTAACCTCCAGTCCCCTAATCATCTTTGTTGCTCTTCTCTGCACTGTTTCTAAAGAGAGTCTCAACATCTTTTTTACATCGTGGAGACCAAAACTGGATGCAATATTCCAAGTGTGGCCTTACCAAAGCATTATAAAGTGATCTTAACACTTCACGTGATCTTAATTCTATCCCTCTGTTGATGCAGCCTAGAACTGTGTTGGCTTTTTTGGCAGCTGCTGCACACGTCTGGCTCCTATTTAAATGCTTGTCCACTAGGACTCCAAGATCCTCCTCAAAGTTACTACTACTTCGCTTTATATAATTTTTTTAATATAAATTTACTTTGTATTAATCTTGCTTTATATATGCTACAAACTTGAACGACTTTCAGATAGATTTTCTTCCTCCAGAAAACCTTCAACCAATCAATGATGAGATCAAAGTTCACCCTAGTCATTCTTTCATTCGTTGTAAAACTGACTAAGCTTTCATGGTTTGCTAATCTTTCCAAAGAGAACTATCAGTGATTCTTAGTGTAGAACAAAACTGTTATAACCAACTAGGGCAATTAATTTACAGCATACTAATTTTTGTTCCAGTCTATTTGGTAAATAGGTGTAAGTGCAGCTTCATTAAAAACATTTAATTATTTACTCAGGGGACCAGAACAGCTGTTCAGCCAGGTAAAGAAATTTGCAGGCAGATTTTTTGAAATGTGGACTCTATTTCCACTTAAATACATTTTTCATAATGCATTAAAAAAATCTATTACTTTGCGAATGTAGATGTAGCTAATAGGCTCTGCATATTTAAACAACAACTTCGAGATCCCAACTATGTACAATTGCTCCTTTCTTGCTCCCACCCCGGTTTTGAAAATTGCAGCTCGTTTTTAATTTTCCCCAGGGATTTCATAAGATTGGAAGAGTCCCAGGGTATTATCTAGTCTAATTCCAAAACAAATTTGATTGCAACAACCAATAGAAATAAATCCTCAAGCTCCCGGTATCATTCCCAAGAAGGAGGTCTATTTTCAGTGGCGACAAAGAATTATTTAGTGGGGTTTTGGTATTTTGAGTGAAAGTACAAATGGTAACTGTGTTGTAAGATCTAAAGTATGCTAAAAATGCTAAAGTTTCTTTCAAGTTGATCTAGACTCTAAATCACTAAGTAATTTATTTGTTTGTTTGTTTGTTTGTTTGTTTGTTTGTTTGTTTGTTTGTTGTATTTTTATGTCGCCCAACTCCCTAGGGACTCTGGGCGGCTTACAGCAAAAAAAACCCAATGCGAACAATATCCCGTAATTTTTTTTTTTTTTAAAAAAGAACATTAAAAAACGATACACTCCAGTAGACTTGGACATGGGTTTTCTTGGAAATAAATATGGAATAATCTCCTCCTCCTCCTCCTCGTCTGGTCCTTCCTTCTCTGTGACCCATTGTTCTCCTTCTCCTTTTCCTCTTTCTCTTTCTCCTCCTCTTCTTCCTCCTTCTCCTTTCCCTCCTCCTCCTCCTCCTCCTCCTCCTTCTCCTCCTCCTCCTCCTCCTCCTCCTCCTCCTTATCCAAATAACAGTTGCAAGGGACCTTGGAGGTCTTATAGTCCAACACCCTGCTCAATCAGGAGACCCTCCTCCTCCTCCTCCTCGTCTGGTCCCTCCTGCTGACTTTTTGGACTGTGTTCCTTAAACTAAGGTGGAGAAAGTACACCAGGTGAGGTCTAGTTACTGGAAAAATAAAATGAAGTTTTATATTACATTTATATTACAAGGTTAAACGATTTGTTTGATTTTAGGTGTGATTGCTTCACTGGGAACCAAGATAAGTGATGGTTTCATTTCACATTTCAGCAAATCAGAAGTATGCAGGCAGGCCTGGAAACAAGTTTGTTTATTAACTGATATTGATCTGTTTTGCAATAAGGATGCCTGAAATTCGTATATTACAGAAATATATTCTAAGGTAGCAATAGAACAATAGGAAGATATTTTTTTTAAAAAAAATCAGACTATGTTTAGAACAAGTGGGTCAATTCGTTTAATCTTGAGACTTTCCTCAAGATCTTCTTTGCACTTCTTCCATTTTCTTTTGGGTTTCTGCACCTAGGCAGGAAAGACCAAAGGCTCAGATATAGGATAGCCAGTTCATGGCTTAACAGTGGTACCTTTGAGAAGGATACAGAATACAGAATAACAGAGTTGGAAGGGAACTTTTAGTCCAGAATGTAGACCACACCTGGAATACTGCTACCAATTTTGGTCATCACAGTACAAAAAAAAAGATGTTGAGACTTTGGAAAAAGTTCATAGAAGAGCAACTAAGACGACCAAAGGCCTGGAGACTAAAACATATGAAGAATGGCTGGAGGATTTGGGTTTGGCTAGTCTAGAGAAAAGAAGGATTAGGGGTGACATGATAGTAGTGTTTCAAAGTTTGAGGGGCTGCCACAAAGACCAAGGGATCAAATTATTCTCCAAAGCATCAGAGGGCAAGACAAGAAGCAACAGATGGAAATTAATCAAGGAGAGAAGCAATCTGTAACTAAGAAGGAACTTCCTAACTGTGAGAACAATTAACCAGTGGAACAGAAGTTGCCTTCAGAAATCATCAGCACTTAATCACTGGAGGTTTTAAAGAAGAGACTGGACCACCACTTGTCTGAAATGGTATAGGGTCTCCTGCTGGAGCTTGAAGACCTCCAAGCAGGGGTGAAATCCAGCAGATTCTGACAGGTTCTGGAGAACCAGTAGTGGAAATTTTGAGTAGTTTGGAGAACCGGCAAACGCCACCACTGGCTGGCCCCAGAGTGGGGAGGGAATAGGGATTTTGCAGTATCCTTCCCCCAGGAGTTGGGTGGGGCCCACCAAGACACGCCCACCAAGACACAGCACACCCACTAAGCCACGCCCACAGAACCAGTAGCAAAAAATTTAGAATTCCCTTCCAGCTGTATTCTGTTCTTAAGGATCCCTGCCTTGACCAAAGGGTTGGCTAGAATACCTCCATAGTCCATTCCAGCCCTATGATTCTACCACTATGAGATTCAAAATGAGAAAGAAAACAGATCAGAATATTATTTAATGAGCTGGAGTGAACTACAAGAATCCCAGATGGAGGTCCACACATCGCCGCCAAAGTCACCGGGTGACTCTGAGCCAACGTCACCTCGCAACTCCAATTTATTTTTACAGAACTCTTTCTATGGGATAGGGGAAAATTGGAGGAGAAAGTATTAGATATGCTCCCTTGAACTCCTGGAGGCAAGAGGGATATAAATTGAACGAACGACTTGATACAACATGCCTGGATTTTCCCATCTACAAATATAAAGTAAATCCAGCGTGGATTTTCTTGAGCCAAAAATAATGTGATTCTCTGAAGAGATTCCCGCATGGCACACAGTTCTCAATTAACAGAGCATAGGTGGGACTCAGTGGTAGTCTAGGTGAGATATGTGAAACTTTAATTAAGTCTTTAAAACTTACTGTAAATAAATAACAGACCAGCTGTACACCTGTAAATATCTTTCTTGGGAAAAGTCAGCT
>JAWJVD010000160.1:0-32500 GCA_038048745.1 Coluber constrictor foxii
CAACTAGACATTCTGATTTCCTGCAACCCATTTCCCTTTTTAAAAAAAAAATGCTTTCTCTCCAGGACAATATTGAATTTTGAGCGGTCCCCATCATCGCTTCAAAACTACAATTTGGAAATCTTGGAGGGGTGGGGGGTTGTTGTTTTCTTGGCCTGGAGATGCTCCGCCTTCCCTTAAGGCCGCTAAGAATCAAAGCAGATGGTGGTTTAATGTCCTCCCATCACTTTTGGCTTTTTAGCGCTCTCTCCCCGTCTCTCCAAGTCTCTGAATAAGGCAGATTCCCTTGGGGAAAACCCGAGAAGATTAAACCTGTTTATTGGTGGCGAGAGAAGGCAGTGCCATGTTTTATTCATTAAAGGGAGCTAGTGGCTGTGCTAAAGAAGAGATAGATAGATAGATAGAGAGAGAGAGAGAGAGAGAGAGAGAGAGAGAGAGAGAGAGAGAGAGAGAGAGATATGATAGAGAGAGAGAGAGAGATGATAGATAGATGATAGATGATAGAAGATAGAAATAGATGATAGAGATAGATTAGATATGGATAGATGATAGATAGATAGATAGATAGATAGATAGATAGATAGATAGATAGATAGATAGATAGATAGATAGACAGATAGATAGTAGAGATAGATGATAGATAGAAATAGATGATAGAGATAGATAGATGATAGAGATAGAGAGAGATGATAGAAGATAGAAATAGATGCTAGAGATAGAGGGATAGATAGATAGATAGATAGATAGATAGATAGATAGATAGATAGATAGATAGATAGATAGATAGATAGATAGATAGAGAGACAGAGAGAGATAGAGAGAGATAGAGATGGATATAGATAGATAGATACATAGATAGAAGATAGAGATAGATGATAGATGACAGAGATGATAGAAGATAGAAATAGATGACAGATAGATGATAGAGATAGATATAGATAGATAGATAGATAGATAGATAGATAGATAGATAGATAGATAGATAGATAGATAGATAGATAGAGATAGAGATGGATAGAGATAGATAGAAGATAGAAATAGACGATAGAGATAGATAGATAGATAGATAGATGATAGATGATAGAGATAGATGATAGAGATAGAGAGATAGATGAGAGAGATAGATGAGAGAGATAGATGAGAGAGAGAGAGAGAGAGAGAGATAACTTCCATGAAAAATAAGCATTGGGGAAAGTCCTCCTGCTATTGTCCTATTAATTGTCTTTTGATATCCATCTCGCTGCAAGATGAAAGAGGAGGGTATTCAGATACTAACAAGGTTCAGGCAGGCTTGTTGAACAAACCACCATGGCTGGAATGGGGCTGACTGCCAAGCCAGCAGCCCAGATTTATGAACTGTGGTAGCTTTCCACGGTTTATTCTATATGCGATACAGGTAGGCCTCGCTTACGACCATAATTGAGCCCAAAATTTGTGGCTCGCTTAAAGACCGCCTTGATCAGCAATGGAAAATCCTGGCCCCAATTAGAAGGGCTACCTGTATACGAAGTTTTACTGAAGGAGCAACGTGTCTCTACTGAGATGCTGTCCGTGGTCCTGAAATGTATTTCTTTGTAACCCAATTGGACCGCTAGTTTTCACAGCTGCTTTCTTTCAATTGATTCAATTTCTCTTCTGTGTTTGTCCGGTTTCGAACCTGCCTTTCATTTGGGGCTCCCTCCGGCTGAAAACAAGATCCACCCCGACACCCAAGATCTCTTCTGGAACATCCGCAGCTTCCGTGAAAGATGCTTTTTTTTGTTTCCTTCTCTTGAAACCCCAGCCGAGCGAGAGAACCATTTTTTTTCTCTCTCCCTTGCTGTTGCTGAAAAGAGCAAGCGATGAACGGTGGCGGGATTTCCAGAGGGGAAAAGGACAGGAACTCAAAGCAGGTGTTAAATCTATTCTTGACTAAAATGTCACCAACAATTACTTGTCTCTGGGTGGAGAGACTGCAATGAAAAGGCAGTGCATTCCTTCTCTATTCTCCCCCCCCTTTTTTTTTTGCTAGATTAGGATGCTTTCCCAGAGATGGATGGATGGATGGATGGATAGAGAGAGAGAGAGAGAGAGAGAGAGAGAGAGAGAGAAATAGAAGATTGAGATAAAAATATAGATGATATACATTGACGATAGATGATAGATAAATGATAGATGATAGAGACATATAGAATGAGATAAAGATAGATGATAGATTGAGATAAAGATTAGATAGATAGATAGATAGATAGATAGATAGATAGATAGATAGATAGATAGATAGATAGATAGATAGATAGGATAGAAAGATATATATTGAGATAAAGATAGATATAAAGTTATATATCAATCATATATAGATGATATATTGAGATAAAGGTATATATGATAGAGATGATAGAGAGATGATAAAGATATAGAGATGAGAGATATAGAGAAAGATGATATATTGAGATAAAGATATAGATATGAAAGATAGATGATTGATTGATAGAGATGAGATATATAGAAAGAGATGATATATTGAGATAGAGATGAGATAGAGATGAGAGATAGATGATCGATTGAGATAGATATATATGATATGATATGATATATATATATATATATATACACACACACACAGACAGAGAGATAGATTATATAGATGATAGATTGAGATAAAGTTATAGATGAGATAAAAATGATAGATATAGATTATGGATTGATAGATATAGATGATAGAGAGATATAAAGATAGATGATAGATTGAGATAAAGATAGAGATGATAGAGATAGAGATGGTAGATAGATATGATAGAGATAGATTGATAGATATAAAGATAGATGATTGAGTGAGATAGAGATGACAGAAAGGAAGATAGAAAGACACGTGATAGAAAGAGAGAGAGATTTCAATGAATGTCTTGGGAGTGTCTTGCTTTCTTGATGAAGGCTTCTGGGAGCCCGTTGACCAATTATCCCGATAGCCTTAAGAGCTGAATCTGCTGGAATGGAATGGCCCAGCCTGATGGGTTCTTAGCCTCTCAGGGCAGGTGCCATTTAGTGTCTTAGGAATTTGGCTATTGACTCTTCTAAACGGGTCCAAAGGAACAGCTTGTATTTCAGAGCAGAATTTGAATTTCTGGCTGCCAAACAGCGGCCATCCAGCGGGCATAATTCAGAAGCAAGGGGGGGGGGGAAATGGTTACTGCCAAGGCAAGCTTTAATCATCGAGGCAAGTTTGATAATTCAAGGAAGAAAACCAAAACAAAATAAAATTTGTTTTGCTCCAAGCCTCTCCGTTTTCTGAACGTCAGCGGTCCGAGCAAGAAATCCGGCCCTGAGAATCAAGAGATTCCCCTGGTTTTGAAAAAGGCGGACCTTCTAGTCCTCATGAAGGAGATGTAGAATACATAGCCGGGGTGGGGGTGGGGGGGAATGAGGGGCATGGAAGAAGGAGCAATGAATGATACTCAAGTGGCTTGTCTCATTCGGAAATTCAAAAAGATTCGAAAGGAAAAACCAGCACGATGCAGAAATAAATATTGGGCACCCAAAAAAAAAGTAAGATATATTATTATTATTATTCTTTTTAAATGCATGATCTAATTTTAAAGAGCCCTTGGAGGTGAAGGACAAAGGAAAGGGTCATTTCAACCCCCTTTTCCTCTAGGCCAGCAAATCAAAGGCGACCTCTTTAGGGAGAGATTTGAACAGTGATGGGTTGCAAGTTGACAAAAGGAGGCCTTTAGAGGACATCTAGACTACTCAGTAAAATTTGTTCCCAAACCCCAGATCTTTACAACTTTCTTGATCTGGACTCTCTAAACGATTACAAATCCCGTTGTTCTCTGCCAAAGACTCATCTTGAATACCAGGTTAAGGGTGCCAAGAATGAGACGAAGCCTTCCCTATCATCCCCAGCCAGCCCCATCCTGGTTAAGGAGGATGAGAGGTGAAGTCCAACGGGGTCCTTTCAAAGCACCAGGTGAATAGACAGAACAAGGCAGAGTTGAGGGTTGGCCAATGCTGCCACCTGGTGGCCAAAAGAAGAAACATACAGCCATCGAACAGCTGGATGACTTTAAAATCATGGAGAGGGGGAACATTTGCCCCCCCCAGACCCTGCCCCAATTCTGTGTGAACTTAGCTTGGCGCAACTGTCCACCCCAAACTCCACTCAATTTAGCAGTGGTTGTACTATCCATTAGGGGGGGAGGACCCTGTTAAGGAGTGTTTAACACCCCCATTTACAATAGTACAGTCCTCATTCGTTTAGTGACCGTTTGAAGTTACAACGGCACTGTACGACCGAGCCCCACACTCACAACCTCACAGCGGGGTAGCAGGCCACCCAGACAGGCTAGAAAGGATCTAAGTCAACGGGAACAGGGTCTACTAGGATTCCCCCCCCCCCTCACAAGCCACGATTGTAGGCTTGTGAGATCCAAGAGAGGGTTTTTACCCTTAGAGAGGAGCAACAAGCCACACTCAGCCTTCGGATTTTAAGCGCCAGATGGCAAATTACACGGTTATTTACCGGAAAACGAGCCAACACCCCTCCATCTGTTTGATGCCAGGCGTTTTCATGCTAATCGGATTAAGTGACTGTCAAGGTTTAGGGAGAAAACGAGTGGAAATGAATCCGGAGGGGACAAATTAAGCCCTTGGGGGGTCATTCTCTCCCTCCTTCCTTCTTCTCATGGTTTAGATCAAAGGAAAAGAGGAATTTAAATGAAGCATGGGTGGGATTAAACCCAGTTTGTTTGCAAAGGGAAAATGCCTTTAAAAAAAGGATGCCTCCCAAATGATTAGATTTGCATTTAAGGCTGCATTTAAGCTCCTGGGAAAATAACTTTTTTTGTTTCTGGGTAAAGGGAAAAGAGGGAGGATGGGGTGGGGGGGGAGGGGGCGGACAGGAATAAAAATCCCCCCCCCCAATTTTGGGTGATGCTGACGCCAAAGGGGAAGCTCTGATTAGTCGAAACAAGCCAGGTTGAGTCTCAAGAACAGATTTGAAACAGGGTTTCTCAGAATTGGCTCCTTTAAGAAAGATGGGACTTCAACTCCCAGAATCCCCCAGCCAGCCTGCTTTAAGAGGGGTGAACTTCAACTCCCAGAATCCCCCAGCCAGCATCCTTAAAAGTCTATATTTAAAGCATGCTGGCTGTGGAATTTCGAATCCTTCACCTAAGCAGGAGTTCAATTCTGGGAGTTGAAGTCCACTCCTCTTCAAAGGGGAACACTGAAAAAAACCTAAGCAAAAAGGATGTTTTTAAGGAGCTGCTGATTTTGGCGGCTGGGCATGGACAACAGGCCCCATCATCCCCAGCTCACCTGTCAATTCAAGATCCATCCTTGATGCCTCTACGGTTTTTTTTATATGCTTTTGATATATTTTTATAGTGCATTCTCTTTTTATATCCCTTTTTATATTATTATGAACCACCCCGAGTTATATCTGGGAGATAGTGGCCGTATCATCAATCGATCGATGAAGATGTGATAACTGTGGGATTGCAACTCCCATCATCCTCTGCCAGCCTAACTATTAAAGTCTATTAATTCTGCAAAGTGACTCTGGTCAGCTTACAATTTAAACTCTCAACCCCATCCAAGCCATTGGCTCCCTTTTCTCTTTTGGACCACAACACCCAGCATGCCCCTCTCCAAAGGTAAAAAAACAAAACAAAACAGGCTGAAGAGTGGAGGGTGGAGGATGGATCTTGTAGTCCACTTTATCTAGACCATAGAGGTATCAGTGGACCACCCCCGGGTTTAAAAATCCACTTTTCCCGCCGGTTTCCAAGCTCTGAGGTAGACTTCTCCTAACCATGGAGGCTCCATTTCCATTTATTCAGAGGAGGGCGCCAAGAGCGCTCTGCGGTTGCCATGGCGAAGCGCCACGCCCCTTCTCTGACGTCAGAGCGGAGCGCGGAGGAGGTGGAGGGAAGAACGAGGGACGTCGTTTGCGCCGCGCGCTCCGCGTGACGCAATCACCCTGCGCCCCCCTCCCCAGGCACGGAGGGGTTGAGGAAATAAAGAAGAAAGCGGGGCGGCCTCCTTTTCGATTGCCGTCGCCACCGGGATTGGGCTCCGGCCGGGAGTGGTGAGTCGGCTCCCCGGTTGGTGCCGGGAGGGCGGCGGGGAAAGCGAGGCGGCGACGGTCGCGGAGGGTGTGGGGGGGGGAAGGAAAAAAAAGAAAAGCGGACGGGGAGGATTGAGCGGGAACGCGTCGCCGCGAGGTACGCATGCGCGGGGCCGGGAGAGCTGGGCCGGTAGGCCGCGTCGCGCGTGCGCAGTAGCCCGCGAGGAAGGTGGTGTTTTTTTCCCCCCACCTCGTTCAGCTCTGATCGCGCATGCGCATCGGCGCCGTTCTGCATCCCGCAAGCCTCCAGTGGCGCGGTGGGCGAAGGGGCGGGGATGCGCCCGCCCCCCTCCGGCTGCTTTTCCCCAACCTGGCGCCCTCAAGAGGCGGGCACCCCTGCTCCCATCCTCCGCAGCCTGCCTGCTGGCTGGGGTGAGGGTTGCAACCCAGCTCTTGGAGAGGGGAGGGGGCTGAGATTGGGGGGGGAGGGGAGCCACTGCAAAGGATGGGGGGTGGTCGTACCCAATATAAAGGGGGGGTTTATATATATAAATATTGCATGCATATGCAATATTTGAATATGCAAATATTTGCATATATATTATATATATTGCATGCATATTGGAGGGAGGGGAAGAAATAAGCAGAAATAAAACAAAAAGCAGACCCCCCCAAAAAATTAAGGGGGTGGGGGTGCAATACCCCAAATTAAAGGGGCTGCACCTGTCTGGTCTGATATTGTGCCAATTGCACACCGACGAAAAAGGCCATCAAAACAGCAACGGAATAGTAAGTCCCTGGTTTTTTAAAAAAACAAGTTCCTAGTCCTCATGAAGGCAGTTATGGCACAGGAACAGAAAACGGGGGTTTTCTGGTTGGATAAACCTCTGTGCATCCTTTCCTTTCCTGCCCACCTACCCACCTTCGGGGGAAAATCAACCCAACTCATCCGTCCTTGCGATATTCCTTCCGTTCGGAGCTCAAACGGAGCTCGTGCCAATTTTCAGGATCGTTTTGAAACCGATGGGTAGTGTAGTACCGTCGTTTTGTGCAAAAATCCCAGGTTCGGGGCGGTGATTCTTTTCACCGAAACGTTTAAGCGGTTTGCGTGAAGAGGAAATTTAATGTGGATTGCAGGTTTTATAATTATACAGCTTTTATATACTGTATGTATTGCTATTGCTTAATGCATTGTAAGATGCCCTGAGTCTCTGGAGAAGGGCGGCATATAAATCTAACTAATAAATAATAAATAAATAAATAAATATACAGGTCATCCTCGACTTAACAGCAGTTCACTCGAAGTTACGACAACACTGGGAAAAAGGGACCTTTTTTTAGGCTGTTTTTTACACTTACGGCCGCTTTGCAACCGACTCATATTTACTTATTTGTTTTTATTAAAAGTTTTTTATTTTTTAAACAACAAGCATTTAATATATCAGTCATTCCTTCCGCGTGACATCTCGGTGTGGTCTCCAGTCGTTCTTCTTTTTGTTATTTCTTCTGTCTTGATTCTCAAACAATCAACTACAACAATTCATCGCTAACAAAATATTCTAATTATAGCATTTTTATACATAACTATTAATTTACTTATTTGTATATCTTTTCTAACCAATAGTAGAGTTGATTCCATATCTTAAAGTATTCTGAATCTTCTCTTTCTTTAATCATCATAGTCAATCTATTCATTTCTGCACAATCT
This sequence comes from Coluber constrictor foxii, assembly GCA_038048745.1. NCBI lineage: Eukaryota > Metazoa > Chordata > Lepidosauria > Squamata > Colubridae > Coluber > Coluber constrictor. The sequence continues at coordinate 7,758 of JAWJVD010000160.1, forward strand.
AATTTTTTTTTAAATTACTTTTCCTTCTAAAGTTATTTTCTCTACTTTCCAATGTTGTGCATAAACAATCCTTGCAGCTGTTATTTTATTTTATTTATTTATTTGTTTGTTTGTTTGTTTGTTTGTTTGTTTATTTATTTATTTGGTTCGATTTATATGCCGCCCTTCTCCGGAGACTCAGGGTGGCTTACAATGCGTTAAGCAATAGTCTTCATATTTTTGTATATATCTGCTTAGTAAGCCCCCCTCCCCCAGTGGTGTTCTTTTTTTTATACAAAGCTTATTGCCCCCACAATCCGGGTTCTCATTTTACCTACCTCGGAAGGATGGAAGGCTGAGTCAACCTTGAGCCTGGTGAGATTTGAACTCGCAGTAATGGCAGGCAGCTGGCAGCTAAGTGCTACTTAACAGCACTTTAGTCCGCTGCACCACCAAGGCATGTATAATCAAATAATCCGACTCATATTTATGATGGTTGTGGCGTTGTATTCCGCTCCCTCCCCCTGGGGTCCCATGATCCCCTTCGGAGATCTGATGGGGAGGCCAGATTTATTTAACAACGGTGGCAGGAAAGGATTGTGAAATTGGGCGAAAGTCAGTTAACAAGCATCTTGTTTAGCAACATCAGTTCTGGAGGAATACATATATATATATGTGTGTGTGTGTGTGTGTGTGTGTGTTTTCTGAGGTTTTCGTGGGTGTTTGTATGTAGGTCTTTGGTCTGCGTAAAATTGGAAGTGTCTTGGCGACATTTCGACAAAGTCTCCTTCGTCATCTTCAGGCTGGTGTTCTCGGCTTCGTGCTTCCAGGAGCAGTGTGAGATCACAGCTGTTTCTTCCTTTTAACTGTCTCTTCCTCTTTAAAAGGAAGAGACAGCTGCGATCTCACAGTGCTCCTGGAAGCACGAAGCCGAAAACACCAGCCTGAAGATGACGAATGAGACTTCGTCGAAACGTCGCCAAGACACTTCCAATTTTATGCGGGAGAAGACCCGAATAAATATATCAGAGTCTGAATGTCAATAACAGGCTTTAGTCTGCTGAGCTAGCCAGGTTGATGGGTCTTTGACTGCCCCTTGCTTCCTTGCAACTTTTGAAGGATAACAGTGTTAGGATCCCGGGCATCACCAAATCCCCCCTTCCTCCCCCCAAGAACATTTTTGCAATAGGTGTCAACTTCGAGTTTAATCATGCATAGCAGGGAAGAACAGAAAATGGGATTAGTGGATCTTTAAAAAGAAACAAAAGAAAAACAGGGACCATCATCCCCATCCAGCAGGGGATGTTGGAGAGTGTAGTCCAGCAGCGACAGAAGGCGCAAAATTTGGGCGGGGGGTGGAAAAAGCGAGAGGCACTGTTGCAAATCCAGCTTTCATAAAATATCCTTTGGAAAGGAGGAAGAGGTCAGATTTGCCCGCTTCAAAGATGGCGGCGGCGGGCTCGGGAAAGGCCCGCGTCGGTCGCGCTCCCCAACGCGTCATCGCCGCTCGCCCGCGCTGGTCCCGCACAATAGAGGCGGCTACCTTCGGGCGAAGCGCCGAAAGGGGAGGGGAGGTAAGGCTGGGGCCGGGCCGGGCCGGGGGTCGATCGAGGCGGGGGCGGCGGGGGCAAAAGGCCCGCCTGGGAGGGACGGGAAGCCGCAGCAGGGCCTGGGGACGTCTGCCCGGCTCTTCCAGGCCTAAAGGGGTCAATGCAAGTCCATTCAATGGAAGTCTCAATGCAGCACGATGCAATCAGTTCCTAGATTTTATGCGCTTGGTTTCTATAGAATCCTAGGGCTGGGAGGGACCCTGGAGGTCTTCTAGACTGACTCCTTGCTCAGTGCAACTCCATGCAGTAAATAGATTTGATGCACTTGGATTTTATAGAATCCTAGGGCTGGGAGGGACCCTGGAGGTCTTCTAGACCGACCCTTTGCCCAGTGCAACTCCATGCAGTAAATAGATTTTATGCACTTGGTTTTTATAGAATCTTAGGGCTGGGAGGGACCCTGGAGGTCTTCTAGACGGACCCCTTGCCCAGTGCAACTCCATGCAGTAAATAGATTTTATGCACTTGGTTTTCATAGAATCCTAGGGCTGGGAGGGACCCTGGAGGTCTTCTAGACCGACCCCTTGCCCAGTGCAACTCCATGCAGTAAATAGATTTTATGCACTTGGTTTTCATAGAATCCTAGGGCTGGGAGGGACCCTGGAGGTCTTCTAGACCGACCCTTTGCCCAGTGCAACTCCATGCAGTAAATAGATTTTATGCACTTGGTTTTTATAGAATCTTAGGGCTGGGAGGGACCCTGGAGGTCTTCTAGACCGACCCCTTGCTCAGTGCAACTCCATGCAGTAAATAGATTTGATGCACTTGGATTTTATAGAATCCTAGGGCTGGGAGGGACCCTGGAGGTCTTCTAGACCGACCCTTTGCTCAGTGCAACTCCATGCAGTAAATAGATTTTATGCGCTTGGATTTTATAGAATCCTAGGGCTGGGAGGGACCCTGGAGGTCTTCTAGACCAACCCTTTGCTCAGTGCAACTCCATGCAGTAAATAGATTTTATGCACTTGGATTTTATAGAATCCTAGGGCTGGGAGGGACCCTGGAGGTCTTCTAGACCGACCCCTTTGCTCAGTGCAACTCCATGCAGTAAATAGATTTTATGCGCTTGGATTTTATAGAATCTTAGGGCTGGGAGGGACCCTGGAGGTCTTCTAGACCGACCCTTTGCTCAGTGCAACTCCATGCAGTAAATAGATTTTATGCGCTTGGTTTTTATAGAATCCTAGGGCTGGGAGGGACCCTGGAGGTCTTCTAGACCGACCCCTTTGCTCAGTGCAACTCCATGCAGTAAATAGATTTTATGCGCTTGGTTTTTATAGAATCCTAGGGCTGGGAGGGACCCTGGAGGTCTTCTAGACCGACCCCTTTGCTCAGTGCAACTCCATGCAGTAAATAGATTTTATGCACTTGGATTTTATAGAATCCTAGGGCTGGGAGGGACCCTGGAGGTCTTCTAGACCGACCCCTTTGCTCAGTGCAACTCCATGCAGTAAATAGATTTTATGCACTTGGTTTTTATAGAATCTTAGGGCTGGGAGGGACCCTGGAGGTCTTCTAGACCGACCCCTTGCTCAATGCAATTCCATGCAGTAAATAGATTTTATGCGCTTGGTTTTTATAGAATCCTAGGGCTGGGAGGGACCCTGGAGGTCTTCTAGATCGACCCTTTGCCCAGTGCAACTCCATGCAGTAAATAGATTTTATGCGCTTGGATTTTATAGAATCCTAGGGCTGGGAGGGACCCTTGGAGGTCTTCTAGACTGACCCCTTGCCCAGTGCAATTCCATGCAGTAAATAGATTTTATGCAGTTGGATTTTATAAAATCCTAGGGCTGGGAGGGGCCCTGGAGGTCTTCTAGACCAACCCTTTGCTCAGTGCAACTCCATGCAGTAAATAGATTTTATGCACTTGGATTTTATAGAATCCTAGGGCTGGGAGGGACCCTGGAGGTCTTCTAGACCGACCCCTTTGCTCAGTGCAACTCCATGCAGTAAATAGATTTTATGCGCTTGGATTTTATAGAATCTTAGGGCTGGGAGGGACCCTGGAGGTCTTCTAGACCGACCCTTTGCTCAGTGCAACTCCATGCAGTAAATAGATTTTATGCGCTTGGTTTTTATAGAATCCTAGGGCTGGGAGGGACCCTGGAGGTCTTCTAGACCGACCCCTTTGCTCAGTGCAACTCCATGCAGTAAATAGATTTTATGCGCTTGGTTTTTATAGAATCCTAGGGCTGGGAGGGACCCTGGAGGTCTTCTAGACCGACCCCTTTGCTCAGTGCAACTCCATGCAGTAAATAGATTTTATGCACTTGGATTTTATAGAATCCTAGGGCTGGGAGGGACCCTGGAGGTCTTCTAGACCGACCCCTTTGCTCAGTGCAACTCCATGCAGTAAATAGATTTTATGCACTTGGTTTTTATAGAATCTTAGGGCTGGGAGGGACCCTGGAGGTCTTCTAGACCGACCCCTTGCTCAATGCAATTCCATGCAGTAAATAGATTTTATGCGCTTGGTTTTTATAGAATCCTAGGGCTGGGAGGGACCCTGGAGGTCTTCTAGATCGACCCTTTGCCCAGTGCAACTCCATGCAGTAAATAGATTTTATGCACTTGGATTTTATAGAATCCTAGGGCTGGGAGGGACCCTTGGAGGTCTTCTAGACTGACTCCTTGCTCAGTGCAACTCCATGCAGTAAATAGATTTGATGCACTTGGTTTTTATAGAATCTTAGGGCTGGGAGGGACCCTGGAGGTCTTCTAGACCGACCCCTTGCTTAATAGAATCCCATACTGTACAATGCATTGCAACCCGGCGTGGACCACCACACAGCGAAGGAAAGGACACAGGTCTCTCTCTCTCCCCCTCTCCCACTCCACGTCTATCAGCCCCTTATCCCACCCATGCTTGCTTGGAAGTAAAGCCCACGTGAATTCTCCCCCCCCCCCATCCCCCCCGCCCCCACCCCGATGGAACCTCCAGCTCTGGCAGCAGACTATCTGATTCTCCGGGAAGGATATCTATTGCAAAAGGAATGCATTGAACGTGGTAGACTTTTGTTGCTGTCTTCATCTCTTTATCTTAATTTACAGACTGTCCTTTGTGCAGGTTGGATCCCAAATAGTTAACCCATTTTAAAGTTTGTTTTTTAAATGTTATTTTATTTATTCCTCTTGTCCGGGACTTTTTGTAAATCCACTTTTGGTCTTGCTCAGACTAAATACTCCAACCTTCAGTTTATTATAACAGCCAACTAATGACTTGTGAGAAGTGGCCTCTCTTTTAGGGGAGCTCCTAGTTTTTCAAGGTAGAGCACCTCTACAGCTGGAGGGTCCATTGAGCTAGTAGAATTGGATACGCACTTTGAGGACGGTGTAAAGTTGGAGTTGGTTATACTGTTGGACACTCTTTATATTATTTCTTTCTTATAGCTGTTACACTTGGGTAAATAAATAAGGCAAGGTGATTTGTAGAGAGAAGGAGCGGTGTGGAGGCCTAGAGGTGAAACTCTGGCCTCACAATCAGGAAGGCTGTGAGTTTGATCCTAGGTAGAGGCAGATATTTCTCTCTCTGGGCACAATGAGAATATTATCTGTTGAACAAAACTCAGCTCTGGCGACTGGAAAGGCATCCGGCCAGTAAAACTCTGCTAGCTCCATTCAGTTGCCCAGACTCCACCTCGCAAGGGATTATTATGGGGTCGTTAAAAGAAGATGATGATGATTTGTAGAGAGAGGAGTTTAACGGCATCAGCACATTTATTCTAAAACAGATCCCAACATCCAGAAATGTTTGCAAGAAACAAATCGGTGATTCAGATAAGTTAAAATTAAACCCTCAGAAAAATCGCTGTTGTTTTATAGTCAAATAATGGAAAATAAATGGCTGTATTATTCAGTAGCAAAGCTTTAACTCGAGGCTTGCTCTGTGGACATCCGCACAGAATGTAGATATTTGCCTTATTTAAACTATCAGAAAGTCTTACTAGACATAACTAGAAAAAAAAATCTGATCATTATTGTGCTAAAATGTACTGGCCAGTCCACTTTATATGCCAATAGGCTGAACGGAGGTGCGACCACCCTGGTGTCCTTTTAAATCTCATTTAAAGGGCTGTGTCCCCTGATAACCACTAGGGCTCGCTGCCTTAGGGAGAGTGAGGAAAATCCTCAGGGACGACTCTCACCCTGGTCACCGCTTCTCTACCCTCCTAACATCGGGAAAGGAGATATAGAAGCGTAGCCAGTCGCACAAACAGGTTGAAGAACAGTTCTTATCCGTGGGCTGTCGGACTCCTGAATGCAAAATAACATCATAAATACGTAGTACAATGGACTTGCAGGGCCGGCTCAACATATAACATGTTCACACTGGTGCAATAGGACTGGGTGTTTTGTTAACAGGATTTACTGGGTTAGGGATTTTCTGTCTTCAACTGTGAGTTGTGTTGTGATGGGGTGGGGTGGGGGTTGCATTGAGGGAGCCCCACCAATCTCTTTGCACATGTGTTGTGCAGTGATGATAAAGGTGGTTATTATTATTATTTTATTCCTGATTTAGCCATGGCGGGTACAATTGAATGCAGCTCCCCGGTTTTAGGAGGAATTTTATTTATTTATTTATTGGTTCCATTTATATGCCGCCCTTCTCTGAAGACTCAGGGCGGCTTACAATGTGTTAAGCAATAGCCTTCCTACTTTTTGTATATATCTGCTCAGTAGGGCTTTCGCCCCCGCCCCCCAAGCGGTGTTCTTTTTTATACAAAGTCAGCTTATTGCCCCCACAATCCGGGTCCTCATTTTACCTACCTCGGAAGGATGGAAGGCTGACTCAACCTTGAGCCTGGTGAGATTCGAACTTGCAGTAATGACAGGCAGCTGGTGTTATTTAACAGTGCTTTAATCTGCTGCGCCACCAAGGCTCTTCGAATTTTAGAATTCCTCTTGAAGATAAAGGAAGATCTTTCTTTGATAAGAAAATAACGTCGTTGTCCCATGTGTTTGGAAGCGCCGTGAATAACTTTAAGCCTGAATATTAATTGAACTGTTTTAAATTTAGGGGCCAAATTTTATATTAGTTGCTTTTAAAACTGTTTTAACTTTTGTAAAATTGTTTTTTTTTTTAAACTTCTGGCTGTTCACCGCCCTGAGTCCGCAAGGAGAAAGGCGGTATATAAATCTAAGAAATGAAATGACTAGGTGGCTCAGTGGCTAAGACCCTGAGCTTGTTGATCAAGAAAGTTCAGCAGTTCCAATCCCTAGTACGAGTCTCCTGGGTGAGTGAGCAGGGGGTTGGACTAGATGACCTCCGAGGTCCCTTCCAACTCCGTTACTGTCACTTCCCTCCCTGTTAGTTCCCCCCCCCCCATATCAAACAAGGGAAGTGTGTGCTAACAGTGCCTGTAATGAAATTTCATCCGCCTGGCTCAAATAACCGGCCAATTTAGACCAAGCGCAGAAGGTGTTCTCAGTTGGCCGCGTTAGACGGGTGCAATGAACCGTAGCGGGAAGGTTTTCTGAGCGTGTTTCTCCGGGGACTGGCGTGTTCGTGCACGCATGTGCGCGAGGCCGGAGAATGAGAGAGAAAGAGAGAAAAAGGAGCGGACAGGCTCGCTCGTACAGGTGCCTCTCTTGCCAATGGACTCGTGAAAGTCGTGTTTGCCAAAAGAGATAGTCCTCGACTTAACGACCGCAATTGGGCTGTTGCTTAAGTTTTTGGTTTAACCTCGTCAATCTCTCTCTCTCTCTCTCTCTCTCTCTCTCTCTCTCTCTCTCTCTCTCTCTCTCTCTCTCTCTCTCTCTCTCTCTCGAAAAGAATTCTGTTAATTTAATGCTAGCGAAAGATTGCCAACTTATTGGAAGTCTCCCGCTCAAACCGGGTTGGGGGTTGGACTAGAAGACCTCCAAGGGTCCCTCCTGCCCTCCGTGAATCTTTTCCGAGAACAGGTTTCTCACAAAGCTGCTGCCTCTTTGATAAAATTCGTGAGACAAGAAAGTAGCTACTACTATAAATTCTGGCAGTTTTCCATGGCTGAGGGTGGACTTATTAACCCTGGGTTTTCTGTACAGGTGAGTGTATAAAACCCAACACCTTGACACGCTCACCTGTACAGGTAGGAAGGCTGGTGGATGCCCTTGAGGGTGGCCTTATTAACCCTGGATTTTCTGTACAGGTGAGTGTTTAAAACCCAACACCTTAACGTCACCTGTACAGGTAGGAAAGCCGGTGGATGTCCTTAAGTGAGGCTGTTGGGTTTGGTTGTGACTTACGCAAGTCCCCGGCCATCAGTGAGGTCTTTAGTTATCTTCCACGCCTCTCGGTTTGCACCTGGATAGGTGAGCCTGTTATTTGAACTTGTTAACCAATACCGGAGAAAGAAAGTTTATGCTCTTCTGTTTACAGCTGTCCGTCATGCGTTGTGATAATATCTCCGGATCAATTCAGGCTCCTTGGCGTCCCGGAGGCTGAGATCTTGAGATCATGATCTGTGTTAAGAGGGTATAGTGAGGATGGGGGTTATATAAGGACTCTGAATGTCGGGTAGGATACTCTGAATTTCAGAACGGCCAAATCCAAGAAAGGGATTCCATTTTTAATTTAATCCAAGAATGTCGTTTCATTTTCTTCTAACCCTAAATCCAAGAATGCCGTTGAAATCTTTTTTTCCCCCCCTAAATTCAAGAATTTAATTTTTTTTATCCTAAAGCCAAGAATATAATTTAAGTTTTTAACTCCTAAATCCAAAGAATGTAACTTCATTTTTTTAAACCCTCAATCCTAAATTCAAGAATTTAATCTTTTTTATCCTAAAGCCAAGGTTTTTAAATCCCAAATCCAAGAATGTGACTTAATTTTTTCTAATCCCCAATCCCAAATTCAAGGATTTAATCTTTTTTAATCCGAAATCCAAGAATATAATTTTAAGTTTTTAAATCCTATATCCAAGAATGTAATTTTAATTTTTTTAAAAAATCCTAAACTCATGTAGTCCTCAACTTACGACCACAATTTAGCCTCCAAATTTCTGTTGCTAGGCAGAATATTTGTTAAATGAGGGTTGCCCCATATTATGACAACCGACTCTCGTTTATGGCGGGTTATCAGTCAGTGTCCGGGGGTGGGGAGGGTCACATGATTTCCTGAATTTCTCTGGACACGGGGAAGATTCACTTAACTATCTCGCTGAGCGACGGAAATCTTGGGCTCGACGGTTGGTCGTAAACTGAAGACCATCTGCGCTCAGCGTGCAAAGATAAGGGGTTTTCCCAGGCTGAAAGGAGTGTGTTTTATGTACGTATTTATGTGTCGGTGTATCTTTTTGCCTTTTCTTGCACTAGCACCTCCGCAAATCTTGTAAGTAGGGTCGTTTTTTCAGTGCCCCCAAACAGCAGCCGTTAAACGAGCCGTAATTCGAACAAGCCTTTAAACGGGGTCACAAACCGAGGACTGTCTCCCCGTTTCCGTGCGATCCCCTAATTTCTATCTATCTATCTATCTATCTATCTATCTATCTATCTATCTATCTATCTATCTATCTATCTATCTATCTATCATCTATCTATCTATCTATCTATCTATCATCTATCTATCTATCTATCTATCATCTATCTATCTATCTATCTATCTATCATCTATCTATCTATCTATCTTTCTATCTATCTATCTCTATCTATCATCTATCTATCTATCTATCTATCATCTATCATCTATCTATCTATCTATCTATCATCTATCTATCATCTATCTATCTATCTATCTATCTATCTATCTATCTATCTATCTATCATCTATCTATCTATCTATCTATCTATCATCTATCTATCTATCATCTATCTATCTATCTATCTATCATCTATCTATCTATCTATCTTTCTATCTATCTATCTCTATCTTTCTATCTATCTATCTATCTATCTATCATCTATCTATCTATCTATCTATCTATCTATCTATCTATCTATCATCTATCTATCATCTATCTATCTATCTATCTATCATCTATCTATCTATCTATCTATCTATCTATCTTTCTATCTATCTATCTCTATCTTTCTATCTATCTATCTATCATCTATCTATCTATCTATCTATCTATCTATCTATCTATCTATCTATCTATCTATCTATCTATCTATCTATTTGCTAAACCAAGCAATCTGCTCTTCTTTCTTCCAATCTTTTCCCAATTTCTTTCCTGCCTAAGGTTTCTCTCTCTTGCCCATCCCCAAACCTGTTGGCAGGCTTAAAAAATAATAATAATAAAGTCCTTTTTTTTTTTAAAGACAGGGGGCTGGCCCCTTTCTTCCTGCCCAGGAGAAGATGATGATGAAAGGGAACTGAAATTTCAATTTAAAAAGAAAAAAAAAGGACGTGCTTTCTGTTTTCTCAGCCGCAAACCCCACCCCTCTGCAGGGGAAAAAGCCCGAAGGAGGAGAATAGAAAGTGAAACTTAATTTTTTTTTTTGTCCTCTTCTAAGCCAGGTTAAATAGGCGAGGCGGCTTCTTTAACTCTTTGATTCTTGCTTGGCAAGGCTGCCCCTTTCCTGGGAACAGCCTCCTCCTCTTGTGCCTGGGTTCGGCCTGAGTGTGTTTGTATGTGTGTGTCATTGTTCATGCACACACACACATATGTACATATCAGTCCCCCCTTCCTTGCTGCTGTGGGAACAGGAAGTTTCTCTTCCAGCCTTGGGCCGGAGCGATACCATGCACATACGTCGTCCCTGGAAAAAGCAAAGTGGTAAGCTTTTATTCAACTTCAATTGGGCTAGTAACTCTACCTCTTTTTCATCGTTCTCCCCCCTCCCACCCCTCCTCTGGGGGTGGGAGGGGTGGGAGAAGACATCCAGCTCTCTTGGGTTTTTTATCAAGGTGCAAAGAGATCCGGCTAGCTGGAAAAATCCACTCTGCTGTAATGGTGGTAAATATTCACAACTCACTTCGCTTTGGGGGTTTGCCAGGGGTGGGGAAACTCAGGTTACCATCCAGAGAGGACGATGGGCACCCCCATGTCCACTGACTCAGGAGTAAAGCTGTAAATGGTAGGCATAAATCTCGGTCGGAATTGCGATAAGCGGAGGAGAATTCGTTCCTCGGTTGCTAAAGAAGACGACTTTTTAAACAGCTACTTTTGAGCCTAAAGGAATGTAGGTGAGAACGCTCTTTCTGGGCAGTTTGCTGAATTGGAAAGATTAAGGGTTTGGTTAGAAATCGAGAACCAGCTGGATCTGTTGTGCGTGGGAATACGTCCGTTTCGGTGTTCTAATAATTGAAGCACGAGAGGAATCTTTTCATGGGTTTGCCGGGATTTAATGCTGGTGTCTAACATTTGAAATCCCCCACGCAAGGGGGCCCATTTATATATATATATATATATATATATATATATATATATATATATATATAGAGAGAGAGAGAGAGAGAGAGAGAGAGAGAGAGAGAGAGAGAGAGAGAGAGAGAGAGAGAGAGAGAGAGAGAGAGAGAGAGAGATATGATTGATAGATGAAGATGAGAAAGGGATAATAGAGATACATAAAAATGATAGACAGATTAGATTAGATTAGATGGATAATAAAGGGGGATGATAGATAGATAGATAGATAGATAGATAGATAGATAGATAGATAGATAGATAGATAGATAGATAGATAGATAGATGATAGATATGATAGAGAGATTAGATTAATAGAGAAAGATTTATATATAGAGAGAGATAGGTAGGTATAGATATGATAGATGGAGAGAGAGAGAGCAGATAGATAGATAGATAGATAGATAGATAGATAGATAGATAGATAGATAGATAGATAGATAGATAGATAGATAGATAGGTGATAGATAGATAGATAGATAGAAATGATAGAGATTAGATGGATAATAGAGAGATAAAAGATATGATAGACGGAGAGAGAGAGATGATAGGTAGGTAGGTAGATAGCCAAAAAGAAAACTTTTAAAGTGTTGGTTAGGATTTTAACCAGAGTTTCTTTCAAAAGACCTTACAGAGTGTTTTGTTGCGATTTTGGAGGATCTTAAGACGGGATTTTAGCCAGGATTTTAAGCATTTCAACTAACAGACTTTTAATGACGCGGGAAGACACCTGAGAGTTTAACTTTTTACATAGATAGATAGATGATAGATAGATAGATAGATAGATAGATAGATAGATAGATAGATAGATAGATAGATAGATAGATAGATAGATAGATAGACTTCTGTTTTTGATTTCTGGAATTTTACATTGCGATTCGATTTTTTACACTGCTGTTCACTTGGCATGGGTTTGCATGCATGCATGCATGCATGTATGCGCGTGCACACACACACACACACACACACACACACACACACTTTAAGGTACCTCTGATGGTTTCGATTAAAGAAGGGAGAGGTACGGTTGAGAATTGCAAAGGGTCGTGAGAGTAGGGGATTAACAATGATTTGCTCCCCTTGAATGAATAGGCATTTAGAAGCTGTTAGGATCGTTCCATGAAAATAACCCTCGATGCATTTGTAAAATAGCTTTTTTTGGGGGGGGGGTTTCTTTTGGCAGCTATTACCTAATTTTACAGGAATTGAGGGAGAAAACACAGCTATGATCGTAGGCCGAGGGTTTTTTTGATGATGATGCCAAGTGTTTTCTGTTTGGTTTAAAATGGCATCCCAATCCTTCTTGTGCAGATTAGTACGCTATGCGAACGGAAGTTTTTGTGGCAAAGTCCACAAACGTTGGTTTTATTAGCAAGGCATAGGACGGCTAAGAGGCTGAGCTTGTCGATCGAAAGGTCGGCAGCTCGGCGGTTCGAATCCCTGGTGCCGCGAAACGGGGTGAGCCCGCGTGACTTGTCCCAGCTTCTGCCAACCTCGCAGTTTGAAAACACGTAAAATAAAATGCAAGTAGAAAAATCGGGACCCCCTTTGGTGGGAAGGGAAGAGCGTTCCGTGCGCCTTTGGCATTGAGTCATGCCGGGCACATGACCACGGCGACGTCTTCGGACAGCGCTGGCTCTTCGGCTTTGAAACGGAGATGAGCACCGTCCCCCTAGAGTCGGGAACAACTAGCACATATGTGCGAGGGGAATCTTTACCTTTAGGGCAGTCTACCAGAGACCTATTAAAAGTTCTTTTAATTCTCTGTACAAAGATCCCGAGCGGTTAGACCGTATCGACCTTCGGTTCGGTCTGGCACAACTTGCAAGCTGGAATGCCAGTTTGAGCCATAAGCTCAATTTCCAAAAAAAAAAAAAAATTGCTTCCAGGTGTGCAAACACCAGCCCATTCCCCTTCGGGAGCAAAACTATTGTTTCTTTTTTTTTTTTAATTAGATTTATATGCCACCCTTCTCCGGAGACTCAGGGCGGCTTACAATGCGTGAAGCAATAGCCTTCATACTTTTGTATATTTTATACAAAGTCAGCTTATTGCCCCCACAAACTGGGTCCTCAGTTGACCCACCTTAGAAAGGATGGAAGGCTGAGTCGACCTTGAGCCTGGCTAGGATTGAACTCGCAGAAATTGCAGGCAGCTGGATGTTAATTGCTGCCTTTAGTAGGAGGCATTAGCCCCCTACGCTACTCAGGCTGACGGACAGCCCAGGCTCCGCCTCTCTCTCTCTCTCTCTGCCAGCTTCGGAGCTCTCAGGTTGTCCTGATGCTGACCCACACCTCCTCCTCCTCCTTCTCTGATTCGGCTGCTGGAGGGGCCGGGGCAGCCAACAGGCCGCGACACAACGGGGGCGACCACAGGGGAGCCAGGAAGGCCCTCCACCCGGTTTGCAACATGCCTCCTTGTGTCTTTGCCAGGTTCCTCGACGTCGGCTGAAAATGTCTTCACCCCTGCGTTTCTTCCCCATCAGCGTGCTATGAGCAGATTCCCTGCCGCTTCAGACCAGACCTTGCCCAGATCCGACAGACTCGAAGATTTTCATCAGAAACAGGTCCTCTTCCTCCAAGGAAAACGTCCCGAAGCTTCGCTGTGGAACCCCGGTGTGCAGAGGTCCCAAGACCCACAGACATTCTTCCCGCCGCCCCGTTCGGATTTATGGTACAACTACAGGGAGATCCCCAGAAGACCTCCCTGTAAGGGTAGCTGGCCAGCACCAAAGCAGCCGTTTCCTCCTCAACCAAGTTACTTCCCGGTTATTTATCCGAAGGGCGCTGCCAACCAACTCGTCTCCAGCTTTCAGGGGCTGGCCCTGAGCAAGCAGGACATTGAAGGCGATCTCCTGGGGATCCTGAGGGATCTGAAATCGGGGCAGACCCTCTCCGCTCGCCACCTGGCCCAGCAGCTTCGCGTCCAGAAGAAAGTGGTCAACCATTATCTCTACAAGCTTCACCAACGAGGGCAGCTGAGTCGGTCGGAGACCACCCCGCCATTGTGGAGGTTAGCCGACGGTCGCGACTTCGCCACAGCAAGCCGAGTGGGACGTCCGGCCGTCTGGAGCAAAGACCGCAGTTCCCACTTCGACTTGGTGATCGAAGAAGGAGAAGAAAGTTCCTCTTCTGACCGGGAGGACTCGTTCGGTTCTCCCGACATGGCCGAAGTCAAGGAGAAGATCTGCAGCTTCCTGTTCGGGGTGGTGGATTCCACAGCTCACAACCTGGCCAAGAATATCGGCTTGAACAAAGCCAGGGATGTCAACGCCACCCTCCTGGCTTTGGAGAAGCTGGGCGAGGTCCACAAGGAGAACGTTAGCCCTCCCAAGTGGTCCCTGACGGACAACAAGCGCAAACGGATGCAAGTCAAGGCGAAAGCCGAAGAGGTCCGGCAGGCGGTCCCGCCGGACCCCGAGCCCCCAGCTCCATGCCTCGAACCGGAGGCCCCTGCCGACGTGCCCTCCCCTCGCCCTTCTCCCCCTCCGCCTCCACCTCCGCCTCCCGCTCCGCCGGCGAACCAGGAGAAGAAAATCGAGAACGGGCAGCAGGCCGCCGAGCCGATCGAGCCCAGCTGCCCTCCGTGGGCGAGCCCCGCTTGCAAGCGTCCCCGCTACCGCCGCTTCTCGCCTTACGACTTCTTCGAGGGCAGCAGCTGGGCCACGGACGATATCCCCGAGGACATGAACGCCATCAGCAACCAGGACGAGTCGAGGTACATAATGGAGTCCCCCCTGTACCCCAGCTACTCGGCCCAGTTGGACACGGCTTTCCAGTGCACCCCGTTGGAGAAGCTCATGGACTGCCAGAAGAAAAACCCCGTCAGCGGCTTGATCGAATACACCCAGTACATGTACCAGCACTGCGAGTTCGTCTTGCTGAAGCAGAGCGGGCCGTCGCACGAGCCACGGTAAGGGACCTCCTGGAAGAGGGGGGGGGACGGGAAGCGATTGGAGGGGAATGGGGGGAGAGTCTCAGTCATCCGGGTCACGGTTGTCCGCAAAGGTGCTTTATCCCACCCCCAAAAATAGCAAAAAGCTTGCATGAAATTTCCTCCAAAATCTGGGAGTCTAATCTAAGCTTCCTCTACCCCCGATAAAGGTGGGTCACAGTGGGTGGGGTGCTTGTTCCTTAACCACGCTGGGAAATTTGTGCTGGAAATAAGAGGAGGGGTCTCCCCAGTCATCCCCCCCCCTCCCGCCCCGGGTTCATGTTAAATGTATATGAAATGTGATGGCCTGTCTCTAAAAACAGAATTCTCCTTCATTTTTCTTATTCCTCTCATTCTGTCCCTTTTGCTATTGTTCTCTTTCCTTTTTTTTCCTCCCTCTTTCATTCTCTTTATCTCGTTCTCTTTATCTCGTTCTTTTTTTCTCTCGTTCTCTTTCATCCTTGTTCTTTCTGTCTTTCTCTTAATGTCCCTCGTTTTCTTTCCCATTCTCTGTGTCTCTTATTTTCCCTCTCTCTGTCTCATTCTTTCTTTCCCTCATTCTTTTTTCTCTCGTTCTCTCTCATTCTTGCTCTTTCTGTGTCTTTCTCTTAATTTCTCTCATTTTCTTTCTCATTCTCTTTGTCTCGTATTTTCTCTTTTTCTCTCTCGTTCTCTCTCATTCTTGCTCTTTCTGTGCCTTTCCCTTAATGTCTCTCATTTTCTTTCTCATTCTCTTTGTCTCGTATTTTCTCTCTTTCTCATTCTTTCTTTCTCTCATTCTTTTTTCTCTCATTCTCTCTCATTCTTGCTCTTTCTGTGCTTTTCTCTTAATGTCTCTCATTTTCTTTCTCATTCTCGTCCCATTTTCTCTCTTTCTCATTCTTTCTTTCTCTCATTTTTTTCTCTCACTCTCTCATTCTTGCTCTTTCTGTGCCTTTCCCTTAATGTCTCTCATTTTCTTTCTCATTCTCTTTGTCTCGTATTTTCTCTCTTTCTCATTCTTTCTTTCTCTCATTCTTTCTTTCTCTCATTCTCTCTCTTTCTTGCTCTTTCTGTGCTTTTCTCTTAATGTCTCTCATTTTCTTTCTCATTCTCGTCCCATTTTCTCTCTTTCTCATTCTTTCTTTCTCTCATTTTTTTCTCTCACTCTCTCATTCTTGCTCTTTCTGTGCCTTTCCCTTAATGTCTCTCATTTTCTTTCTCATTCTCTTCGTCTCGTATTTTCTCTCTTTCTCATTCTTTCTTTCTCTTGTTCTTTTTTTCTCTCATTCTCTCTCATTCTTGCTCTTTCTGTGCCTTTCTCTCAACGTCTCTCATTTTCTTTCTCATTCTCTTCGTCTCCTATTTTCTCTCTTTCTCATTCTTTCTTTCCCTAATTCTTTTCTTCTCTCATTCTCTCTCATTCTTGCTCTCTCTCTCTCTCTCTCTCTCTCTCTCATTTTCTTTCCTTCTCTTCCTATCTCTCATTCTCTTCTCTTTCTCTCTCTCTCTCTCCTCCCCCCTCTCTCTCTTCTCCCATCAAGGTTTAAATTCCAAGCCAAGATTGACACCCGCCACTTCCCTCCGGCCGAAGCAGGCAGCAAAAAACTAGCCAAGCAGGAAGCGGCGGCCATCGCCATGAAAATCCTTCTCCACGAAGCCCAGCACGAGGGGGAAGACAGCCTGGAGCCCGAGACCTCCCTGTACGAGGACACCTCCCTCAGGGAGGAGGAGATGGTGAGGAAGAGGAGGAGGAGGATAGGCTGATGTTTTTATTGAATAATATTAAAAAATATCACTGAGATACGTCAGCTGCTCCAAATCTAGCTGCCTTTTGCAATTGACCGATGGGGATTTTGTCAATGCCGACGGTGTTCAGTCTCTATGGTTATGGTTTATGGGGCAATCATCCAGATGTTTCGACTGGATTTAGCATGTTTCTCCAGCGCTTCTCAAGGACCTGGGATAGGCAGTTGTGTAATAATATTAAAGATAACTTTGCAGGATTTAAGCTGCCCCAAACCATGCCGCCTTTCGCAATTGACTGATGGGGATTTTGTCAATGCCAAGAGCGTTCAAGGGATGCCCCGGGTGTTTTAGTATTACATCTAAGGCATCTATCACCCCCTGGTCCGACTTTTGCTTTCTTTTGCCACCATCCTTCTATTTCTATTTCCAGATCTTTGTGATTTGGGATTATCTCCTGTTCTTTCTCTTCTCTCCTGCACATCCACTGTCCATATTTTTTATTTCATTATTGTTATGTCTCTTTTATTTGTTAAACATGAAACTCAAGTCAACTGAGTATTTAAAAATGCATCACAAATACCCTTGACTGGCGCTGATGGTTGATACAGGTTGCTGCCAGCATCCCAGGTATCAACCAAGTATCTTCTTAAGATGATGACGATGATGATCATTATTATCACCATCATCATCATTATTATTATTTCCTTTATTCATCATCATTTCTTATTCATTAAACATCAACCAAGTCCCTTCTTAAGATGTACGATGTTCCAAGTAGCGCAGTTTTTTGCAGTTCTGCTGGTGTTATTGCAGGAAGCTGCAATTTGTTGATGTATCTTATAAAATTCTTGGACATGGTTGTTATTATTATTATTACTATTACTATTATTATTATTACTAGTATTATTTACTTCATTCATTAAACATGAAACTCAGTCAACTGAACATTCAAAAATGCATCACAAATACCATTGACTGATGCTAATGGTTGATACGGGTTGCTGCCAGTGTCCTAGGTATTATTATTATTATTATTATTATTATTATTATTATTATTATTATTATTATTATTATTATTATTATTATTATTATTTTCTCCGTCCTTGCTCTCCAGCCTGAGCAGCCAGACCCCGAAGCCTCGTCCACCGCCCCACAGCCCAACCTCCTCTGTGGGAAGAACCCCATCAGCGCCTTGATGGAATACGCCCAGAAGCTGGGGAGCGTGTGCGAATTCAAGCTGCTCTCTCAGGAAGGACCGCCTCATGACCCAAAGTAAGCTCAGAAAGTGGGGATTGCTTTTACACCCAGTCCTCGACATACGACCACAGCTGAGCCCCAAATTCCTGTGACTAAAGCGGGACAGTGGTTAAGGGGATTTTGCCCCGTTGTGCGACTGTTCTCGCCGTGGATGTTAAGCGAATCACTGCAGTTAAATTAGCAACACCCTCGACTTAAACGGTTTGTTTATGTTATCAAAATTCAGACGCTTGGGCAACTGACTCACATTTATGACGGTTGGAGTGTCCGGCGTCCACATGGTCAAAATTCAGAGATGCCTGGCAATTGACTCGTATATATGACGGTTGCAGTGCCCCCCCCTCCCGCTTGAGGTCACGTGATCCCTTTTTCTGACCTTCTGACCACCAAAATCAATGGGGAAGCCATTTTCGCTCAGCGACCATGTGATTGATTTCACTTAACAACTGGGTAAGGAAGGTGGTAACACGGGGCAAAAATTCACAAAAGTCTTACTTGGCCACAGACATTTTGGGCTCAATTGTCATTAGTCGAGGACTACCTGTATGTATTTTTGCGTTTTTCTGTCCTTTTTAACTCACGTTTATTTTTTTTAAATGTTCATTTTTACTTTTGTTTGGTCTCCGTTGAATTCTTTTTTGCCTTTTAATCTTTTGACTGAAATCAAAAATCGTGAAACCTAAGTGAAAAATTAAGCATCCGTGCCTCAACACGGCTTCCTCTCATCTCTGAATTGAATGAGGCCCCTTGTCTCATTCTCTGACAAAGTCCTTTATGCTGATATGGCTGAAGTTGAATCCGAATTAAAACACCAATCATTCCCAACGCAGTTCTAGGCTGTATCAACAGAGGGATAGAATCAAGATCACGTGAGGTGTTAATACCACTTTATAATGCCTTGGTAAGGCCACACTTGGAATCCTGCATCCAGTTTTGGTCCTTACAATGTAAAAAAGATGTTAAGACTCTAGAAAGAGTGCAGAGAAGAACAATGAAGATGATTAGGGGACTGCAGGCTAAAACATGAAGAACGGTTGCAGGAACTGGGTAGGTCTAGTTTGATGAAAAGAAGGATTAGGGGTGACATGAGAGCAGTCTTCCAGTATCTCAGGGGCTGCCCCAAAGAAGAGGGAGTCAAGCTATTCTCCAAAGCACCTGAGGGCAGGACAAGAAGCAACGGGTGGAAACTCATCAAGGTGAGAAGCAACTTAGAACTAAGGAGAAATTTCCTGACAGAACAATTAATCAGCGGAACGACTTGCCACCAGAAGTTGTAAATGCTCCATTACTGGAGGTTTTTAAGAAGGGATTCGATCACCCTTTGTCTGAAGTGGTGGAGGGTTTCCTGCCTAAGCAGGGGGTTGGACTAGAAGACCTCCAAGGTCCCTTCCAACTCGGTTATTCTATTCTGTTCTCTTCCATTCCTCCGGCATCTGCTCCGGTTTAGTTGCAAACCCAAATTCAGTCTGGATTTTATTCCTCCTCCGGGCTCCATTCAGGTTTCGTTTCTGCGTCAAGGTGGGCGAACGCGTTTTCCCCGCCGTGGTCTCAAGCAGCAAGAAGGGAGCGAAGCAAATGGCCGCCGAGGTCGCCATGAAAGGGCTGACTGGCGAAACCACCAGCTCACCTGCGCAGGTAAGACCTTCCCCCCCCCCCTTTTTTTTTCCGTCCTCAGCTTCCTCGGCCTGCTTCGTTCACGGCTCAGATTTCTCTGTTTCCTGGACCTCAGGTGGAAGCGCCGTCCGAGCCCATCCCGGACGTACAAGGTAGCCAGCTGACCAATCCGGAAGAGGCCAAGACGGTCAGCGCCAAAGGCGTCGGCGAGTTGATCAAATACCTGAATTCGAATCCGGTCAGCGGACTTTTGGAGTACGCCCGGGCCAACGGCTTCGCAGCCGAATTCAAGCTCATCAATCAGACCGGCCCTCCCCATGACCCCAAGTAAGTCGGGGGGCTGTGGTTCATCCGGCTCACCCCACAGGTTTGGGTCAACCCACCCAGGACTGGCATCTGTTCCAGTCTGCGCCATCCCGGGCTAAATACAGGTAGTCCTCGAGTTACGACCACAGTTGAGCCCAAAATTTCCATTGCTAAACGAGGCAATTCGTTCAGTGATTCCCTCCCACCCCTTTTTACAACCCTTCTTGCCGCCGATGTTAAGTGAGTCAGATGGTCGTTAAGCGAATCCGGCTTCCCCCGTCGACTTGGCTCATCGGAAGGTCGCAAACGGAGACCGCGTGAGCCCCCCCATCCCCTCCCCCCGGGACGCTGCGACCGTCATAAATAGGAGTCCGTCGCCAAGCGTCTGAATTTTGATCGCGCGACCGCCAAGGCGGTCGCGACGGCCGTGTGAGAAAAGCAGTCCCGAGTCCCTTTTTTTTCCAGTGCCGTTGTAACTTCGAACGGTCGCTAAACTAACATTCGTAAGTCGAGGACTACCTGTCATTTTCCAGAAAAGGGAGGGGGGGCGGTATGTCAGCACCCTAGCCATCCGAGATGACTCCCGCCTCATTCTGTCCCCGCAGGTTCGTCTTCCAGGCGAAAGTGGGCGGCCGTTGGTTCCCGTCCGTCACGGCGCACAGCAAAAAGCAGGGAAAGCAAGAAGCAGCCGACGCGGCGCTCCGGGTTCTCATCGGGGAGAACGAGAAGGCCGAGCATGCGGCCGAAGGGCTGGGCATCACAGAGGTCAGGTCATCTCTCGCCTCCGTAGCGGCTTTCTGGCCGACCCAGTTCCCCACCCTGGACACCCTTTGGCTGGTCGGCTTGAACGATCGCGTGGTTTGGCTGTCCATGGGAGTCCTTGACTTCCGAGCGAGGTTTCCGTCATAAATCATGACGGTCAGACATCAAGGCACCCACACTGGCTATTGCGTTGCATTGCTTTGTACTTTATTATATTTTTATGATTTTATTGTATTTTATTTATGATTGTATTATATTATTTTTATTGTATTATATTATTTTATTCTATTATTATTATTATTATTATAATTATAATTATTATTATTATTATTATTATTATTATTATTATTATTTATTGGATTTATATACCGCCCTTCTCCTTGCGGACTCAGGGCGGTGAACAGCCGAATAAAAATACAGTATACAAAAGTTAAAAATCTTTAAAACCCATATAAACTTTGGCTGACAGTTAAAAACAATTAAATACTTAAAATACAACAACCCTGAAACACTAAACACTAAAAATTTTAAAATTCAACGGGGATCATGAAATATCTTCATGGCATTCAACTAAAAGCTATCTGATAACTTCCTTGTTCGGTATTTATTCTGTACATCATCTATCCATTTCTTCCATTCCCACACATAAGTTTCTTGAGTCCGGTCTTTTTAAATATGCTGATATCTTCGCCATTTCTGCAAAACTGGCCGCCTTCAAAGTCCATTCTTGGATAGTAGGCATAACGTCTTTTTTCCAATATTGGCCAGTCAATAATCTAGAGTCCATTTGAATTCTGATCGCCTGACCACAGGGATGCAGCAACGGACGTAAGAGTGAAAAACAGTCCCTTTTTTTCAGTGCATTGGTCACCAAACGGTCGTAAATCGAGGACTACCTATATTGAGGTTCCCCCTCGTTAAGACCCTGGTGTTCATTCTCCCCTGCCCCAAGGAGATTTCACAGACACACACACACACACATACACACACGAAGCCTGGAAGTCCGTTGCTGACCTGCCCTCCCTCCCGTTTCAGCTGCCGGTCAGCGGAAGCACCCTGCACGACCAAATCGCCATGCTAAGCCACCAGCGGTTCAACGCCCTGACCGCCCGCATCCAGCACAGCCTGCTGGGACGCAAGATCCTGGCCGCCATCATCATGAGGAGGGGGCAGGAGGGGCTGGGGGTCGTGGTCAGCATCGGGACAGGTAAAGGGCGTCGATTTTTGGGCCTGAAAAGACGGGGAGGGGGGAAAGAGGCCGAATTTACAATTCGTGCTTTTGGAGGTGACGGCAGAATGGATTCTGGATGGGAAAGGGGTTTTTTTATTTGTAATTTGCAGGGTAAGGGGGTCGTATAACTGAGCTTTTGTTGACCAAATTTGTGAAGGAAACTAGCAGTTTCCTAGTTTTCTGCTGTTTTTTCTTTCTTTTTTTCTCCCCGTCTTGTGCTTTTAGCTTCGCCTTCCGTTTCACTCCTTTTCCCCCCCCTTTTCTTCCTTTATATTTGTTTTTGCTTTTGGTTTTTCTATCTATAGTAAAACTGGTAGATTTATCAGACGGAGGGGGAGGGAGGGAGGAAGGAAAAAAGAAAGGAAAGAAAAAGGAAGGAATAGAGATAGATACATGAGTAGATTGATAAATAGGTGGAGGGAGGGAGGGAAAAGAAGGAAAGGAGAGAAGGGGGGAAGAGATAGAGAAGGAAAGGAAGGAAGGGGGAGGGAGGGAGGGAAGGCATAGAGATAGATGGGTAGATAAATAAAAGATGAAAGGAAGGAAGGAAGAATGGGAAGGAAGAAAGGTGGTAGGATAAACATGGATAGAAGGAAGAGAAGGAGGGAGGGAAAGAAGGAAGGAAGGAATAGAGATAGATACATGAATAGATTGATGGAGAGAGGGAAAAGAAGGAAGGAGGAGAGAAGGGGAGGGAGGGAAAAGAGAAGGAAAGGAAGGGGGGAGGGAGGGAAGGCATAGAGATAGATGGGTAGATAAATAAAAGATGAAAGGAAGGAAGGAAGAATGGGAAGGAAGAAAGGTGGTAGGATAAACGGATAGAAGGAAGAAAAGGAGGGAGGGAAAGAAGGAAGGAAGGAATAGAGATAGATACATGAATAGATTGATGGAGAGAGGGAAAAGAAGGAAGGAGGAGAGAAGGGGACGGAGGGAAAAGAAGGAAAGGAAGGGGGAGGGAAGGAAGGAATAGAGATAGATGGGTAGATAAACAAAAGATGGAAGGAAGGAAGGAAGGAGAGAATGGGAAGGAAGGAAGGAAGATAGATGGTAGGATAAACAGGTGATGGATAGAAGGAAAGGAAGGGAGAAGGAGAGGGAAGAAAGGAAGGAAAGATAGATGGGTAGATAAATAAAAGATGGAAGGAAGGAGGAGAGAGAAGGGGAAGGAGGGAGAGGTCTAACTAAGGTCTCCTCTTCCCCCGCCAGGGAACCGCTGCGTGAAAGGGGAGGAGCTGAGCTTGAAAGGGGAGACGGTGAACGACTGCCACGCGGAGATCATCTCCCGAAGGGGGTTCATCAGGTGAAGAGCGGCAGGCGGCTGGGTCCCTCGGTCCCTTCCGCCGGCGGGAAGGGGAAATCACCACCCTCCCCGGTCCCTTTTATTGGGGGGGGGAGACACATACACCCACGCAATCAATGAGTAGACCTAGTCCCCGAATTAACGACTACCCGTTTAGCGACCCTTAGCGGCGATGCCTCGCTTTAACGACAGCGTGGTCGTAAGTCGGGGACTTCCCTTCCTGGCAGCGTTGCCCTTCATCATCTCCTCCTCGTTTCCAGGTTCCTGTACAATGAGCTGATGAACTTTGACCCCTTGGCGCCGGAAGAGAGCATCTTCAAGCTGTCGGAAGACGGCAGGTTGAAGATCAAAGACGACGTCAGCTTCCACCTGTACATCAGGTGAGTTGTAACGATGCCGCCTTTCACCTGTACACCAAGGTGAGCTGTAACGGTGTCACCTGTACACCGGGTGAGTTGGGATTCTTTCACCTGTACACCAGGCGAGCTGTAAGGATGTCACCTTTCACCTGTACACCAGGTGACCTTTCATTAATTCCCCTGTACACTAAGTGAGCTGTAGGGATGTCAGCTTTCATCTGTACACCAGGTGAATGGTAATAATGTCCGCTTTCAGCTCTACGCCAGATGCGTTCTAATGAGCTTACCTTTTTACCTGTACACCAGGTGAGCATAAATAAGGCTCGTCTTGGAGCAGCAGGGGAAAATTTATTTATTTTATTAATTAAATTTAATAGTAAATTTATTTACTATTAAATTTAATAGAAAATAGTAAGAGAGGCAAGATTTGACGTTGCTTAGTTGACCGGAATACAGCCAGTCCTCGACTTAACGACCGCAACGGAGCCCCGAATAAACGTTGCTCAGTGAGAAATTTGTTACGTGTTTTGGTTTTGCTCCATTGTCTAACTTTCTTCGCCGCGGTCGTTAAATGAATCTGGCTCCCCCCCCCACCTGGACTTGGCTTGTCAAAAGGTCACAAAAGGGGATCACGTGACACACACACACACACATACCCCCGGGACACTGCGACCGTCGTCAATACGAGTCAGGGGCCAAGGGGATGCTGCAAGGGTTGAAAAAAACGGTCCTCGGTCCCTTTTTCTCAGCGTCGTTGCAACTTGGAACGGTTGCAAAATGACCTGTTTGGAAGTCAAAGACTAACGGTACTGATAGTCCTTGACTTCCGACCAGCTCCTGACCACCCTTTCGAGTTTATGACCGACTTTAAAAAGAGGTCGCGTGACCAAACTTCGAACCCTCGGTAACCCAGCCAACCTTTTAAGGCCATTTTTTTTTTCAATTTAATTTGAAAAAAAGAAGGGAGGGATGGATGAAGGGTATCTTATTCTGTTCACTAAATTCTGTAGAAATTCAATAAACAAACAAACAAACAAATAAATAAAGGTAGAAGGAAGGAAGGGACAGGAGGGAAGGAAGGGAAGCAGGGAGGGAAAGAGGGAGGGAGGAAGAGAGTGAGAGAAAGAGGGTGGACAGAAGGAAGAAGATGATAGATAGATAGATAGATAGATAGATAGATAGATAGATAGATAGATAGATAGATAGATAGATAGAGATAGGAGAGACGGAAGGAAGGAAGGAAGGAAGGAAGGAAGGAAGGAAGGAAGGAAGGAAGGAAGGAAGGAAGGAAGGAAGACAATAGATATGATAGATAGATACAGAGATTGCAAT
>JAWJVD010000160.1:37500-69995 GCA_038048745.1 Coluber constrictor foxii
CCCCAGCCAACAAATTCAGTAGTGGTTGTTTTTTTTTCCCCCCTCGCGTCATCTATCCAAATCCAAATTTTACAGAAATTTGGGGAGATTTCCGATCGGAGAGGCTGAAAAACTCCAACCTTGAAATCTTCCTCGTAGATATTAACCCGGAGAGTAGGGTGTCTCCAGAGCAGGCAAAACCCATCATCCCCTGCTAAAAATGTTTTCTTTTTTTAAAAAATTATCTTCCCCCTCGTCCCATCCCGTGGATCTTGTCTTCGTGCACAAAGATTGGACAAAATTTAAGAGATTTCCTTCTCTAAAGTCTTGGGACAGAAGCCCTGGCTTCAGGTGGGGCCTCTTGAAATGAGGG
The DNA here is from genome assembly GCA_038048745.1 of Coluber constrictor foxii. Taxonomy (NCBI): domain Eukaryota; kingdom Metazoa; phylum Chordata; class Lepidosauria; order Squamata; family Colubridae; genus Coluber; species Coluber constrictor. The sequence continues at coordinate 37,853 of JAWJVD010000160.1, forward strand.
TCTGGGGTCTCTGATGGGGCCAAATTGCATTCTCTCCCCCCCCCCCCACCTGCCCCCGGTCAAAATTCCCTGCAGGTAGCTCCCGTGGGCCTCTCAAAATCCCCGTAATAATTTACATGTCAGTTTTAAACGTATTTATGCAAGATTTCACCCTCTGCTTGGGTGCAGCTACCCAAATGACCCCTTTTAAACTGTTGTTTCCTTAAACCTGGGGTCTCCCGACGTGGCCCCTTTAAGACTGGAGGGGGGGACTTCAATTTCCAGTTGAATTCTGGGAGTTGAAGTCCCCCCAGTCTTAAAGGGGCCACGTTGGGAGACACACACCCTTAAACTAAGAGAAAAAGGTGGGCCTCTGGTGAGTTATTTTCATAATCCCCCCCCCCTTTTAACCACGATTGGTGTTCCCGTCACCCCCAGCGCTTGGCCAGCATTGCCGAAAATCTACTTTTTTAAAAAAAATCAAAAACTGGAGCCTTCTCTTCCCAACGGTTCCCTTACCCCCATGTTTCACGTGTCCCCCCCCTTTTGTTACGATATCCCCCCCCCAGCAAGGAAACCTACTTCAGATTTCCCCCTCCTCTTGTAATAATGGTTTATTCCTCCCTCTGTCCCTCCCCCCCCCCTTTTTTTTTTTTTTTAATTGAGTCCGTGTTGCGTTCCTTTTCTTTTTCCTTTGGATGGACTTTGAAGTCATTGCATTCTGCCTGAAATAAAAAAGAATTTTTTTTTTCTGTAGTGGCTGTTTTCCCGTGTGTGGGTGTTACATGGGTGCCCATGTAACTCCGTTCATTTAATGACCGGAGTTACATGGGCGCTGAAGAAAAGTGACTTAGGTTTTGTCTTTCACACTTAACGGCCGTTGTTGTAAACATCCCCACAATCGCGTGATCCAAATTCAGGACATTTGATAGCTGACTCGGATTTATGACGGTCCCAGGGTCATGTGATCCCCTTTTGCGACCGTCTGATCAGCAAGGGGGAAGCCAGATTCACTTAACAACCATGGGACGAACTTAACGGCAGTGAATTAAGCATAAACTTTGGTCTTAAGAGCAGTTTCTCAATGTACTTTTTAAGATGTCTGGACTTCAACTCCCAGAATTCCCCAGCCAGCCATTGGCATTCTGGGAGTTGAAGTCCCACATATTTTATTAAAGCCTGTGGGATTTCTGGGAATTGGGAGGCCACGTGTCTTAAATTGATATGGGAAAGCCTGGGGGGAAAAAAACTGAAAAAATTGGGGAGTTTTTTTTCCCCCCAGCCTTCCCATCTCTAGTCTTAAACCATGCTGGCTGGGGATTCTGGGAGTTGAAGTCCAAGCAATTTCAAAAGTTCCTAAACTGAGCTTATCCTAAGCATTGCAACCCTGCTCTTCGTACTTTTTAACGGGGCCAAAATGATCCGATTGCTTGCAAAAAAAACCCCATTTCTGTGATTTAAATTGCAAGCCGGACGATCAATTTCCCCCTTCCCATCATCCTCTTTTAACGACCCCATAATCCCTTGCATCGGGGTGGAATCCGGGCAACTGAATGGAGCTGAGTGTTTTACTGGCCGGATGCCTTTCCTGTTGCCAGGGCGGAGTTTTGTTCAGCAGATAATATTCTCATTGTGCCCAGAGAGAGAAATATCTGCGTCTACCTAGGATCGAACTCACAGCCTCCTGATTGTGAGGAGAGAGCTCCACTTCTAGGCCACCGCCCCACTCAATTTTCCCCTTCCCATGTGACACCCCCCTCCCCCGCCCCCAAAATACCCACCCCATAGCAGCCTCATCAACAGACAGACCTCCGGTCACAGGTGATCTATTTTTATTGTTATTTCAACGCTAGCATTGATCGGAGAGGGCACGAGAACGGGAAGACAATCAAAAACTTTTCATTTCTGCCCAAACCCATTTTTTTCTCTCTCTTGTCTCGGACCTCCGTCCTCGCCGGCAGGTAAGGAAATCTCACCTGCCCAGAAGGATGAAAAAGGCAAAACGCAGGTAGTCCTCAACGACCGTTTGTTTAGTGACCCGTTCAAAAAGCTACGACGCCGCTGGAAAAAAAGGATTGTGAATGACCTATCCTCTCACTTAATGACCGTCGCGGCATCCTCGCGGTCACCTGATCGGGCGCTTAGCAACTGGCGTGTATTTACGACGGTCGCCGTGTTCCCGGAGTCGCACGATCTCCCATTTGTGACGTCCTGACAAGCGAAGTCAAAAGAGGAAGCCGGATTGGTTTAACCACGATGATTCATTTAACAACCGCAGCAAAAAAATGATTCCGGTTGCAGTCGTACGTTTGAGGACTACCTGTAGATCGTTCGGCAGCTTCCCCCACCCCCATCTAAGAGTTTTGCAGACTTAAGTGGTCAATACCCTTCATGGTTTGTCTGCTCTCCAACAAACAAGGATTGCCCAAGCTAACCAACCTGTTGACCATTATTTGGCCACTGCAAAATCCGTTCTGCAGCAGCTTCATGGAGAGATCCAGGAAAGATGGATATAAACATAAATATCTATCTATCTATATTTTCCTGAGTTGGGAGCTAATATCCCATTACTGGTCTAAGCCATGGTTTGTTTAGGACAGAAGAACTAATCTAAAACGCCCGACGGCAGTGAAACTCCAGAAGGTATCTCCACCATCCATGGTCCATCACCACTTTCTGCTCCAAAAGGGGAGACCTTCCCATCCTTGGTGGGACCAGCTTGTTCCTAAAAAGATTTGAGGAAACCCGGCTATCCTTCCAAGAGCCACCTCTCGGTAGGACCTCATAGCCGCAAGGAACATGGTTTGACCATCTTGGGTAGGAGAACTTCCTTTCTTAGCTGTTCCTTCCTACTCAAGATGGTCCCGATAGGGTAGATGAACACCTGCTTCATGTCAAGAAAGTCTACCAACCTGGTTGACCAGGTCATCCCATTAGTCCCCAGGTTTTCCAAAGCAACGAACCCCTTCTAGAACTTGTTGAGGTTCTCCTCAAGTTGTCTTGTCTTCCTGGCCTTCAACCAAAGGCCAAGAGATGGATGGGTGAAAGGTCTTTGGTCACCTCTTGGTAGATGGTTGTCCTTAGGAAGAGCCACAGTGGGTGTCCCTTTCTCTGTCCCTCCTGAGGGCAGGAGAAGTCCACCCTTGACCACCATCCGAGGTGGGGCTAGTTGTGGTTGATTTGCAAGAGGGAATTGGTGGCATAGTTCTGGAAGAGGGGCTGAAGGAACATGCCGATGGTGCCGAAGACGCAGACAAAAATGAAGATCCACAGGAAGAGTCGGTCGATCACCATCGCGACGTATTTCCAGTCCTCGCTGACCTAGAAAGGGGACAACGAACGGGGATTAGCGCCCTCTATTGGATCTGGCTTGGAAGCTGCCTCCTACCGCCCTCCTACCGCCCTCTACCGCAACCCTCGGTGGCGACGGTTATCATCTTGGCTTATTTTGGGCCAAAAGTAAGGCTAAAACTAATTGCAATTTGTTTTTTCCCTCTGCCCAGCAAATACATGCTATTTATGCTATTATTCTTGAATATATATATTTTTTTTAAAAAAAAAAGAAAAGAAAATGATTTAATGGTGACTGGATAAATTCCTGCAGTTTACTTGGCAATATTTTCCGAAAGGTTTGGCTACGGTTTTATGCCTAGGACGGGAAGAGAGAAATATCCAAGGTCACCCTGTTGCGATTCACAGCTAAAGCAGAACTATAACTCTACCATCGCCGGGTTTTCAAGCCAGCACCTTCCCCACAAGACAAACTGGTTCCATAGCTTTATGCCACTTACTGGAAACTTTGAATCTTCTACAATACTGTTTTTCAACCAAGAGCTGTGGACTTCAGTTCCCAGAATTCCCCAGCCAGCACTCTTTATATCTATGGACTTCAACTCCCAGAATTCCCCAGCCAGCATGCTTTATAATATTTGGACTTCAACTCCCAGAATTCCCTAGCCAGCATGCTTTATAATCTGTAGACTTCAACTCCCAGAATTCCCCAGCGAGCACACTTTATAATATTTGGACTTCAACTCCCAGAATTCCCCAGCGAACACATTTTATAATATTTGGACTTCAACTCCCAGAATTCCCTAGCCAGCATGCTTTATAATCTGTAGACTTCAACTCCCAGAATTCCCCAGCGAGCACGTTTTATAATATTTGGACTCTTAACTCCCAGAATTGCCCAGCCAGCACGCTTTATAATATTTGGACTCTTAACTCCCAGAATTCCCCAGCCAGCATGCTTTATAATATTTGGACTTCAACTCCCAGAATTCCCCAGCGAGCACGCTTTAAGACATATGGACTTCAACTCCCAGAATTCCCCAGCCAGCATGCTTTATATCTATGGACTTCAACTCCCAGAATTCCCCAGCGAGCACGTTTTATAATATTTAGACTTCAACTCCCAGAATTCCCTAGCCAGCATGCTTTATAATCTGTGAACTTCAACTCCCAGAGTTCCCACATTGCATGTGGCTGAAGAATTCTGGGAGTTGAAGTCCACCACTCTTGGTAGAGAAACCTAGTTCTAGAAGGCTTGGGGTAGCCTCCAACGAACCCCCAAATGTTTCTCAGAGCAGATGTCCTCATTTTCTGACCTATCCCTCGGCCGACTCACACTCTGATCGTTGTCTTCGCTCTTCATGTGGTCCGCGATAAAGCGCACCCCGTCGATCGCCTCTTCCAACCCGCAGCAACAAGCTTCCTGCTCGGGCATCGCTTGGCCCATCCTCTCCCGAAAACCGTTGACCCCATCTGAGCTTTCGGTGAAGGTCCGTCCGCTGCTGCTCCCTGTCCCGAACTTCTTGATGGTGGACGGGTTGACGTAGCAGGTGCAGGAGTGGGTCCCTCCTTTCAGGAAGAAGCCGCCCAACGCCCGTTCCTGGCTCTGCCGTTTCTGACGCAGTTGCTGGCGGGCGCAGCTCTGGCGCGGCTGTTTGAGGAAGAGCAAGGTAGGCAGCTTCTCCAGGAAGACTACTTTGACCCAAGGAGGCATGGTGTGGGTGGTGGGAGAACGGTGGTGGACGTTGAGAACGCAGACGCTGGTGACGATTGAGAAGGTCACCAAGACCATGGTAAACATGAGGTACTTGCCGACCAAGGGCACATCCAACGAGGTCGGGGGCACAATTTTGGAGATGAGGAGCAGGAAGACGGTGAGGGCCAGAAGAACCGAGATACAGAGAGTCATCTTCTCGCCGCAGTCGGAGGGCAAGTAGAAGACCAAGATGGCCAAGGAAGTGATCAAAATGCAAGGGATGATGAGGTTGATGGTGTAGAACAGCGGCTTCCGGCGGATGATGAAGTCGTAGGTGATGTCCACGTAGGTCGAGTCGTTGGGGTTCTCGTTGCGGCGTCCCGGCAGAGCGATGATGTCCCACTCGCCGCTGGGGGTGAAGTCATCCAAGCTGGCCACTTCGCTCTTCAGCACCAGGTCGATCTCCGTCCGGTCGTACGTCCACGAGCGGAACTTCATGGTGCAGTTTTGCTGGTCGAAGGGGAAGTGTTTGACCTCGATCTTACAAGCGCTCTTGTAGATGGCCGGCGGGAGCCAGAAGATGCTTCCGTCGTAAGAGACCACCGCGTTGGAGTAGAAGGACACCTCGTACATTCCGTCCGCGCTGGAGATGGGAGAGACCAGAAGAAGTCTAATTGGGATCAAAGCTGATTTTTTTTCCCCACGCACTCCTTGACTTATGACCGTTGTGGAGCCCAGAATTTCAGTTGCTAAGCGAGACATTTGTTAATTTGAACATCGCCCCATTTTAACCGCCGTTCCTGACGCAGTTATTAAGTGAATCTGGCCTTGGCCAGAATTGACCAGAGGCTGGGGGAAGAATTGCCCCAATCTCTGATAATCAGATTTTTTTTTCTTTAATTAGCACTATGAAATTGACTAGAAGGCATTCTGAAATTGACTCAGTTGGGCTGTGGAATTGACCAGAGACTGAAGGAAGAATTGCCCCAATCTCTGACAGTCAGATTTTTTTTCTTTAATGAACACTATGAAATTGACTAGAAGAGATTTTGAAATTGACTCATTTGGGCTGTGGAATTGACCCGAGACTGAAGGAAGAATTGCCCCAATCTCGGACAATCAGATTTTTTTTCTTTAATTAACACTATGAAATTGACTAGAAGAGATTTTGAAATTGACTCATTTGGCCGTGGAATTGAAAATCCATTTTTTCCCCTTCAAATTAGTGAGGATGATAGCGAGACGGCCTCCCTCTCCTCACTGACTTGACACACAACCCTTGTTGACCCAACACCGTCCCAAGTAGAAGGGTACCCTGTGGGAAAGCTGAGTTCCTAGCAACTCCTGGGAGCAACCGTTCTTGGTGACCTACTTGTTGTAAAGCACCACATCCGGCAGCCAGATGTGTTTCGAAGGCAGCCGCACCTTCTTCATGTCGTCAAATTCCTCCGGGTTCCACGTCAGGCGATAATCTTCCCATTCCTGAAAGGGATGGAGAGCGGGAGAACCATACTCCGAGGACAATCACTCAAGTTAGCTATGGATCAGGGGTGGGCTTCTGGGGATTCGTGGGGGTTCAGGAGAACCTCTAGCTAAGATTCTGTGTAGTTCAGAGAACCCCCAAATCCCACCCACCTCCCCAGAGCCTGGGGAGGCTGTTTTCATGCTCCCGGAGGCTCAAGAAAAGCCTCCGGAGCCCGGGGAGAGCAAAAACAATCCTCCCCGGCCATGGTGCAGGATGCCCGACTAGGCCACGCTCACCCAACAACTGGACAGAGAACCCCTCGCTAAAATCTTTGAAGGCCACCCTTGTTATGGATCCCACCTACCAAAACTCAACTCCTTTTCTCGGGATTTTGTTAAAATTAGCTCGGACGACTAAGGTTACCTAGAAGAGCTTCTGAAGGACAACAGAATGGAAGACGTGTCCTTTGCAGAGGTCAGCCTCTCCTTCCTGGAGAACAAGCTCCAACTGGAAAGGACCTCATTGGGATTCTGCCGCGTGGGTCCCCGCCGTTAACGGAGGGGTTAGTCTAGATGGCTTCCAGATCTCCCTCCCTCCCCTCTCATGCCTCTCTGGTCCTTCAGCATCTTTGGTCGTCCTCTGCAATCTGTTCACCCAACCCTTAGAGGTACGTCTGTCTGCACAAACCTGGAATTAGGAGGAAACGAGGCTTACCTGGGTTAGCCAGACGTTCGTAGTCATGATCTGTTCTCGTTCGTGCTATGAGTAGAAATGGGAGGGGGGAGAGGGAAGAAACACCCCACAAAAAGAGGGGGAGAGTGAACAGACATGGTCCAAGCAGAAGGCAAACAACATGGGGGTCTATCTCCCCCCCCTCACACCCCCCAAATCCAGAAGGTTTCTGACAAGCTGAATCCAAACAGCCTCTGATGGGGAGAATTGGAGTCATAATTCTAGTCCTGCCTAAAGCATGAAAGTCAGCTGGGTGACTTTGGGCCAATCACCAGGAGACTGGGAGTTCTAGTCCCGCCTTAGGCATGAAAGCCAGCTGGGTGACTTTGCACCAATCACCAGGAGACTGGGAGTTCTAGTTCCGCCTTAGACATGAAAGCCGAGTGTGTAACTCTGGGCCAATCACCAGGAGACTGGGAGTTCTAGTCCCGCCTCAGGCATGAAAGCCAGCTGGGTGACTTTGCACCAATCACCAGGAGACTGGGAGTTCTAGTCCCGCCTTAGACATGAAAGCCAAGTGTGTAACTCTGGGCCAATCACCAGGAGACTGGGAGTTCTAGTCCCGCCTCAGGCATGAAAGCCAGCTGGGTGACTTTGCACCAATCACCAGGAGACTGGGAGTTCTAGTCCCGCCTTAGACATGAAAGCCGAGTGGGTGACTTTGCACCAATCACTAGGAGACTGGGAGTTCTAGTCCCGCCTTAGGCATGAAAGCCGAGTGGGTGACTTTGCGCCAATCACCAGGAGACTGGGAGTTCTAGTCCCGCCTTAGGCATGAAAGCCGACTGGGTGACTTTGGGCCAATCACCAGGAGACAAAGAGTTCTAGTCCCTCCTTAGGCATGAAAGTCGGCTGGATGACTTTGAGCCAGTCTCTCTCTCTCTCAACCTAGCCCACCTCACAGGGTTGTCGTGAGGAAAACAGGAGAAGGAAGCGCTCTTAGGCATGGTAACAGCCTTGGCGTCTTAATTAAACGTAAGGAAAGTGGGGTATTGAAGAAATAAACCCAATACAATACCACGCTGATCAGCTGAGCCAGAGAGACCATTAACTGCACCGTGACCAATTCGGAGCCGTTGGTGGCCGGACGGATGAGTTTGTTATACCGGGACGGATCCAGGAGATGCTCTACCAGCCGTTCCTCCGTATCGGTCCCCAGTCCCCCTGAAAGAAAACGGGGATGGGGGGGGTGTCTGTTAGAAGCTGCCGCTTTCTCGCGGATCGTGCATCCAGATCTCCAAAACCTGGAGCCCGCGAGCAGGATTAGAATTCTGCTCTTCATATCAAATCTCTCCATTCTTTAAAAAAAAATTTAATTTTTCGTCTTGGGCCTCCTTGTTCCTTCTCTGCCCCACCGTCACCCACGGGGCTTTTTATGGCTTTGATGCCAGTTTTGAAGAGATCCCTCACGGACGAAAACGTGGTTAAGAAAATATCCGAATGTGCGGAAGTGAATAGATTAATGTTTGCAATTAAGGGCAAGGTAGACACTGATTATTATAATGCATGGGAGTTATTCTCCCGGTGGTTAGAGAATAAATGTAAAAATATATTGTATTCTAAAGGCAAATAAGTTAAGAAGGGAAACGTTATAATCAGAGGTGTGTCGAGCATATAAGAATAGAAACAAAATGTGGATCTGGTGGTAAATTTGAACTGTTACGACACAAAAATACGTACTCGGGACGACACGCTGTCTAATGAAAGGTGAAATGTTTGTATTAAAAGAAAATAAAAGCTTTATAAACAAGCAAAAAAACAGAGTTTGTATCATCCTGGTCAAATGGTTGTCTGGTCAAATGGTTGTCCCACTCTTCTTTGGGACAGACCCATAACTATTGGAAGAATGTCATCTTATACCCCTAGCCCTTCTCTTAGTGAGACTTGACATTTCGGGACAGAGGGCTGTCCAATCTCTTCTTAAAAACCTCCAGGGATGGTACACCCTCAATTCTGGACCAAAAAACAGCATCCTGATTTTTTTTAACAGTACGGAAAGAACCTAAGAACACGTCCTTTCTTTCATTTCCAACCAGGAAACCGTTTTTAAATTCCTGATTTATTATTGATTAAATGTATACGCGCTGCCCCATCCTCACTGCTGGAGCGATTCTGGGCAGCTTTGAGAGGGAGGTAGACTGCCTCAGAGGCTGGAGGCTTCATTAACCTTGTGAGTGAAGAGTCTTGACAGAATCAGGCCAGAGCCGAAATTCCCTTCCCCAAAAATAGATGCCTGAAATACTTCTGGGAACCAGAGGAGGGTTCATTTAGATTCTCCGGCAATCCGATTGTGATCTGTTTGGTATTCCCCAATGGCCGGTATGAGTAATCTCTTCCTCTCTCTCTCTCTCTCTTCCTCTCTCTCTCTCTCTCTCTCCTCTCCCTCTCTCTCTCTTTCTCTCTCTCTCTCTCTCATTCTCTCTTTCTCTCTCCCTCTCTCTCTCTGTCTCTCTCTCTCTCTCTTCCTTTCTTTTTTTGTCTCTCTTTGTCTCTCTCCCTCTCTCTTCCTCTCTGCCTCTTTCTACCTCTCTCTCCTCCCTCTCTCTTTTTCTGTCTTTCTGTCTCTCTCTTTCTTTCTCTTCCTTTTTCTCTTTTGCTTTCTGTCTGTCTGTCTGTCTCTTTCTCTCTCTCTCTTTCTCTTCCTCTCTTTCTGGCTTTCTCTTCCTCTCTCTCTCTCTCTTTCTCCTCTCCCTCTTCCTCTCTCTTTCTGTCTCTCTCTCTCTTCCTTTCTTTTTTTTGTCTCTCTTTGTCTCTCTCCCTCTCTCTTCCTCTCTGCCTCTTTCTACCTGTCTCTCCCCCCTCTCTCTTTTTTTCTGTCTTTCTGTCTCTCTCTTCCTTTCTCTTCCTTTCTCTCTTTTGCTTTCTGTCTGTCTGTCTGTCTGTCTGTCTCTTTCTCTCTCTCTCTTTCTCTTCCTCTCTTTCTGGCTTTCTCTTCCTCTCTCTCTCTCTCTCTCTTTCTGTCTTTCTCTTTCTGTTTCTTTCTCCCTCCCTCCCCCCCCCTCTCGTGTTTGCCAAAAGAAAGTGGGAGGCTAGCATTATTCGAATTTCAGGAAAGAATGCAGAGAAATCCACTCAAAAGCCAGGATCCAAGTAAATCCCCCCCTTTTTTCCCCTACAGCCCCGAGGAGCCTCTTGGCCTGAAGAAATTTGTCTGCGCAACGGGCACAAAAACCAACAACAGAGTTTTTTTATCTTTTCTGAGACAGGAAACATAAAAAAAACCCCCACTGAAATGAAAACCTTGGGAGTGGATTTCTGGGTTTTCTGAAACCCACTGGAACCAAACCTGAATCTCTCTGGTCCTTTTTGAGTTGTATCAACGCAAAGGAGGAAACTGAGGAAAAGGGATGAGATGGACAAGGAGAGGGGGGGGGCTTTTGGGGGGGTTTCACCCTAGGAGGAAGAGTCTAAAAACTGGGCCTGTTTAGCTAAAAGGAAGAACAGAAACCAGTATGAAGCAGGAAATAAGATTTTTTTGTTACTGGGAAAGCTGGGAAGCAGCTGAACAACAAACTGGTTGATGGGATTCTGGGAATCCATCCCTGAAGAATTTTGGGCAACGGTTAGAAGCCATTTGTCTGCGGATTTTCATTTGGGGGCTGGACTAGGAGACCTCCAAGGTCCCTTAAGGTTGTTATGTCCAATCGTAAGGATTCTCCATGATTCTATGAAACATCCAAGAAGGGGAAAATCCTGTCTGAACTGGTTAAAACGATGCAGTTCTCCTTTAAAAAAAAAATCAACATCATACATTTCTTTGCCCCCAAATATTGTGACTTTTCCTGTCCTAGCCAAAACTCGTTTCTTTTCTAACTCCGCCGATTTGAAACAAGGAGAGAGATTAGCCTTCCGGAAAGGGTGGTGCTACAAAACCCATCGTTCGCATCGTGGATGTTGGAGTCCAAGCTAGCCATCGTACCTGGCTGGATGAACTCTCTCCTGGGGGGGATGTGGGGCAGAAGGATGGCAGGAAGACCCCTCCCCAAGACCTCCAGGATCCCTTAAGGACTGGGGGTGTGTGATGGGGTGGTTGATCCTATTACAGTCACACAATTGATCGTACAAGACAGAAAGCCAGAACTGTCTCTGGGCAGCTAAAAAGATGCGATCTGTTTAAGGAAGATCACGGAAGGGAATCCTTCATTGGTGGGATCTGTTTTGGGGATGATGCTTTTCCTTGGATCCTTCTAGTTATTTTCCCTCTCAAAGAGACCGTTTTTCCCCCTTGTGCTGCCAATCTGTGGAACACCTAATTTTGGTGGTGCTGCCTAAGTATATTTACCCATGCAGTATGGCTGTAGTAATTCTGTTCTGTTCTGTTCTGTCCTATTCCTATTCCTATTCCTATTCCTATTCCTATTCCTATTCCTATTCCTATTCCTATTCCTATTCCTATTCCTATTCCTATTCCTATTTTCTATTCTATTCTATTCTATTCTATTCTATTCTATTCTATTCTATTCTATTCTACTCTACTCTACTCTACTCTACTCTACTCTACTCCCTATCCTATCCTATCCTATCCTGTCCTATCCTATCCTATCCTATCCTATCCTATCCTATCCTATCCTATCCTATCCTATCCTATCCTATCCTATCCTATCCTATCCTTTAAAAAAAATCAGGAGTCCTGATATGGCCTTCCTATCTCTAACCCCAGGGAGAAAGGGGAGGAGGGCCTAGTGGTCCGAGTCCTATGCAACCTTGAGTTAATAGAGTCACTGCCGGGGTTTTAAAGCCCACTAACAATAGCCGTTCTTTTCCCCAGTGGAATTGGCTACCCTGCTCTGCTCCCTCCGGGGAGGCGAGAGTGACCAGGCCCTCATCCCATTTCAAACAAAGCCCTGGATTTTACAGGGATGAAAGCGGGGGTGGGGTGGGGGTGGGGGTGGGGGGTTGCCGAAAACCATGCACTTACTTCTCAGCATCCCCAAGAGGCAAAAGCAGGCGAGGAGAGCCATGGATGCTGGGTTCATCGTCTACTCTCAGGAAGGAGCATCCCTTCCACTTCCCCTCCCACCAATCTTCCCTTTTCCACCTCTAGGAGGGGGTCCTTCAGCAGCCAGGCTCCAATGAAGCAGGGGGTGGAAGGCAGAGAAAAGGGTGGGTGGGTGGGGGCGTCGCCCTTTGCAGTCTTTGCCCCCTACCCACTTCAAAAGATGGGCTCTTCCATGCCGCGTCGCTGTCCACGGTGCTGAAATCCAAGTGGCTCGTCTACTGCGCTCTCCGTGGTGCTGAAACGCTGCAACGGTGGAGAGTGCCACGAGAACCCCCTCTCCTCCTCCTCCTTTTCTTCTTCCTTTTCCTCTTCCTCCTCCTCCTCTTCTTCTTCCTCCTCCTTTCTCTTTCTCCTTCTCCTTCTCCTTTTCTCCTTCTTCCTCCTCCTCCTCTTCCTCCTCCTTTCTCTTTCTCCTTCTCCTTTTCTTCGTCTTCTTCTTCCTCCTCCTCCTCTTCCTCTTCCTCCTCCTTCACCCCAATGCACAGAAAGAAAGGGGAGGCCGGGCCTCTGTTCCTTGGACCCACCGGTGCTTCTGGCTCTCTACATTAAGTATCCTCCCTAAGGCCTTCGCATCACCGCCTCCGTTTGACGCAGCAAGGAAGATGCCATCCCATTGGCGCTGGAAAGGGGTGGAGGGGGTGGGAGAACAGCTCCTTCTGCTGGCTTGCGGCAGGCCCCGGTTAGATTCTCCCAAAGAGCTGGCTGTCCTCTCCTGCCACCGGGGGGAGGGAATGCATCAGGGATCTGGGGCTCCCTTGTGAATCTGGCATTGTGGGAGTGGAGGGTAATCTCAGGGGAGAAATTGGTGTCCTGAGTCGGTCAGATAATTATATCCCATTTGCTCAAAGGGCAAATCAGAGAGAAGACATCAGCGGTTCCTCCTTGATGCTTGATATATAATTTTTGCCCTCTGTTTCTTGATGAGCAGCAGCCCCGGGTTCGAGAGAAGACAAAATGGAGACAAACGAGGCTCTCACAGGGAGGAAGGAAGGGCGGGGAGGCACATCGGGCGCCCTCCATCGCAGGCTTTGGGACTACACTTCCCACGATCCGTCCCCATCAGCCATGCTGTCTAGGATTGGAGGCACATCCTAAGCCTCTGGAATTGGGGGGACTCTAGGTAGCTTTGAAAGGAAAGAGTGAGACTGCCCACTTTTGAGGTGAGTGTGTGCAGGTGTGATGTATATATACAAAGTGGCTCTTTTGCTGGTTATTTAAGAAAGGTGATTTTTCATGTGAGGTTCAGCAATATCTAGAAATCTCTATGCAGAATATAAGGTGAAAGATAAAGGTTCCCCTTGCACATAAGTGCTAGTCGTTCTCGACTCTAGGGGGCGGTGCTCATCTCCGTTTCAAAGCCGAAGAGCCAGCGCTGTCCGAAGGCGTCTCCGTGGTCATGTGGCCGGCATGACTCAGAGCCTGTGTAGCGTAGAGGGCTAATGCCTACTACTAAAGGCAGCAATTAACACCAGCTGCCTGTAATTTCTCTGAGTTCAATCCTCGCCAGGCTCAAGGTCGACTCAGCCTTCCATCCTTTCTAAGGTGGGTAAATTGAGGACCCAGTTTGTGGGGGCAATAAGCTGACTTTGTATAAATATACAAAAGTATGAAGGCTATTGCTTAACACATTGTAAGCCGCCCTGAGTCTCCGGAGAAGGGCGGCATATAAATAAAATAAAATAAATAAATAAATAAATAAATAAATAAACGCCAAAGGCGCACGGAACACTGTTCCCACCAAAGATGGTCCCTATTTTTCTACTCGCATTTTTTACCTGCTTTCGAACTGCTAGGTTGGCAGAAGCTGAGACAAGGAATGGGAGCTCACCCCGTTAGGCGGCACTAGGGATTCGAACCGCTGAACTGCCAACCTTTCGATCGAGAAGCTCAGCGTCTTAGCCACTGATATAAGAAGCATCAAATAGATTTAAACGTCGGCACGCATGTGCAACGGTTTCTGTGCAGAAGAGCATGCAATGGGAAGGAGGGGGCAGCGTGCAATTTTTGCTCTTCCTTTTTACACGGAAACTCCCAAAGGGTTATGTTGCGTAACACACGGATCTTGTGCACATTCCCTCTTCTTGACTGTCCTATTTTATTTCTTCCTCCATCAACGTCGGAAGGTACGGAGAACAGGGAAAAACGACTTCCCCTTTCATTAGAAATGGCAAACCGATCTGGTATAAACCAGTTGTTGTTAGTCCTCGATTTACGACCACAATCCAGCCTCAAAACCTTTGTGGCTGGGCGAGACGTGCGTTCGGTGATGTTTTTGACCCGTTTTACAGCCTTCCCCGCCACAGCTGTTAAAGGGAATCGACTACCGTCGTTAACTTAGTGCGACAGCTGCATAGAAAACTCAACTTCCCCCGTTGACTTCGATGGTCAGAAGCTCTCAATCATTGTAGTGACCCCGGGGCGCTACGTCCGTCGTAAATACGAGCCAGCCTGCCAAGCATCTGAATTTTGATCCCGTGACCCTGTGGGGATGCTGTGACGGTCGTAAGAATGGAAAACGGTCCTAAGTCATTTTTTTCAGGGGCACTGTAACTTCAAATAAATTGTTGTAAATCAAGGTATTTGCAGGCTGGTTTCAATGCATTTCCCCTCCCTCCCCTCCATCATCGTCTTGAGTGAAGACTGGACTGGGGATAGGAGGCCAAAGGGATCCTTTTATTCCCACTTAATCCCACCCCCCACCCCCCAAATCATCTCCTTTTGTGCCTTTTGCAGTTCTGCTCTTCCAAAAGACACTCCCCACCACACACAATTTCCTCAAGACTTAAAATGGACAGCTAACATCAAAAACGTCATCAGAAAAGCACAACGAAGAATGTTCTTTCTGCGCCAACTCAGGAAGCTCAAACTGCCCCAGGAGCTGCTGATCCAGTTCTACAGAGGAATGATGGAGTCTGTCATCTGCACCTCCATAACTATCTGGTTTGGCTCTGCAACCCAACAAGAGAGAGACAGACTTCAACGGATCATTAGAACTGATCATTCTAATAATTAGATAATTAGAAAAAAACCATGGCTATCAACCTGCCTTCCATTGAGGTTCTGTCTACTGCATGAGTGAAAAAGAGGGCTGTGAAAATATTTACAGACCCCCTCACATCCTGGACATAAACTGTTTCAACTCCTACCCTTAAAATGACGCCATAGAGCACTGCACACCAGAACAACTAGACACAAGGACAGTTTTTTTTCCCGAACGCCATCACTCTGCTAAACAAATAATTCCCTCAACACTGTCAAACTAGTTACTAAGTCTGCACTACTATTAATCTTGTCATCCTTACTAGTAGCTATCTCTTCCCTACTAATATAATGGCATCCGGCGCTCTCAATTCCTGGCATATCGATGGGGAAGAAATGGAGGGAGTGACAGATTTTATCTTCCTGGGCTCCAAGATGACCGCAGATGGGGACTGCAGCCAAGAAATTAAAAGACGCTTGCTCCTGGGGAGGAAAGCTATGGCAAATCTAGACAGCATCCTAAAAAGCAGAGACATCACACTGCCAATAAAAGTGCATAGAGTCAAGGCGATGGTTTTCCCAGTTGCAATGGACGGCTGGGAAAGTTGGACCATAAGGAAGGTTGAGCGCCAAAGAATGGAGGCCTTTGAACTCTGGTGCTGGAGAAGACTCCCGCGAGTCCCTTGGACTGCAAGGCCATCCAACCGGTCAGTCCTAGAGGAGATCAACCCTGACTGCTCTTTCGAAGGCCAGATCCTGAAGAGGAAACTCAAATCCTTTGGCCACCAAAGGAGAAGGAAGGACTCACTGGAGAAGAACCTAAAGCTGGGAACGATGGAGGGCAAAAGAAGAAGGGGACGGCAGAGAACGAGGTGGCTGGATAGAGTCACTGAAGCAGTCAGTGTGAGCTTAAATGGTCACACCGAGCAGGGGGTTGGTCTAGATGACCTCCAAGGTCCCTTCTAACTCTCTTACTGTTACAAAAATGAGAATGCGGCTGTTCCTTTTCATAGCTGTCTTTCGTTTTCCAGGCAGAGGAAGTTCTGGGTCGTCCCAGCAAGCCTTCCTCTTTCTCGGCAGATGGGTGAGTGTGTGTGTTTTTTTTTTCCTAAATAAAACTTGGAGGCTGCCTCACAAAATGATTCCTGCTTTTCAAGAACTCCCCTGGGGCTGTGTGCCGGCGGAGCTAAAATCTTCAATCCAGGAAACGTGACTTGCTGTGGCTTGTGTGAGGAGGATGCACCTTCGTTCGCCCTTTTCGGGAAGGGTTTGGCCGACCGTGCCCAGATCTGGAGAGCATTGAAAATTTTCCTCTCTCTCTTTCTCTCTCTCTCTGTTTACTTTCTTTTTTCCCCTGGAACCACACCACCGGCAGACAAAAAAATCACAGTTGGACTTAAAAGCATTTTTAGTCTCTCTAGCGAGAGACAAAGCTGCTGAAGGGGAAAAGCTATTTACAGAGTTTCTTTAAAATGGTGCAAAAGAGAAGGGTTTTTTTTTTTTGAGAATACTCCAAGACTGGAGGTTTTTACGAAGAGGTTGGATAACCCTTTGTCTGAAGTGCTGAAGGGATTCCTGCCTCAGCAGGGGGTTGGACTGGAAGATCTCCAAGGTCCCTTCCAATAACATTCTATTCTATTCTCTCCCATTCTGTTCTATTCTATTCTATTCTATTCTATTCTATTCTATTCTATTCTATTCTATTCTATTCTATTCTATTCTATTCTATTCTATTCTATTCTATTCTCTCTTATTCTATTCTATTCTCTCCTATTCTATTCTTCTATTCTATTCTCTCTATTTCTATTCTAATAATTCTATTCTATTTCTATTCTATTTTCTCTTATTCCATTCTCTCCTGTTCTATTCTATTCTAATAATTCTATTCTATTCTATTCTATTCTATTCTATTCTATTCTATTCTATTCTATTCTATTCTATTCTATTCTATTCTATTCTATTCTATTCTACTCTAATAATTCTATTTCTATTCTATTCTCTCTTATTCTATTCTATTCTCTCCTATTCTATTCTTCTATTCTATTCTCTCTATTTCTATTCTAATAATTCTATTCTATTTCTATTCTATTTTCTCTTATTCCATTCTCTCCTGTTCTATTCTATTCTAATAATTCTATTCTATTCTATTCTATTCTATTCTATTCTATTCTATTCTATTCTATTCTATTCTATTCTATTCTATTCTATTCTATTCTACTCTAATAATTCTATTTCTATTCTATTCTCTCTTATTCTATTCTATTCTCTCCTATTCTATTCTTCTATTCTATTCTCTCTATTTCTATTCTAATAATTCTATTCTATTTCTATTCTATTTTCTCTTATTCCATTCTCTCCTGTTCTATTCTATTCTAATAATTCTATTCTATTTACATTCTCTCCTATTCTCTCTTCTCTTCTCTTCTCCTCTTCTATTATTCTATTCTCTCTCCTATTCTATTCCTCTTCCTCTTCCTCTTCTATTCTATTTCTATTCTAATAATTTATTCTATTTCTATTCTATTCTCTCTTATTCTATTCTATTCTATTCTCTCCTATTCTATTCTATTCTATTCTATTCTATTCTATTCTATTCTATTCTATTCTATTCTATTAATTCTATTCTATTTCTATTCTCTCCTACTCTTCTCTTCTTCTATTCTATTTTCTCTCCTACTCTATTCCTCTTTCTATTCTATTCTATTTCTATTCTAATAATTCTATTCTATTTCTTTTCTGTTCTCTCTCCTATTGTATTCCATTGTATTGTATTCTATTCTATTTTCCATTCTGTATTCTATTTTATTTTTATATCTATTCTGTTCTACTGAACTCTACAGTACTCTATTCTATTTTCTTCTCTATACTCTCCTCTATTCTATCTCCTCTCTTCTCTATTCTATTCTATTCTATTCTATTCTATTCTATTCTATTCTATTCTATTCTATTCTATTCTATTCTATTCTATTCCATTCCATTCCATTCCATTCCATTCTTCTATTCCATTCCATTCCATTCCATTCCATTCCATTCCATTCCATTCCATTCCATTCCATTCCATTCCTCTATTCTATTCTATTCTATTCTATTCTATTCTATTCTATTCTATTCTATTCTATTCTATTCTATTCATTCTTTATTCTATTCTATTCTATTCTATTCTATTCTATTCTATTCTATTCTATTCTATTCTATTCTATTCATTCTTTATTCTATTCTATTCTATTCTATTCTATTCTATTCTATTCTATTCTATTCCATTCCATTCCATTCCATTCCATATGTTTGTTCCATTTTCCTTGCCAAGCACAATTCGTCACTTTTATACAACCGCCCGTCTTACAATGGACTCTGGGGCTGCGTCCCGCAAAGCATTTAGCTGTCACATTGCAATTTTATGCGTTGCCTTATGTTTTGCACCCTTGAACGTTAAAGGCCGGGATTCCCCGGTTGCAGCCTACAATCCGTCCAACATCCGCTGCAAATTATTTGGGTCCTCCTCTGCCACCCATCCCCCACCCCCAGTCTTAATCTATGGGAGAGGGATAAACCCTGTCCCCAGTCCACACCATGTCTAATCTCAGCCCAATAATGCAATTTAAAAAAAATAAAATAAAATCTAGAAATATTTCAGCAGTTCATGAGATAATAAAGCCCCAATCTGGATGGTTCCTCCTCCAAGGTGAACAAAACCCAGCTTTTCCGACAGGGGCCGCTCTACAAAACGAGCGAGGCCCTTCTTTCCCCGGGGAGAGCCACTCTCTATGGGTTGCCCGGACGCCGCTCTGGCTACCTAAGACTTTTAAGCGGGGGCGGGGAGGGGGGCGGCGGCCTCTATGGTGAACAAGATGGCGCCCGCTCTTCCGGAGCCAGGGCCGGAAGTCGGCGGTTTCCATGACGACGGAGGTGGCGTTTGAGGCCTAGTCGGGCCTTCTTATTTTTTTTTTCCTTAATCCGGGGCTCCGCCTCTTCCTCCTTTCCCGCGGGGGTTCGGGGCTGCGCGCGCCGCCCGGGTGTGGGCGCGGCGTGCGGCGTGGCGTCACTTCCGGCTGCGGGCCCTTCCCGGCCGCCATCTTGCGGTGTGGGGGGACGCGGGGGGCCCCGGCGGCGGCGGCGGGCCGCTCGATGGGACGATGCAGCGCGCGGGGCCGGGCGGGGCGGGGCCTGGCGGGGCGGGCGGGGCGGGGCCGGGGCGCGCGCTGCTGAGGCGGGAGCTGCGGCTCCTCGAGTCCATCTTCCACCGCGGCCACGAGCGCTTCCGCATCGCCCGCGCCTGCCCGGACGAGCTGGGCTGCGAGTTCCTGCCCGGGCCGGCTGGGGGAGGGCCGGTCCGTATCCATGGCAACATCACGGTGAGGGGGGGGAGGGAAGGAGGGAGGGAGGGGGGGAAGGGAGGGGGGCGGGGACTCCAGGTCCCATCGTCCCCGGCCGAGGAAAGGTGGGGGGGGAGGGGGAAGGGGAGGGGATCTGCCCAGGTAGTAAAGACTTTCGGCCCCAGGCAGGAAGGAAAGTTGGGTTTGGATGGTGAGAGATCGTCCTGCCTTGGATGGACTACAGGTCCCATGCCTGCATCCCTTCCTCTCTCGGACTGCACCTCCTGTCCCATCATCCCCTCCCTCTCCTCTCTTGGACTATAAATCCCATCCCATCATCCCCTCCCCCTTTTGGACCACATCTCGTGTCCCATCATCCCCTCCCTCTCCTCTCTTGGATTATAGGTCCCATCCCATCATCCCCTCCCTCTCTTGGACCACACCTGTCCCATCATCCCCTCCCTCTCCTCTTGGACTACACCTCCTGTCCCATCATCCTCTCCCTCTCCTCTCTTGGACTATGAGTCCCATCCCATCATCCCCTCCCTCTCTTGGACCACATCTCGTGTTCCATCATCCTCTCCCTCTCCTCTTGGACTACACCTCCTGTCCCATCATCCCCTCCCTCTCTTGGACCACATCTCGTGTCCCATCATCCTCTCCCTCTCCTCTTGGACTACACCTCCTGTCCCATCATCCCCTCCCTCTTGGACTATAAGTCCCATCCCATCATCCCCTCCCTCTCTTGGACTACACCTGTCCCATCATCCCCTCCCTCTCCTCTCTTGGACTATAAGTCCCATCCCATCATCCTCTCCCTCTCTTGAACAACACCTCCTGTCCCATCATCCCCTCCCTCTCCTCTCTTGGATTATAGGTCCCATCCCCTCATCACCTCCCTCTCTTGGACCACATCTCGTGTCCCATCATCCTCTCCCTCTCCTCTTGGACCACACCTCCTGCCCCATCATCCCCTCCCTCTCCTCTTGGACTATAAGTCCCATCCCATCATCCCCTCCCTCTCCTCTCTTGGATTATAGATCCCATTCCATCATCCCCTCTCTCTCTTGCACTACACCTGTCCCATCATCCCCTCCCTCTCCTCTCTTGGATTATAGGTCCCATCCCATCATTCCCTCCCTCTCTTGGATCACACCTCCTGTCCCATCATCCCCTCCCTCTCCTCTCTTGGACCATAGGTCCCATGCCAGTATCCCTCCTCTTCTCTCTTGGGCTATACCTCCCATCTTGAAACCCCCTCCCTTGGACTACAGATCCCATCATCTCTTCCCTTCCCCCCTTGGATGACACTTCCCATCCCAGTAACTCCTCCTCCTCCTCTCTCTTGGAGTACCCCTCCCATCCAGAAACCCCCTCCCTCTTGCCCCTTAGACTACACTTCCCATACCTGCCTCCCTCCCCATCCCCTCGTACTACACCTCCCCTCCCTCTTCCTCCCTTCAATTACGGCCCCCATCCCAGTATCCCCTCCCTCTCCTCTCTTGGACTACACCTCCCATCTCCCTGTAGCCCCCACCTCCCCATCCTTCACAACGGCCCTCCCCCCAAGCATCCTCCTCCTCCTGTCGTCCCCCTTGGCCTGGGACCTGATCTCCCCCCCCTTCTCTTCTCCCCCTCCCCAGGAGGCCTATCCGGCGGTCCCCCCAATCTGGTCGGTTGAATCAGACGACCCCAACCTGGCCGCGGTCTTGGAAAGGCTGGCCGACGTAAAGAAGGGCAACACGTTGGTGAGCGAGCGAGCCGGCAGCGGAGGGGGGTGGCATTTGGGGGAGGGGGCTAATTGCAAGTCCGGCAGGGAGGGAGGGGGGGTCTGGGCTCGCCTTGACCCCCCACCTCCCTCCCCCTCCGTCCGACAGCTCCTGCAGCACCTGAAACGCATCATTTCCGACCTCTGCAAACTCTACAACCTTCCTCAGCATCCAGATGTGGAGATGCTGGACCAGCCCTTACCTGCTGAACAGGTGAGCCTTACCCCCCCCCTCCCAAGCTGGGAACTTGAGGAGGTGGGCTTCACCTGGGCCTTTGAAGACAAACAAAGGAAGGGTCTTTGGCTCACAGTTTGAGCCAGACTTTATCTCCGCTGCATACAGAGATAGCCCTCAATTCGTTTAGTGACCGTCCGAAGTTATAACAGCACTGAAAAAAAATGAATCGACTTGTTTTTCACACTTCACGACGGTGGCAGCATCCCCAGTCATCAGGATTCGGGTGCTTGGCAACCGACTCGTATTTACGACGGTCACACTGTTCCGGGATCCCTTTTGTGACCTTCTGACGAGCAAAGTCAATTCAGCCGGATTCGCTTAACGTCCGTGTCTCGAATCAATGAACCGCAGCGGTTCCCTTAACAACTGTGGCGAGAAAGGTCGCACAACGGGGCTGGGAAAAAAAATCCCTTTTAACGGTCTCGCTTAGCGGTGGGAATGTTGGGCTCGATTGCGGACGCAAGTCGGAGGACGGCCTGGCCGATTGTCCCTTGAGCCCTGAATTGGCAGGGAGATCCTGGCGGCCGAGCTTTTGAATCCGTGGATCCCGTTGGGAGATCAACTTCAAGAGATCTGCTGGAAGGGGGATCCCCTCCTCCAGCTGCATCCCTTAAACTTTCTGTTTTTCCACAGAATACGCAGGAAGAAGTGTCTTCGGAAGAGGAAGACGAGGAAATGCCCGAGGTACCCACTCCCTTTACAACCCCCCCTCCTCCCGAGATTCAAGGGTTACCCCCAAATTTATTTGTATTTTATTTGTTTGCTTGTTAAGTTTATTAGCTGCCCTTTGTGTGTGTGTATGTTGGTATTTGTATAGCATATATAAGGTGTGTGCATGTATGTTGATGGTTATATATTTATTGGCTTTTGAGAACAGGCCTAAAAATTTCATTTTTTTTAATGTGTGCCAGAGAGTTTAGAGAAAAAAGTGATAATAAAGGTTAATCTATCATCTATCTTATCTCTATCATCTATCTCTATTTTCTCTATCATTCTTTCCTAATCTATAGATATCTGTCTTTCTGTCTGTCTACCAACCTGCCTGCCTCTGTCTATCATCTATCTATCTTCTCTATCATTTTTCCTAATCTATATCTTGTCTGTCCATCAATCCATGTCTATCTATCTATCTATCTATCTATCTATCTATCTATCTATCTATCTATCTATCTATCTATCATCTATCTATCTATCTATCTATCTATCTATCTATCTTAATCAACCTATATCTCTCTGTGTGTCTCATCTGTCATTCTTTCCTAATCTATATCTATTTTTTTTATTTTTAATTTGATTTATATGCTGCCCTTCTCCGTATTTAATCTGTCTGTCTATCTATCTAATCAATCTATATCTCTGTCATCTATCTTCTCTATCATTCTTTCCTAATCTATATCTATCTAGTCTATCTATCTATCTCTCTATGTCTTATCATCTATATCAGTCTGTCTATCATCTGTCTACCTATCAATCAGTCTTGCTCCTTGGTGACTCTGGGGAGGCTTGGAATATATATAAAAGCCCTGCCTAATTTGAGCCAATCCACCCACCGGAAGGGCTAATTCCCACCCTCTCTTTTCTCTCTCTCTCTCTCTCTCTCTTCCCCCTCCCCCTCAATCCTCGCACTCAGGACACGGAGGAACTGGACCACTACGAAATGAAGGAGGAAGAGCCGGTGGAAGGGAAGAAGGCGGAGGATGACGGGATCGGCAAGGAGAACTTGGCTATTCTTGAGAAAATCAAAAAGAATCAGAGGCAAGATTACTTAAATGTACGTGTCGCCTGGGGAGGGAGGGCAGCGGGAGGGGGGGATTTGGGGGGGGGAGGGAGGGCGGGAGTAGGCAGGACTCGGTCTTGGGCATTCCGGCTCTTCCCTATTGCCCTGTGGCGCGACTTACAACCACTTAATGTCCGTTTCAACAGCACTGACGTTGACTTAAAATTGGTCCACTTAACAACTAACCCTTGGAGGCCACTAAATGACCTCTGGGAGCCCCCCCAAACCGACCTCACAAGTCTCCCTCCCCACTCCTTCCTTGAACCGCTCCTGGGGGCCCGCAAGTGACCTCTGGGAGCACACACACACTCACACCACAAATCTCCCCACTCCTTCCTCGAACTGCCCCTGGGAGGTCACTAAATAACCTGTGGGAGCCCCCCCCTCCCGATTGACCCCATGGGACAATCCACAGCCCCCTCCTCTTTCTCCCACCCCTCAGGAGCGGTGTCGGGCTCCGTGCAGGCCACCGATCGGCATGAAGGAACTCAGGGATATTTACCGATCAGCAAGTTTCAAAGGCGGTGAGTCTCCGGGAGACAGGAGGGTCAGGAGGACCTCCTCGTTTTGGATTTTTTTTTGGGGGGAGGGGGCATCTTGGGCCTGCCCTTAAGCTCTCTCTTTTGGCCCCTCCCCAGGAACTATGCAGTTGAACTCATGAACGACAGCCTCTACGACTGGAATGTGAAACTCCTGAAGTAAGTTCTTATTTCCCTTCATTTATTCGCTTCGTACGCCCGTCCGTCGCCGAGTGATAAAACCATGGCAGGAAACCCGGAAAAATTAAATCCTCGACTTAACAACGGTTCGTTTACTGACCGTTCGGAAAATTCAGAGTAAATAAAGGTCACAGGTGGCTCTTGACTTAACAGCGATTCACTTAGTGACCGTTCATGAAACCGGAGAGAGTAAATACCACAGGTGGTCCTCGGCTCGCAAGAGTTTAAATTAGTGAGTCTGCTGGAGAAGGGCGGTATAAAAATCAAATAAATAAATAAATAAATTGACGATGGCCCTGGGGGGAAAAAAAGGACTTGTGACCGTTTTTCACACCTACAACAGTTGCTGCGTCCTCGTGGTCCCATGATCAAATTTAGCTATTTGGGAAAAACTGACTCATTTATGACGGTCGCAGTGTCCCGGAGTGGCGCGATCCCCTTCTACGATCTTCTGACGAGCCAAGTCAATGAGGGGGGAGCTGGATTTGTTTAACAACCGCAGCGACTCACTTATCAACCGTGACAAGAAAGGTCATAAATCGGACAAAAACTCTCCACAAACGTCTCTTTTCTAGCAGCTGAAATGTCGAACTTAATTCGGTTCGTCAGCCGAGGACGACCCGTAGATGATTTCAGTTGCTTCCAGACCCCGGGAACGAATTTTTTGTGTCTTCTTTTTTTTCCCCCCGCAGGGTGGACGAGGACAGCGCCTTGCACAGTGACCTGCAGATCCTGAAAGAGAAAGAAGGGGTGGATTTCATTCTTCTCAACTTCAGTTTAAGGTCGGGACGGACAGAGGGACGGACGGACGGAGGGACGGCCCTGGGGCGCAAAGAGAAGCGTCAGCCCTTCTTGCTAAGTTCACCCCTCTCGCCCTTCTCTTTGCAGGATAACTTCCCCTTCGACCCCCCTTCGTAAGAGTGGTGTCGCCCGTTGCTCTCTGGAGGGTGAGTCTCTCCTCTTGACTTGGGCCAGTCACCAGGAGACTGGGAGTTCTAGTCTGCCCTAGGTAGAAAGCTAACTGGGTGACTTTGGATCAATCACCAGGAGACTGGGAGTTCTAGTCCCACCTTAAAAGTAGGAAAGCAACTGGGTGACTTTGGCCAATCACAAGGGGACTGGGAGTTCTAGTTCCATCTTAGGTAGGAAAAGCCAACTGGGTGACTTTGGGCCAATCACCAGGAGACTGGAGTTCTAGTCCGCCTTAAAAGTAGGAAAGTCAACTGGGTGACTTGGGCCAATCACAAGGGGACTGGGAGTTCTAGTCCCACCTTAAAAGTAGGAAAGCCAACTGGGGACTTTGGCCAATCACAAGGGGACTGGGAGTTCTAGTCCCACCTTAAAAGTAGGAAAGCCACTGGGGACTTTGGGCCAATCACCAGGAGACTGGGAGTTCTAGTCCCACCTTAAAAGTAGAAAGCCAACTGGGGGACTTTGGCCAATCACCAGGAGACTGGAGTTCTAGTCCCGTTTTAGGCATGAAAGCCAACTGGGCGAGCTTAGGCCAGTTCCTCTCTCAGCCCAGCCCACCTCCCAGGGTTGTTGTTCAGAAATAGGAGGGAGAGTATGAGGTACGTTCTCCACCTTGAGTTACTTACAACAAATACCAAGGGTGACATAAATACAATAAACAAACACTTCAGAGGACTGGTCTCGAGTCTCATGTCTATAAAACCAGCATTGGAATAATAGATCATTTCCCTAAATCTTTAAATCTGCCGGATTCGAACACAGAAAAGGTTCCAGGTTGGGAATCTTGACTTGTCTTTCTCTCTTCCAAACACTCTCTCATTCTCTCTCTCTCTCTCTCTCTTTCTCTCTCTCTCCAGGTATGTTTTGGGTGGAGGAGCCATCTGCATGGAGCTTCTGACAAGCAGGTGAGTGAACAGGAGGGGGCAGCCAGGGTGGGTGGGTGGGTGGGGGGCATGACCTGCTCCTGGCCACAATGACCCCTTGTCTTTCTCTGGGCAGGGCTGGAGCAGCGCCTACTCAGTGGAATCGGTCATCATGCAGATCAGCGCCACCCTAGTCAAAGGCAAAGCCAGAGTTCAGTTTGGCGCAAACAAAGTGAGTGACAGGCGGGAGGCCTTCCTTCCTTCCTTCCTTCCTTCCTTCCTTCCTTCCTTCCTTCCTTCCTTCCTTCCTTCCTTCCTTCCTTCCTTCCCAATTCCTTCCTCCCTTCCTGCCTTTTCTCAATTTTCTTCCTTCTTTCCCCTTTCCTTCCTTCTCAATTTCCACCCTTCTTTCTCAATTTTCTTCCTTCCCTCTCCTTTCTTTCCTTCCTTCCTTCCTCCTCTGTACCTCTCTTTCCTTCCTTCCTGTCTTTCTCAATTTTCTTCCTTCGTTCCTTTCCTCCCTCCCTTTCCTTCTTCCTGCCTGCCTTCCCAATTTTCTTCCTTCCCTTCCCCCTCTTTCATTTCTTCCTTTCCAATCTCCTTCCTGCCTTCTCAATTTTCTTCCTTCCCTTTCCTTTCTTTGCTTCCTTCCCTCCATCTCTCTCTCCTACCTTCTTTCCTTCCTGCCTTTTCTCAATTTTCTTCCTTCCTTCCCCCTTCCTTTCCTTCTTCCCTGCCTGCCTTCTCAATTTCCTTCCTTTCCTTCCTTCCAAATTTCCTTCCTCCTTCCTGCCTTTCTCAATTTCTTCCTTCTTTCCCTTTCCTTCCTTCTCAATTTCCACCCTTCTTTCTCAATTTTCTTCCTTCCCTCTCCTTTCTTTCCTTCCTTCCTTCCTTCCTCCCTCTGTACCTCTTTCCTTCCTTCCTGTCTTTTCTCAATTTGTTTCCTTTGTTCCCCCCTTCCTTTCCTCCCTCCTCCCCCTTTCGTTCTTCCTGCCTGCCTTCCCAATTATCTTCCTTCCCTTCCCCCTCTTTCCTTCCTTCCTTTCCAATCTCCTTCCTGCCTCTCAATTTCTTCCTTCCCTTTCCTTTCTTTGCTTCCTTCCTCCATCTCTCCTCCTTCCTTCCTCCTGTCTTTCTCAATTTCCTTCCTTCCTTCCTTTCCTTCCTTCCCAGTTTCCTTCTTCCCTTTCCTCCTCCCTCCCTCCCTCCCACTGTCGAGTGGGAGAACCACGAGGAAAAAAGCCAACACTTAAACCACCATCTCAGCCAACCTGGCTTGTTTTCAGAATACAGGCATTAAACCTATGGACACAAGCAAATAAAATCCTGGCCTGTAGTAGGTTCATGTTTTTGCTTTTGAAATGCTCTCTGCCTTAATTTATTTATTTTTTTTTTACTAATATCTCAAGGCCTCGAACATACCCAACTCGGCTTCCTCCTCCTCCTCCTCCAGCTCTTCCCCCCCCCAATCACAACAACCTGCGAGGTGGACTCCATTGCCTGCCCCTGCGTTGTCTCACCCTCTTTCCCGTCTCTTTCCCCGCAGAATCAGTACAGCTTGACAAGAGCTCAGCAGTCCTACAAGTCCCTGGTCCAGATCCACGAGAAGAACGGTAAGGCCCGGCTTTTAACAACTATCACGGGGGCGGTCGTACGTCGAGGACCGCCTGCCTCCAAACTCTCCTCTCCCTCCCTCCCATTAGTGTTTGTCAAATCTTCAAATTTGAATCAGAAATTTGCTGACCGAACAATTCATCAGCGGAACGACTTGCCTCCAGAAGTTGTGAATGCTCCAACACTGAAGTTTTTAAAAAGAGATTAGATAGCCTTCCTTCCTTCCTTCCTTTCTTTCTTTCCTACCTTCCTTTCCTTCCTTCCTACCTTCCTTTCCTTCCTTCCTTCCTTCCTTCCTTCCTTCCTTCCTTCCTTCCTTCCTTCCTTCCTTCCTTTCCTTTCCTTTCCTTTCCTTTCTTTCCATCCTTCCTTCCTCCTTTCCTTTCCTTCCCTTCCCTTCTTCTTTCCTTTCCTTTCCTTTTTCTCCTTTCCTTTCCTTTCCTTCCCGTCCTTCCTTTCCTTCCTTTTTCTTTCCTTTTCTTTCTGTCCCTTCCTTTTCTTTCCTTTCTTTTTCTTTCCTTCCCTTCCCTTCCTTTCCTTCCTTCCTTCCTTCCTTTCCTTTCCTTTCCTTTCTTTCCATCCTTCCCTTCCCTTCCCTTCTTCCTTTCCTTTCCTTTTCTTTTCTTTTCTTTCCTTCTTCCTTTCCTTTCCGTCCCTTCTGTCCTTTCCTTTCCTTTCCTTTTTCTCCTTTCCTTTCCTTTCCTTTCCTTTCTTTTTCTTTCCTTTCCTTTCCTTTCTTTTTCTTTCCTTTCCTTCCCTTCCTTTCCTTCCTTTCTCTTTCCTTTCCTTCCTGTCCCGTCCCATCCCTTCCTTTCCTTTCCTTTTTCTTTTCTTTCCTTTCCTTTTCTTCTTCCTTCCCTTCCCTTCCCTTCCCTTCCTCCAACACTGGACGTTTTTAAGAAGGATTAGACAACCATTTGTGTCCGAAACGGTATAGGGTTTCCTGCCTAAGCAGGGGGTTGGACTAGAAGACCTCCGAGGTCCCTTCCGACTCTCGTTCTTCTCTTCTATCTCTGGCCACGGCTCTTTCCTGAAACTCTTTTCTTTGTTTGCTCCCTCCCTTCCCAGGCTGGTACACGACCCCCAAGGAAGACGGCTAGCCGCGGCGCTGACGGAACCGGACCCGCTCCTCCTCGCCCCATCCCAACCCGGACCCCCCCTCCTCCTCCTCCTCTCCTCCTCGCTGGACGCTGCGGAAGGACCTTTTTTTCCTCCCTTGGACTCCTTCGCCAGCTCTTCGGAAGAGCCGCTCCGATCGCCCCTGGGGCGGGCTTCTTATAACACTTGTCGTGAGCAGCCCCCCCTTCTCGGACCCTCGCTGGCCGGCGATCGGCTCCCCCTCCCTTTCGCTCTTATTAAATGGGGAGGTGGGGGAAGAATGAAAAAAACACGCAAACACACACACACAAACCCACACTCACCTAAAATGAAAACTCCTTGAAATTTCTCTTCTTCTGGCCGGAAAACTTTCCTTCTGCTGCAGTTCTAAGAAAATCCACACACACACACAAAAAAAATATGGCCTCTTCCTTCAGCGCTGGATTTAATTTATTTTCTTATTTTCATGTACACGGCTTTCTCTCTCTCTCTCTCTCTCTCTCTCTCTCTCTTCCCCCCTCCCTCCCTCCTCTTCCTCTTCTCCCCTTTTCCCAACCCACCTCTCCTTCCTTCCTTCCTTTCTTTCCTTCTTCCTTTTTTCTTTTATTTCTTTTTTTTTTTGGTTACAGTGTATGATGGATGTCTATGGGGAAAACAAAATATGTATCTTTGGAGAACAATTACATTTGTTAATTTCAAGGGGGGTCTGGCGGTACCTCTGTCCAGGGAAAGGGGGGGGGGCGAGGATGGAGGGCAGGTGGGTGTCGCGAAAAATAACCTGAGCGATGAATATCCTTTTAGCTCCCAATTTGCCAATTTCTTGGCTGTCACACAAAATTGGCCAAAATAATGTAAGCTTCAGATTTCAGCAGAGAACTCTGCATTATTCTTGTCAAAAGTAGCATTTTTTCTCCCTTCCCAGGATGTTTTAACAAGAGGTCCTCGTTTAATGACTCCCAAGGGAGCCTGGCGTTTTGGAGGGTGAGCGGTTGTAGTCCTTAAGCGGGACACCCGGTGGCTTGACTATTTTGGGACTGTTTTTCTCAGGTCATAAAACGAGTCTTTGCAGTCGTTGAGTGTTGAGGTGGAGTCATCTCACAATCAGGAGGCTGTGAGTTCAATCCTAGATAGAGGCAGATATTTTTCTCTTTCTCTCTGGGCACAATGAGAATATTATCTGCTGGACAAAACTCCGCTCTGGCGACAGGAAAGGCCTCCGGCCACTCAAACACTCCGCTAGCTCCATTCAGATGCCAGACTCCACCTTGCAAGGGATGATGGGGTTGTTAAAAGGGAATGAGAAAGTGAGTCTTTGCAGTTGTTAACCACCGAGTTGTGAAGCGGATCAGTTGTGACGGATGGGTGTTAAATTGGCACAAATAACAACCGCTTAAATAGAACTGTGACAACTGGTGAAAAATGCAATTGTGACCAAAGAGGGAACAGTTGTAACTTTAAAGGACGGGTTATAAGTAACTTTTGGGAAGGTTTTTGTTATAATGTGGAACAGCGAGGAATACTTGCACGCTCTTCTCAAGATGACGGAGAAATTAAAATTCCTAGCGTTAAAAATTGGAAAGCAAAAACCAAGTCAAAATTTACTCCGGGTTGCTTACGATTCCTCGCTTCAAATCTCCAGTCCGGCAATCTGAGAAGCAGGTGCAGAAAAAAGGGAGACCAAGGAGAATCTCGTGGGTGCTAGAAAAACCATTTCTAAACAGACCAGGCACCGGTCTGTTTCAATCACGCGGAAGGTGTAAATCGCATTTTCTCAGCCAAGAATTTTGTGACTTCCATCCTAGCCTGCAGAAATGCTAGCGAAGACCTTGAGCCCTCAAAAAAGGCAGATTAAATGCTGGCCAAAAAATAAATAAATAGAGCCACATTAATCTGCAACAGCCCCCAAGCAGAGAGGATCTGATGGAATCGCCAGATTTAATCCATTTTCTTAAACGGATCCGGTTTTGTTGAGCCTTTCACCTTACGTATGAAAAGGTGCTGTCGCTCGGAGCACACATCTGTTGATAAAATTTAATTTGAGATGGAAAATAAAACAAGCCCCTTAACTACTTTCCTCGAGTCAAAGTTGATCTTGCACTCTTGAGGACTAGAAACTTAATTCCCACCCCCCCCAATCTAGCTATTTCCAAAGGCAGCAAAATAAGATTTATTGATTCTTCTCTAGCATTCTGCATTTCACCCCTATTCCAGATTTGAAGTTAGCCTAGTCTGTTCAGACGAGTGCATTTTTTTTTTTTGTTTATAAGATTCAAAACAATCCTAATCGCGTATATATCAGAATTAAAATCAATCGAGCCTCGGAGCAGAGTAAAAATGTGCTCAATTTTTTTTTTCCAAGTAAGAGCTGAGTTTCTCCTAAAATAACCCCCATTTGCCCTAGGAGAGAAAAGCAAAACATTTTTAAAAAAACAGCTTTATTTTCTTTTAATTTAATCTGATTTTAATACTGCTGCAGTTCGAGCTGAAAAGCGTATTTTTATAATGCAAAAGGAAAAGGAAGACGCCAATTTCTGGATCCAGTTAGCATTTTAATCCATTAACTGCAATAACAAACTCAAGAGAACAAAGGTTGCAACTGAACGGCTGAGCCAAAATACAGATTTATATATTATTTTTTTCCTCCTCCTCTGCTAACACATCCCACAGAATTCTGTCCCAGGACATAAAATGCAGCAGGAAAAATAACATTTTATTTTTTCCTTTTCGAGCACAAAGTTATAAGGCCTCAGCGATGCAACCAAATTAATATCCCTCCCGAAAAATTTAAACCAACATTTAAACCACAAGAAAATTTCATGTACTTCAAGCTTCCTGGGAGGGGACTTCACAAGTCTACCGCTTCTTAGTCTGTTTTGACAACAAACTTCAAAATGTGTGGCTGTAAAACAAGTGGGAAAAAAAAATCCTGTTAAATTGTTTACCACGTTGTGTGTTACATCACACCATTGTGCATCTGGCCGAGTGTCATGCCCACCCAGCTAATATTTCATAAATAGAATATTCAACTTGGGGGAAGAAAATTCAGCCGAATGCGGATTGTTATCGTAGAGTTGTGCATTTTAGGCAAGTGACTTTTGACTTTTATTTTAAGCTTCTGGTCCTTATTAAGATTGGGGGGGGGGGGAAAATCTAGGCTGATTGCACGATGGTTATTATTTGCATTGGGTTTGATTTTGGATTTTCGGACTCACCGAACTGAATGAACCACCGGTGGGAGCGACAAACTGGGATTCCAGAAGGAAGCTTATCCGAGATCAAACTCCGGCTTTGATAGTGGCTAGTTGTGAGCAGAAATGTATTTTTTTGTGTTTTCTTCAACGCCGTTCTGGTTTGCTGCTTTAAAACAAGCCAGGATTTCTAATCTGAAAACCAGAAATTTGCAATCCTGGTTTATGGCAAGTTTAGAGTTGGCTTGGTTCAGGCCACACAATGAAGCCATTTCTTTAAAGGTGCATCGATTTCATTTAACCCAGAAATGACTTCTTGGATCATCAAAACATCAGACTTCTAAACGAGATTTTAGTTTTCATCTCTGGGTGAAAACAAATATAAAATATATATTATATTATATTTTTTCCCCTGTTTACCTCCCATTGAGAAGGTCCTTTCAGTGTTC
>JAWJVD010000161.1:0-170000 GCA_038048745.1 Coluber constrictor foxii
CGGGTGCTACATCCGATTTAATTTTAAAAAAAGGGGAAAAAAAAGAACTAGAGTTGATTTAATCTGCTTTAAATGCTTCACATTCTTTGTGATTTAGTTCTTGGGAGGACCAAAGTCTTAGCAAAGGATTATAAAATAGGGTTTTTTTTCCTCCAAGGGAAGCATACATTATTGCCCCAACCTCAGTTTGATAATTCTTGCAAGCTGCCTTTTTGAAAAATGAGATTTATTCTCTCCCTCTGAAGGGAAAAAAAAAAATCTGTGTGAAGAACGATCATAAAAATCCATGCCAAACTCATCTCGGCTTTAAAAATGTCCCAATGAAAGCAGAGAAGCGCATAGAGTGTCAGATTAACAGATTAAACAAATTAGCCGATTAGGGTAACAAAATTAGCCGATTTAGCGCAGTGACTTTCATTTAGTGACTGTTCAAAGTTACGTCATCGCCGCAAATAGTGACGGAGGACCGTTTTTCACCGTTTACGACCTTTGTAGCCTCCCCATTTTGATCACAGGATCAACATTCAGATTCTTGGCAACTGATTCGTAGGCCGTCAAATGGGGGGCGACGCTCCCTGAACAGATGTCTCGCTTAATGACGAGACTCAACGGTGGCCGTATGTTGAGGACTTACCGGTCACGGCCTCTCTAGTTATTCGTTTCCAAATTCCAGGCAGGTTGTCTAATTAATACGCTTGTCTTTGGCGATCTTTCGTTTCGCGTCCGAAGTTGTTCTTACAGCACTGTAAATCTTGCTTTTTAAACGTTTCTCATCCAGGCCTTGGAAGGAAACTCTTTGCCCAGCCTTGAAACGTGGAATGGTTGTCACAGCACATCTGGAGCACCCCTGGCTGGGGGGAAAAGCGGCATTAAAAAAATATCTCATTTGCTTTGCCATCTCTCTTATCTTTTTCCGTAGGCTCTTTCCTCGCTTGCTTGCTTCCTTCCTTGCTAACTCCCTCTTCCGTCTCTTTCCTTCCTTCTAATCCTTCTTCCTCTTCTTTCGTTCCTCCCCATTTCTTCTTTCCTTTCCTTTCCATTCCTCCTTCTTTCCTTCTTTCCTTCCTTGCTACCACCCTCTTCCATCTCTTTCCTTCCTTCTATCCTTCTTTCCTCCCTCCTTCCTCTTCTTTCGTTCCTCCCCATTTCTTCTTTTCCTTTCCATTCCTTCCTTCTTTCCTTCCTTCCTTCCTTGCTACCACCCCTCTTCCATCTCTTTCCTTCCTTCTATTCCTTCTTTCCTCCCTCCTTCCTCTTCTTTCGTTCCTCTCCATTTCTTCCTTCCTTTCCATTCCATTCCATTCCTTCCTTTCTTTTTTCTATTCCTTCCTCCTTCCCACCCTCTTCTTTCCTTCCTCTCCATTTGTTCCTTTCCTTTCCTTTCCTTTCCTTTCCTTTCCTTTCCTTTCCTTTCCTTTCCTTTCCTTTCCTTTCCTTTCCTTTCCTTTCCTTTCCTTTCTTTCCTTCCTTTCCTTTCCATTCCATTCCATTCCATTCCTTCCTTCCCCTCCTTCTTTCCTTCTATCCCCTTCCCTCCCTCACCTTCCTTCCTTCTTCCCCTCCTTCTTTCCTTCTATCCCTTTCCCTCCCTCACCTTCCTTCCTCCCTCCCCTCTCTCCCTCCCTCCCCCCCCTTCCTTCCCTTCCTTCCTTCCTTCCTTCCTTCCTTCCTTCCTTCCTTCCTTCCTTCCTTCCTTCCTTCCTTCCTTCCTTCCTTCCTTCCTCAAATGACGATTTTGGAACATTGCCGAAGTATTCTAAATAGAAAAATTTGGGGTTTTTTCCCCCTCATGTTTGTTTTTTTTATAAAAAGCTCATTTGCACAGAGGCATCGCTGAAGAGGGTTGAATTGACCAAATGTTGAGTAAATTGATGGTTAATTAATTGCCTTGGGCAGAGAAGGCGACCTTGGCTGCTGCTAAAAGTGTCTGGCCAAAAATGAGGTCTAATGAAGTGGAAGGTTTTGTTCGAGCCGCCGCTTAATTATATTGGGAAGTCTTCTAGTCCCTGTAGTTCCCCACCTCAAGCAGAAAGCTCAGAAGTGGTTTCCAAGTCAAAATAAAAGTTTTTATGTTTAATCAGAGCGGTTAATTTAGCCGTCTCTGCTAACTTCATCAGTTTTTGCAGTTTTTGTTGTTTTCCCCCACCTCAAGCAGAAAGCTCAGAAGTGGTTTCCAAGTCGGAATAAAAGTTTTTATCTTTAATCGGAGCAGTTAATTTAGCCGTCTCTGCTAACTTCATCAGTTTTTGCAGCCGTTCGTCCATTGGGAGGGAGTCGAGGTTTGTTTCCCCCCCCACCTCAAGCAGAAAGCTCAGAAGTGGTTTCCAAGTCAAAATAAAAGTTTATATGTTTAATCGGAGCAGTTAATTTAGCCGTCTCTGCTAACTTCATCAGTTTTTGCAGTTTTTGTTGTTTTCCCCCACCTCAAGCAGAAAGCTCAGAAGTGGTTTCCAAGTCGGAATAAAAGTTTTTATCTTTAATCGGAGCAGTTAATTTAGCCGTCTCTGCTAACTTCATCAATTTTTGCAGCCGTTCGTCCATTGGGAGGGAGTCGAGATTTGTTTCCCCCCCCCACTCAAGCAGAAAGCTCAGAAGTGGTTTCCAAGTCAAAATAAAAGTTTTTATGTTTAATCGTGGCAGTCAATTTAGCGTCTCTGCTAACTTCATCAGTTTTTGCAGTTTTTGTTGTTTTCCCCCACCTCAAGCAGAAAGCTCAGAAGTGGTTTCCAAGTCGGAATAAAAAGTTTTTATCTTTAATTTAGCCGTCTCTGCTAACTGCTAACTGCTCATCAGTTTTTGCAGGTTGGCTCTACAATTGTCAATGGCATCACTGCATTGTGAGGGTCATCGGCAAACCAGGTCCAGTGTGTGTGTGTCCCTAAAACACAAGTGCGCCTTCGTCTTGCAGATTGTCCTGTGGGGACGGACGGAGAAATGCTTGAGGGAAGCCACGCAGGAGATCCGAGCGATGGGCACCGAGGCTCACTATTTCATCTGCGACGTGGCCAATCGGGAAGAGGTTTACCGGCAAGCCAAGGCCGTCCGGGAAAAGGTGAGTTGGTACCGTCGGTCTGCGGCCCAGACGCAAAAGGATGAGAAATGCTGAGATGGGCCTTTGAACCCCTCAAATGAGCCACTGGATTGCAGGTCCTGCTGGCAGAGGAGTTGGGACAGGCGACAAACTTCCAGTTATAGCAAACAATTGCGGCCGGGAGACTGATTGTGAAGTGGTGTTAGTCATTAAAGGGAAACATTATATGAATTGCACCGGTTTTAGGACCTTCCTTCCTTCCCATCCATCACATCTTCCTTTCCTTCCCATTCATCACTTCCTTCTTTTCCTTCCATCTTTCTTTCCTCCCTTCTCCTTTCCTTTCCTTCCCTTCTCCTTTCCTTCCTTTCTTCCTTCCCATCCATCACATCTTTCCTTCCTTCCTTGGTCTTTTCTTTCCTTCCATTCATCACTTCCTTCTTTCCCTTCCATTTTCTTTCCTCCCTCTCTCCCTCCCTTCTTTCCTTCCTCCCTCCCTCCCTTTCCTCCCTTTGCTCCCTTCCTTTCCTCCCTCCCTCCTTTTCTTCCTTTCTTCCTCCCCATCCATCACATCTTTCTTTCCTTCCCCTTCATCACTTCCTTCCTTCCCTTCCATCTTTCTTTTCTCCCTCCCTCCTTTCCTTCCTTCCCATCCATCATCTTTCTTTCCTTCCTTCCTTCCTTCCTTCCTCTTTTCTTTTCCTTCCCCTTCATCACTTCCTTCCTTCCCTTCCATCTTTCTTTTCTCCCTCCTTCCTCTTCCCTTCCCATCCATCACATCTTTCCTTCATCTTTCTCTCCCTTTCCTTCTTCCCTCTTCCCTCTGTCCCTCCCTCCCTTCTTCTCTTTCTTCCTTTCCTCTCTGATATGATGTGACTCCTATTTATGACCTCCTTCCCTCCCCCATTTCCAGGTGGGCGATGTCACCATCCTGGTAAACAATGCAGCTGTGGTTCATGGCAAGACCCTCCTGGACAGCGATGACCACGCCTTGCTCAAATCCCAACATATCAACACTCTTGGGCAGTTCTGGGTAGGAATCTCAGTTTTCCCTTTGGGGGGGTGGGCGGGTGGGCAGGCAGGATGGAAAAGGCCCCCTCCCCCCAAATAAAGCTGCCAGGTGCCTCAAATTCACCCCAACGTCTTCCCCATTACAAGTAGTCCTTGATTTTACAGCTTACAGCTGTGGCAAGGAAGTCCTTGAAATCCGACGAAACTCACCTAACGACCATCTCTTGTGGGAGTAGTGCAGTGTTTAGCAATGGCGGCGAGAAAGGGGGGGGGGGGTTAGAAATGCTGCAAAACCCCGCTTCGCAGCGGTCTCGCTTAGCCACCACAATTTTGGTGGCTCAGTTGCGGTCGTTAAGTCGAGGACTACCCATAAATAGATTCAGGGGGTTGGACTAGATGACCTCCGGGGTCCCTCCCAGCTCCGTTCTGACCCCGGTTCTGATTCCTCAGACCACCAAGGCCTTCCTGCCACGGATGTTGGAACTACAGCGAGGACACATCGTCTGCCTCAACTCCATCCTGGCTTTGTCGGCCATTCCTGGCGCCGTGGACTACTGTACATCCAAAGCAGCTTCCTTCGCCTTCATGGAGAGTTTGACCCTGGGTTTGCTGGACTGTCCGGGGGTCAACGCCACCACGGTCTTGCCCTTTCACACCAACACGGAGATGTTTCAGGGAATACGGATCAGGTGGGTGCTGGTTGAATTTGGGCCATCCCTTTAAAAACCGTGGGTTTTTTTTTCCCCCTCCCCCAACTCTGGTTAAATTACGATCTCTGGACTTCAATTCCCAGAATTCCCCCATCCAGCTTTGTTTTTGCCCGCTGGGGAATTCTGGGAGTCGAAGGCCAAGCGTCTTATATAACGTGGCCGAAGTTGAGAAAGAATGAATTCAGACGTTTTTCTCTCCATCCCTCTGAGCAATTCGGGGAAAGAAACAAAAGAACGTCGGAATTTGAAGGATTTTTCCGGCACCGGAATGGGGGTCTTGTCGGACCGAAGCTTCCTGACATTTTCTGCCCCACCCCTACCCCCGGATGGTGTTGGCACCCCCCAAAACGGCTGGTAGGGACAGTTCAGGAAAGGATTTGCCATATCTAGAGAGGAGGGAAGGGGGAAGGGAGACCAAAAATATGGCTCGATACAGTCTACAAAACGGACTGTTGAAAAAAATACAGGTCGACATACGACCACAACGGAGGCCCAGAATTTATCTTGCTCAGTAAGAAATGGC
Organism: Coluber constrictor foxii; assembly: GCA_038048745.1. Classification (NCBI taxonomy): domain Eukaryota; kingdom Metazoa; phylum Chordata; class Lepidosauria; order Squamata; family Colubridae; genus Coluber; species Coluber constrictor. Next base: position 5,276 of record JAWJVD010000161.1, read on the forward strand.
TTACGTGAGTTTTGTCTCATTCTGTGACCCTTCTGGCGACGTTTGTGAGTTGAACTGCTGCAGAGGTTCAACCAGTTCCCGCGGTCGTTAAGTGAACCTGGCTTTCCCACGGATTTGGCCCAGCTTCTGAAAACAGATTTTTAGCATGTCGTGTGAACGCGAATCAAAAATACAGGCTGTCCTCAGCTTACGACCACAAAGGAACCCAAACATTTAGGTTGCTAAGTGAGAAATCTATGCGTTTTGTCTGGTGAAGCGAATCCCCTGCAGTTGTTCAATGAGTCAGACGGTCGATAAGTGAATCCATCTTCCCCCTTGACTTTTCTTGGTCAGAAAGTCGCCAAAGAGGGGGAGAGGGATCGCGCGACCACTGCCACTGTCATAAATGCGAGTCGGCGGTCATACCTCCGAATGGAAATCCACCTGAATGATGGGGACCTCTACAACGGCCGGCCGTGTGACCTCAGTGCTGTTGTAACTTCAAACGATCGCTAAGTTGAGGACTATCTGTAGCAGGGGGCTAGTAGTCAGGCACAGGGGGGCAGGGATAGGCTACTGGGGGTTCGCAGGGATTCGGGAGAACCTCTAGCTAAGATTCTGTGCAGTTCAGAGAACCCCCCAAATCCCACTCCTGGCTGGCCCCGCCCACCCCACCCCGCCCCTTACCAGGAGTCCCTACACGGCCCATTTTGGATACAGGTAAATGGAGGGCGCGTGTGGAAGCTCGGGTGTGTGTGAAAAACTGGCCTATGGGAAGGCCGGAAATGGGCCCGTTTCCATCCTCCAGAGGCCTCTGGTGCCTGGGGAGGCAGTTTTCATCCTCAAGAAAAGTCTCTGGAGCCTGGGGAGGGCAAAAAAAAGGCTTCCCCTTCCATGGTGCAGGAGGCCACGCCCACCATGGCCACACCAACCCAGCCACCAGGTAGGGGACCCCCTCGTTTAACTTTTTGAAGCTCCCCCCGACAGGAGGATATGTCCTTTTTTTTTTGAGGTGGATTTTGTTTCTCTTCCAGGTTTCCCAATCTTTTTCCTCCCCTCAAGCCGGAGACGGTGGCCCGAAGGACGGTGGAGGCCGTCCAGCGGAACGAAGCTTTCCTCCTGCTCCCATGGACTATGCACATCCTCGTTTTCTTAAAAAGGTACTTGGGTCGTAAACGCTTCTTCGGGACCAAGGTGAACCGGAAAGTCGTCGGGGCCGACATCCACCAATCCACAACAGGGAGTGGGGATCGGAGTCGGGGGGTTGGGGAGATAATCCCACCGGTGTTGCAGATCCTTGGAAGCAGGGGTGAAATCCTGTGAAGTCTTCTACCGGTTCTGTGAGTCCGCTACTGAGCACGGGCTTGGACTTCACGAGTCTTAACATGCTTGCATTTCTGGGTGGGGTTCCCTTCAACCCGTCTGCCTCCGGCTCTTCCAGAAAAAGGGGGTCCCGAGAAGCCCGCTTCCCTTGCAGTTTTAACCCTCCAGGAGGCTCAAGGAGAGTCTCTGGAGCCTGGGGAGGGCAAAAAAGGCTTCCCCTTCCATGGTGAAAGAGGGAAGGCAGCCAAGTTCTTGAATGCCGCTGGCTGCCCACCAGAGAAGGCTTACCACCACCCCATTCCTTGCCGCGTCTTAAAGCAGCCCAAACTCCTCTCCGCATCTAAGAGGAGAAGTGGACCAGAAACGAAGGCCCCCCTCCCTAACTTTTACCCAGCCAATGGCTGCTTCCCAACAGGAGCTTCTAGAAAACCATTGTAAGCCAAGCAGGGGGTCCTTCAGAGATCATCTAGCCATTTTCTACCTGGTAGTTCTATGGAGGGTCTCCACCATCCAAGCTCATGGATGGTGGAGACACTCCACCATCCATGACCCAAAAAAAGGAGGCCTTTCTTGTGTGTCCCACTCCTTGAAAACATTTCGCTCCTCCTCCGAGGAGCTTCTGAGGAACTTCTACTGAAGCTTCTGAGAAGCTTCTTGAAGGAGAACGTCCAGTTGCCGTTTTGAAAACCATCTTGGGTGACTTAGGTGCTGAGCTTGTCGATCAGAAAGGTCGGCAGAATCCCTAGTACAGATTTCCTGCATGACCAGCAAGGGGTTGGACTAGATGACCTCCAAGGTCTGTTCCAGCTCTTTTATTCTGTATTTCCTTCCTTCCTTCCTTCCTTCCTTCCTTCCTTCCTTCCTTCCTTCCTTCCTCTCCTTCATTTTTCTTTCTTTTTCTTTTCCTTCTTATTCATTTTTCCTTCCATCCTTCTTTCCTTTCCTTTCGCCTATGTCCCTCTCCTTCCTTCCTTCCTCTCCTTCATTTTTCTTTCTTTTTTCTTTTCCTTCTCATTCATTTTTCCTTCCATCCTTCTTTCCTTTTGCCTATGCCCCTTTCCTTCCTTCCTTCCTTCCTTCCTTCCTTCCTCTCCTTCCTCTCCTTCATTTTTCTTTCTTTTTTCTTTTCCTTCTCATTCATTTTTCCTTCCATCCTTCTTTCCTTTTGCCTATGCCCCTTTCCTTCCTTCCTTCCTTCTTTCCTTCTTTTCTTCCTTCCTTCCTTCCTTCCTTCCTTCCTTCCTTCCTTCCTTCCTTCCTTCCTTCCTTCCTTCCTTCCTTCCTTCCTTCCTTCCTTCCTTCCTTCCTCCCTTCCTTCCTTTTACTGTTATCTAACCTCGGTGGTCCATCGCTACCAATCATAAGAAGCATCCGGCCTTCATGTTTCTCCAGTTTTTTACGTTCTTCTAAGATGTCAACTCCAACTCATCTCTCGTTTCTTTCCTGCCAGCATCTTCCCGCAAACGGCGCTGGATGAAATCCACCGATTCGCCGGGAGCTACCAGTGCATGAATACTTTCAAAGGAAGGACCTAAATAACACTTGTTGACCATCAAAACCTTGGTCTCCTTCCAGGGATGGGCTCCTGTTCTCCTGGGTTGTGGCGAGGCCTCTGAAGGATGGGCCAGTCCATCCAACACGGAAGGCCCAACCCATCAGGGATGACGTTTTTAGGGCTCCGTTATTTTAGCTTGTGAGCAGTTTAGAGATGTTCCTCAGCTTGGAGGCATCTCAGAGGGGTTCCACCACCTTTTTTTTTTTGGAGTCTCTCCTGGATAACCGAGGAAGGTCCGTTTTGGCTTCCACCACACCACATTTCCAGGCAGAAGATGGCTCTCCTCGAGGTCCTTCTTTTGAAGGAGAAGGGAGTTTGAGTTGTCCTCTGCTGGTCCATCTTCACAGGAGATGTTTTAATTGAGAGGGCCTTCAAAAGTTTCCATTCATTGGAATCTTACAGCCAAGCTGCCTCCAAGAACGATGAACATTACATGAACTTGGATGGAAACAGACTTTGGATGGTTCCTGGATGACTTCTCTGCCGTTGGGAGAGACCCAATCTACGTTTTCAGGTCGCGTAGACCCACATCCTCCGTCTGCGATGGTCGAGATGGGACGCTTGACCCCGATGGAGACCTTCTCAGCTTTTTTGGGCCTGACTGGAACAAGCTGGTGGGGCCAAACCCACAGGAGGAGAACCAGGCTGTCTCCTGCCTTGGACAGGATGCCGGGGGTGGGGGTGAGGTGGGGTCAGACTAGAAGACCTCCAAGGTCCCGTCCAGCCCCTAGGAGCTCTGTAATTCTGCAGGGAATTATCCATAAATCCAGGAAATCTTTCTTAAGAGTGTCTTGGCTTTTTGGCTCGTTGTGAAGAGCAAATTGGTGTGTGTATAGTACGTGTACGTGTGCCTACAAATAGTCAAGGTGGTCCTCGGTTTACGACCCCAAATGTACGTTGCTGAGTGAGAAATCCGTTAGGCGAGCTTTCCTTAAGGGAATCACTACCGATTGTGAAAGGAAGCCGTGGGAAGGGCATCTCCGAGACCATCATCCCCGGACCAAATTTATTGGAGCTCGGCTTACTGCTCCGGGGTCCCTCTCCGTTGAGACGGACGCTCGCCAGGGGTCTTCCCCACCTGTCTCTCGCCCGATGGAGGAACAGGTTAGCCCACCCGGGTGAAAAGTTCAAATCTCCCCTCCAATGCTTGGCCGGCCGGCCGGCCGCCTGTTCCCTCGGGCTAAATTTATCGGCTGTTTGGCTAACCCTGCTCTGAACTCCAGGCTATGGCTCACGTGGGACGAGGGGTGGGGAGGGAAGGGGGGGGGCCAAGCCCTGCCTGGATTGTCTGCTCACCCTTTTGACTTGTAAGGGAAGAGTTGCAACTAGGAGGAAGGAAGGAAGGAATGGGGAGAGGCCGACTGACCGCGGAGATGCGGAATGCAACCACTGAGAGGGGAAAACAGGATTAAGAGAGCTGGAAGGGACCTCAGAGGTCATCTAGTCCAACCCCCTGCTTAGGAAGGAGACACATTCTCTCATGTTCCCCCCCCCCGCCCCCCGGACTTTATTTTCATTAAACTCTACATATCCAATTCCTGCAACCGCTCATCGTATGTTTCAGCCCCCAGGCCCCTAATCATCTTGGTTGCTCTTCTCTGCGCTCTTTTTCAGAATCTTTTTTAAAATATCGCGGTGACCAAAAACTGGATTTCAGTATTTCCAAGGGCCTACGCCCAATCTTTCAGAGGGAGTTTCCAAGAGAAAAAGGGGAAATTAAGTAATATTATTGCGGTCATTAACCAGGGTGGGAGAAACCTCTGCTAACACCTCCCGAACACATCAGAAAAAGGGGAATTTTCTTCCTTCCTTACCTGTCTTTCCAAGAGAGGATCTTAGACTGATTTTCCATTTTTTTTCTTTTTAAAAAATTCCTAGCTTGGTCGCTCTCTTTCCTGCCTGGTGGAAAAGAGAGAAAGGGAGGGAGGGAGGAAGGAAAATGTGTGTTTGTGTGTCTGTGTGAAGGAAGGAAGGAAGGAAGGAAGGAAGGAAGGAAGGAAGGAAGGAAGGAAGGAAGGAAGGAAGGAAGGAAGGAAGGAAGGAAGGAAGGGTGTTTGTGAGAGGAAGGAATTTTCTTCCTTCCTTACCTGTCTTTCCAAGAGAGGATCTCAGACTGATTTTCCATTTTTTCTTTTTAAAAAGTTCCTAGCTTGGTCGCTCTCTTTCCTGCCTGGTGGAAAAGAGATAAAGGGAGGGAGGGAGGAAGGAAAATGTGTGTTTGTGTGTCTGTGTGTGAGGGAGGGAGGGAGGGAAGGAAGGAAGGAAGGAAGGAAGGAATTGTGTTTGTGAGAGGGAGGGAAGGAGGGAGGGAAGGAAGGAAGGAGTGTGTTTGTGAGGGAGGGAGGGAGGGAAGGAAGGAAGGAAGGAAAATGTATTTGTGTGTGTGTATGCGTGAGAGAGGGAGGAAGGAAGGAAAGGGAAAGAAAGAGAGAGAAAGAAAGAAAACAAGAGAAAAAGAAAAAAGACTGAAAGAAAGAAAAAGGAAGAAAAGAACAGGAAAGAACAACAACAAAGAAAATAGGCAGACAGATGAAGGAAGGAAAGAGGGAAGGAAGGCGCGAGAGAAAGAAAACGAAACAAAAAGGAAAAAAGAAAGGCAGAAATAAAGAAAAACGGACAAAAAGAAAGGAAAAAAAAGAGTGAAAGACAAAAGAAAAAGAAAGGAAGAGAAAGACAGGAAGACAAAAGACAGAGAAAGGAAGGATAGAGAGAGACAGAAAGAAAAAGGGGGGGAAAAAAGGCAGGGGACTCCCAAACCGAGGGTGGTGTGTGTGTGTGTGTGTGTGTGTAGGGAGGGAAAACCCAGGGCTAGCAAATCCATTGTGTTGTTGCTGACAGGCCGAAATTCTTACTCCACACTTTTGCTGCCAAATCCCCTCTGCCACTCCATCCATCATGGACGGGAGGGTCACCAGCGGGTGAAAAAACACCGCCCCGGCTTCTCTGGCTATTTTTGGCTAACCGAGACGGGGAGATAAACGGGGCACGAACCAGCCCCCTTGGCGAGGGGGAGGAAGGAGGGGGGAGACCTCTTGGTACCCTCATTAAAGTGTCAATCAAAGAGAGTAATGGGTCAGGGGAAGGAGGTGGGGTGGTGGTGGTGGCATCGCTTGCTCCCAGTTGGCTGGCATTTCCAAGGAATTTAGGCCTGCCCTGCAGGGTGGGTAGTGGGGGCACGGATTGAGGGGGGGACTTGAGGCGGAGTATGACGGGCATGGCTTGGTGGGGAAGGGTTCAGATTTCCTTCCTGCTTAGCAAACTTTCACACGTAATGCAAAAACCGTGTTGGGTGTTTTTGGGGGCGAGTGGGCAATGGGGTGAGTGGGAGATACGCAGGATTCCAGATCTCCGGACCTTTCGTCGGGCCCTTAAAACCCATTTATTCCATCTAGCTGGGCTAGCTTGATCCCATCCTCCGTTTTTAAATTTGAAATTGATTTGAAATTGGGTTGTTTTAATTCTTGGCCGAATAATATTTAATATTTTTAATTGTTTTTAACTTTGGTATACCATGTTTTTATTCTGGCTGTTCACCGCCCTGAGTCCGCAAGGAGAAGGGCAGTTTATAAATTGAAGAAATAATAAAATAATAATAATAATAATAATAATAATAATAATAATAATAATAATAATAATAATAATAATAATAATAATAATAATAATAATGCAACCCTAAAGCCATTAAGAGAGGGATCTTCCTAAAATATCCCTATTTTAGTATTTCAATATCCCTAAAAAGTGATAGCAAGGAAGGCCCGATGCTGCACAGGTGAGGCCACACCTGGAATCCTGCATCCCAGGTTAAGAAAAATGATGTTGAGACTCTGGGGAAGAGGATTTAGGCGACCGGCGGATTCAAACATACGAAGGAATTGGGGGTGGCTAGTTTAATGAAAAGGAGGGGGGGGGACACGACATGATAGATAGCAGTCTTCCAATATTTGGGTTGGGGGCTGCCACAGAGAAGAGGAAGGGGGTGGGGTGTCAATTTACTTTCCGAAGCACCGGAAGGCAGGACAAAGAAGCAATGGATGGAAACGAACCAAGAATGATTCATCAGTGGAACAACCTGCCACTAGAAGTTCTTATTTCTTCTGCCAATGGCTTTTTTTCCCATTTGCATAGTAGTACTTTTAACCTCCACCCCCACCCCCACCCCAAAATTTGGGAGCCAAAAGCTATACCGAAGAACAGAGTTGGAAGGGACCTTGGAGGTCATCTAGTCTAACCCCCTGCTCCAAGACAGGAATCGCCTATACCGTTTCAGATAAATGGTTGTCCAGTCTCTTCTTGAAAGAGACCTCCCGTGATGGAGCATTCACAACTTCTAGTGGTGAGTAGTTCCACGGGTGAATTGTTCTGTCCGGGAAATTTCTCCTTTGTTCCAGTTTGCTTCTCTCTCTGATGAGTTTCCATCCGTTGTTTCTGGTGCTTTGGAGGATCTCTTCTTTGGGACAGCCCCTTAAATATTTGGAAGGCTGCCGTCATTTCACCCCAAGTCCTTCCGGTCATTAAACGAGACGAATAATTCTGCAACCGTTCTTCGTTATCTTTTAGCCTCCAATCTTCTTCGTTGCTCTTCTCTGCGCTCTTTCCAGAGTCTCAATGTCTTTTTCAATAATACGGTGATCGAAACTAGATGCGCTAATAATCTGAGTCTGATTTTACCAAGGTATTATTAAAAAAAAAACACCTGTATTATTAATTCACCCGATCTTGATTCTGTGAATGCAGCAGCCTAGGATTGAATTGGATTTTCGGGCAGTTGCCGTACAGGGCTGGCTCCTATTTAATTCCCTCTCCATTAGAACTAGCTGGAATTTTGGGGGAAGGCATAAACGAATAAAAATAATAATAATGGGGGAAAGGAAGGTATTTTAAGCGAGGAGCCTTGGCTACACTCGTTTACTCGCTTAGTAATGAGGTGGGGATGCCAATGTCAACACGGACACGCAGCAAAACATTCTTGCCCGAATGGTTAATTTTACAGAAATAAAGCAGCGAGTTTTGGCGCTTGGCTCGTGGCCGCCTCTTATCCGAGGGCTGCCAAAAGCAGAATGCATTTTTTTCTCCCCCAACCCCTTCCTGGCGAGCCCTACTTTTTTGGCTCTCCGAATGAATTCTTTTGCAGGTATGTTCAATCCCAGTTTTTTTTTTTGGGCTTTGCGATGCTGGTGGCGGAGATTTGCCAAGCGCCCGCTGTGGAGGGGCAGGAGGAGTCGCCGGGGGGGTGGGGGTGGGGAAACAGAGGGTCTGGTCCTCTTTTGGGCACGGGGGTGGGTGGGTGGGTGGGGGGAACCACTCCCCTCTGCGGCCCAACCCTTCTCATTTTATCCGGCGCCACTCTTCCAAAATCCAGCCGTCCCCTTCTCTTACCTGGAGACCGCCTGTTCGAGAAATACACACTCACCTGCCTTAAGATGAAGCTCTCCACCTGTGAAGCTGCCAATTGCTTTTTTTGGGGGTGGGGGGGGGTGAGGGAGGTTTCCCCCCGCCCTCATTTCCGAAGATGCTGAGATTGTAGAAAGTTCTGCATTCTTTCCTATCTCCTCCCCCCCGCCAGCCACGTTACGTCAAAGTCTACTACTATGGAAATAATCCAGGGGTGGCATTCTGCCGGTTCGGGAGAATCGGATGTTCCATTTTAATTTGATCCGCCGAACCGGTTGTTCCATGGACTGGCTGACCCCGCCCACCCAGGCCCTCCCCTCCCAGGAGTCTCCACATGGCCTGGAATTCCGGAAACGGTCCCATTTCCAGCCTCCGGTGCCCTCCTGGATAGCCTCTGGAGCCTGGGGAGGGCAAAAACACCCTCCCACCCCACTGTGGTGCAGACGTCTGAGTAGGCCACGCCGTCCCCCCCCCCCCCCCCCCCCAAGCAACCAGGCGGTGAATTTTTCAACCCCACCCCTGAAATAACCGCAAGATTGCAAGAAAAGCCATGGTGTGTGGGTGTGTTTGGGGTTTTGTTGTTGTTTTTTTAATGAATCCTCAGGATCAAGATTTGCAAATATTACATTTATAAACCGACGTTCTCGTTCGGTTTCCTTAAAACTCCTCCTCACCCCGTCTGGGATGCTGGAAAGGAAGGATTGAGTGGGGAACCCTCTCCCAACGCAGGGAAATCAGCGCCTCCCATCACCTGTCTTTGGCCCCCAGATGCCAAAATAGAGACACCCCACCCCACCCACACACAATTCTGACCGGGGAAGGCGGCTGAGGGTCCTATCCCCGTCTACCCCTCCTTGTTTTCAAGACATCCGGCCTGCCTCTTGGCCGCTTCCAGCGAGAGGAAGGAAAAATAGAAATAAAGGTGGTTTGCCCCACCTGAAAATTGCTCAAAATTCAGTGTTGCTCAAAATTCAGTGCAATATAACTTTTTTTTTCCCTATCATTTCTTTACACGGAAAAAAAAAGAAAAGAACTTTTGTACAACTTCGCCGGCGTGTGTGATAAAGTGTGCGGATAGATGCACATATCTACACCTCGTACACACACACAAGTATACATATATATATATATATATATATCTCACACTATATATATATATACACACACATGGTTAAGAAAATATCAGGGTTTTTTCCCTCTCCTAAGGGGTCTCGGCTGTTGTTGTAAGATTGGGGTGTTTTTTTCCCTTTTTGTCCCGCAGAGTTTTTTGGCTTTTGTTCCTCGCCCGAAACTTTCTTAGGGGCTCCGAATCTCCGGCTGAGCCGAGGGTGGGGTGGCGGGCAGGCAGGGCAGGGGTGTGGCCCACATTTTCTCGGACATTATCTCCGGGTCAGGAGTCCAGTTCTAACTGTTCGTGGTGCTCGCCGGACCTCAGCATGAGCTGCTGTTCGTAGAAAAGGCTCTTTGCATAGTTGATTTCTTGACAGAGACGGACGGCCACGTCCTCGGCTGAGACGTGGACCTGCGGGAGAAAATGAAACGACCACGGACGCTTAAAAAATTTAAAAAAAGAAAAGAAAAACCAAAATTTCCTGCTTAAGTAAGGGGTTGGACTATTAGACCTCCAAGGTCCCTTCCATATTCTGATTGTTCAATTATTGATCGATTGATTGCGGTGGTAAAATCCAGGACTACCTTCAGTGTCCTCGCTCTACAACTTCTGTCATGCGACAGAAACGTCAAATGGCGGTCGTAAACCGAGTTACTGGTTTGATAAGGCCCCAGATTAAACCCTAAAATAATTGTTTAATAATGGCCAGGGCTCAATCCGAAGCCAGCTCAAAACGCCGAACCCTAAAAGTAATTTGTTGTCTCGCTTAGCGAGGGAAAGTTTTTAGCTCAGCGACGGTCGGTCGTAAGTCAAGATTACTCGTAATCAGGGTTTTCCCAAAACCCTCCGGGGTCAAATAATTTCAATCACCGCTGCCTGACCTCCCCATGCCGATAAAGCCAATTTATCCTCACCATGGGCTTCTGATGCGACGGGCCGGGCATGGCGACGCCGCTGCCGAATTGACGGCTTTCTTGGTCAGCTGGACGTAGACCTGTCCGTGATCCCTGGAGATAAGGCAGTGGTAGAGGTCGTCGTATTTGACCTCCAGGAAGATGGCCTCGCGGTCCATGGCGTCGCCGCTCTTGAGGAAATAAACCGCTTGGAGGAGATGACGACGCCGTAGCCGTCCACGTTCTCCACCGCGATGAAGCTGGAAAAGAAGGGGAGAAGGCAGGAGGGCTCATTTTAGACACTGTCCGATGAACAGAGTCGGCGGGGACCTATTAGGTCATTTAGCCCAGGGGTCCCCAACGTTTCGGACCTCAGGGACCACGAAATTCAGAATTTTAAATCCTGCGGACCGCTAATATGATCTGCCTGATGACCGGCTGGCTGGGCGTGGCTAGGTGGGTGTGTGACTGGGTGGGTGTGGCCAACTCGATGTCACTCACGTCGAGGGGGGAGCCTTGCCGGATTCTACTTGCCTCTCCCTCCCAGCCACTCCTCGCCTCGTTATTCCATCACGGCTGATCAATTAATGAGTAGGACACGTTGCCCCCTTCCAGCCATAGGATTCTATGATTCTGAGATAGATAGTAAGGGATGGATGGAACGATGGGACAACCAGAAGTTGTGAATGCTCCATCACTGGGGCTTTTAAAAGAAAGACATTAGACATCCCTTTGTCTGAATTAGTCTAGAGCAGGGGGTTGGACTACAAGACCTCTAAGGGTCCCTTCAGGATTCCATGGGGTTCTGTGATTCAAACGGTTATGTTTTGCTCATGTCCTGCTTCCCAACTGGCTGAGGTCCAATTTTCCGATCGGGATCGGCTGCCAGACCTTTCGATGACCCTTACAACATCTTCGTTTGCCAGCTTTTCCCCCAGTCCCACTGATTGCAAAAATCTAGAAATCATTCTCAACTCCAAAGTCAAAGCATCCGATAAAAAGCCAAGGAGTTTAAAAGAAAAGAAAAGAAAAGAAAAGAAAAGAAAAGAAAAGAAAAGGAAGGGAAGGGAAGGGAAGGGAAGGGAAGGGAAGGGAAGGGAAGGGAAGGGAAGGAAGGGAAGGAAGGAAGGAAGGAAGGAAGGAAGGAAGGAAGGAAGAAGGAAGGAAGGAAGAAGGAAGAAAGAAAGAAAGAAAGAAAGAAAGAAGAAGAAAGAAAGAAAGAAAGAAAGAAAGAAAGAAAGAAAGAAAGAAAGAAAGAAAGGAGAAGCAACCAGATTGATGGAGAATTTATGCTTCCAAAACTCGGGACCGCCTCCGGCAAAAGTCACACACACACACACACAGAGACACACACACATCAGGAAGTAATTGAATTACTCAGCAAATTGTTTTCAGAAGTTGAAACAGGGAGCAGCAATGTGGAATCACTTAGAATCACGGCATAGAGAGCAAGATATTTTAAAAAAAAAACTTCTTAAAAAGGTTTAACTCTGAACCAAAAAACAATCGTGCAGATCCAAAAATGGGGCTGAGTTTTGGATCGCGCGACCGCCAGAGACGCGACGGTCGTTAAGTGGAGGACTAGCCCCCTCCCTCCCTCTTGGGGTACTTACAACTCCTCCTGGAGGTTGTCCGTCAGCTTGAAGAGTATCTCCTGCCCTTCCGCTTGGCTGCCTGAGTAGCGGGGGCAGCAGGCCTTGGGGATTCGGCAACACCGCGGCTTACGTATCCGCTCCGCCTGGGTCCTGTCAATCGGAGGAGAGGAAGAATGGGGTCATTCCGGGCGGGAAAGGGAAGACGGAACCAACTGTTGGGTTAACGGGTCCAAGGCCAGCACCCATCAGTCCAACGATAGGTAGAGGGCTTGAGTTTCAACAGTTCGTTTAGTGGCCGTTCGAACTTAGAATGGCGCTGGAAAAAGGACCGTTTTTTGCACTGACGACCGTTCGCGGCATCCCTGTGGTGGCATCCCCCATTCTCTCTCTCTCTCTCTCTCTCTCTCTCTCTCTCTCTCTCTCATCTATTTAGGTATCTGGGTATCTCCATCTTTCTCCTTCCCTCCCTCTCCATCCATCCATCCATCCTTCATCTCTCTCTCTCTCTCTTTCTCATCATCTATCATCATCGCTCTCTCATCTATGATTTATATCTATCTATCTATCTATCTGTCTATCTATCTATGATCCATCCATCCATCCATCCATCCATCCATCCATCCCCCTCTCTCTATCATCACCTCTCTCTGATCTATGATTTATATCAGTCTGTCTGTCTATCATCCATCCATCATCTCTCTGTCTCTCATCAATCTATCATCATCTCTCTCTCATCTATGATTTATATCTATCTATGATCCTCCATCACTCTTTCTATCATCATCTTTCTCTCATCGATGATTATATCTGTCTGTATCTATCATCCATCCATCTGTCCATCATCTCTCTCTCTCATCAATCTATCATCATCTCTCTCTCATCGATGATTTATATCTGTCTATCTACCTACCTACCTATCTAACTTCCATCCATCATCTCTCTATCATCTATGATTTATATTATCTATCTATCATCCATCCATCCTCTCTCTATAATCTATTCTTTCTCATCAATTTATCATCATCTCTCTCTCATCTATGATATCTATCTATCTATCTATCTATCTATCTATCTATCTATCTATCTATCTATCTATCTATCTATCTATCTATCTATCTATCTATCTATCTATGATCTATCCATCCATCCATCCATGGGGCCAGTGGTCAGAATCCAGGATTGGCAGGCTAACTCCTGCTCACTGCCGGCAGTTCGATCCTAACTCAGCCTTCTGTCCTTCCGAGGTGGGTCAAACGAGGACCCCAGATTGTTTGGGGGGGGGGAAGGAGGAGGCTGACTCTGTAACCGCTTAAGAGAGGGCCATAAAAACACCCCGAAGCGATATATAAGTCTTAAGTGCTCTTTGTAGAGAGAGGCGAAGAAGGGAGGGCCGGCCTCTGACTAGGAGACGGCTCCGTTTCGTTCTGTCCTCTAGCACCTTATCCACCCGCTTGGCTGGCTACCCACCCCCCCTCTCTTCCAGTTCACCCAGAGTAGCATCCAATTCTCCTGGCGCAAAGACTTCGCTTCCTTCCAGGGGTGGAAATCACAGTTCCAAAGCCAAGGAACAGGATCCATCACAACTCAGGGAGGGAGAGGGAGGAGGGAGGGAAGCAGCACAACTCGAACCGGGATAATGCCAGCGAGAAAGCACGGCACAGCCCGGCCTTCTCCATTCAGCCTCTGTCAATCTGGCTCCCCAAGTTACCTTGGCAGTCGTTAAGCGGAGCGTTTAGGACTGTCCGTATTTGGAGCTCTTAAACCGCTTTTGCAAAAGGCAGGAAAATTCTCCCTTTGTTGTGTGTTTTTGTTTTGCATTGCTTGGGAGGAACTGTACGTTGGCTCGGGAGCCCCAGATAGCTATTTTGCAAGCGCAAAACGGCCAAAAGGAGGCCGTTGTGTAACTGAGAAGCACCAGTAACACAACTGAGTCTTGCAAAGAGCCTCCTCGCCCCCCTCTTCCTTCCTTCCTCACAATTGTTAAGTGCAAATTCTTTGGCAGGGGTGGTGCTGAACGTCCCGTATCCTTCATTCTTTTGGGTCTTAAATTACACACCGGATCATCGAATCCGCCTCTCTCTCTCTCTCTCTTTTAAAATCTTAAGAAGCTTCCCTTTTTTGCGGGTAGTCCTCGACTTACGATGACAAACTGAGCCCCCCAGACATTTACACCGCTGATGTGAGCAATTCCTTCGGCCCCATTTTAGAACAAAATAGAATAAACAGAGTTAGTTGGAAGGGACCTTGGAGGTCTTCTAGTCCAACCCCCTTGCCTGCAGACAAATGGTTTATCCATTTTATGACGGTTCTTGCGAAAGGGAATCACGGCAGCGGGATTCATTTACTCAAACGGTCGCTAAGTATCCGGCTTCCCCAGTGACTTTGCCAAAGGGGATCGCGTGACACACAAACACACCCACCCGCGCACACCTCCGGGACACTGCGACCGTCATAAATGCGAGTCGATCGTCAAGTGTCTGAATTTCGTTCAACCCCAGCTCTTAAGAAACATATCATAGGGTAAATCCTCGATGTGCCACTGTTTGTTTAGTGACTGTTTAAAAGTTACCACGGCACCGGAAAAAAAGAAAAAGGAGACTTAGGAGGACCATTCTTTCACACTTATGACGTCGAAATTCAGACGCTTTGCAATTGGTTCGTAGTTATGACGGCTGGAGCGTTTCTGGGGTTACGTGATCCGCTTCTCAGTTTCAGTTTCAGTTTTAGTTTTATTGCATTTATATACTGCCCTTCTCCCGAATGGGACTCAGGGCGGTTTACAGCCGTATTAAAACAATCACATATAAAAACTAATAAAATAATTAAACTATTTGGCCGTAAAATTTAAAACCCCTATTAAAATTAACACAAATTTAAGTCAGAAGCAAAAGTCAACGGGGGATTCGCGCAACGATGGTGGGGACGAAGTCAAAACAACGGCAACGATTCGCTTAACAACGGTGGCGGGAGAGGCCGTTAAAATGGCGCGAGGCTCACTTAAAGCAACGTTTCACCTAGCAACATGAACGTTGGGCTTCCATTGTGGTCATAAGCCGAGGAGCACCCAGTATTTATGGTTTCTAAAGTATTCCGCGGCGTCTTGAGAAATTAGAAAATATATCTCTAATCGAATTAGACATTAGAAATTAGAAAATATATCTCAATGTGATATCGTATGACAAATTCTTGGAGTTAAAAGTCTGCAGCGCGGTCCAATTTTCCACCCCAGCTGATTCGTTTGGGATATAAGCCGTGTATTTAATTCTCTTTTTTTCTCCTTTTCTTTTCTCAAACCTTTGCAACTTTTTAATATCCGATTAGACGGGGATTATTTCTGATGATTTATGCGCTCCCAAACATTTTGGATTTAATCCCTTTTATTTTGTTTGTTTGTTTGTTTAGCGGAGGATCGCAAATTCGAAATAAACCAGAAGCAGAGGCATTATTTCCAGCACAATATATGGTGGGGTTTTTTTTTGTTTTTTCAAGTAGGATTACCTGGGTCAGATCTTTTCGCAGTAGCAAAACAGGGGGGAAAAAAAACGACATGCAAAAATGAGAGGGTGATGGGTGGGAGAGAAGGGAATTATTTCTTGACTTGGCCCGAAGGGGAAAAAGACGAGAAACTTGAAGACTTCTGTTGCAGGCTTAACCAGAAAAAAAATGGACTATTTTGGAAGGAATTTTGGAGGGGGCCGAAAACAACCCGTCAAATCTCCCGCAGGGCATGTCTAACTGGATCCAATGCAACCTGTGCAGCTACATTTTTCACCCGGTGTCCTTTTTTTAAAAAAAGAAAAAGAAAAGATTATAAACAGGCTGTGACTTTCACAATCTTCTTCCAGCAGACTGAATTAAAGCGCAGGGTTGCCGAGTTTTGAGGTTAATCCTTGAGTTACGACCGTGCCAACCGAGCCCCCCCCCAATTTCGGCGGCTGAGTGAGAAAAAAAAAATATGGGTGAAAAGGGGAAGTTTCCACCCCGTTTTTTTTTAAACGACATTTCCCCGGCCACCGTTGTTAAGCGAACCACCGTGGTTTTTGGGGGGGGTGTCAGCGAGTAAGTGGGTCGTTCGGAGGATCTGGCTTAATCGCCCCAAAAGGGGATGGCATGACACCTCCTCCCCCGCCCCCCCCACCGACAAACTGCGACGGTCGTAAACACGAGCCAGGTTGCCGAGCCTCTGAATTTTGGGAGGCTGCGACGACGGTCGTTAAGCATGGGAAAAAAAAACTTAGTTCTAAGTGCCTTCGCTTGGTGGTAAAAGTTGGAACCGTCGCTCCCACGGACTGTCGCAAGTTGAGAACGAGCGGTGAAAGGATCATCTATCCCATGCCCCACTGCCAGGGGGCCCTGAGAGAAGGAGGAACATGTGTGTGTATGTGTGCCAGACATCAATGCCCCCCATTGTTTTCCCTCTAAGGCGGCTTTTTTGCGGCTGAGAATCGGAAATCAAAGAATAATTGCAGGTTTCCATTTTTTTGGGGGGGAGGGGGAGAAACGGCGAGAACCCAGCCAGATCCGGGGGGATCCGTTACGTGCTGTGCGAGAGGGTTAATTCGCAGAGCCTCAACTCGCTCTAAACTTTTGCCCTCTGGATATGTACTCGTTGGCGGCCGTACAAAACCCCGAGTAGCATTACACACGCCTTCACACTGTAGTTCAACCGCCGGTCAACGCCGCGGCCTGGCTACCCGCCAGTCCGCAATCAATGGGGATGAAACTTTCCTTTTCTCCACCTTCCCCCCCCCTCCCTCCCTCCATCATCATCACAGCAGAGTTCAGATCGGCTCTCCTCCGATTTGGGGGGGGGGGGTTAAATTGATGCACCCCGAGTTGCAGTTCTGGCTGGGGGGGGGGGGGGGGTTGGTGGGAGGAGGGGGGACGGGCTCTGCATCCTTCTGAAGAAGGAGACGTGCATGGCAAGAGTTGCGAGGAGGCTGGGGACGCCAAGGGAGGAAAAGAGTTCAGGAGAAGGGCAGAAGGACAGAGAGAGGGGAAATCTATGGGGGTGGGAGGGGGAGGGAAAGAGACCCTCCCTCGGCGGCCAAGGGGGACCCACAGGTCAAGGCACGGGCTGGGGGCTGCAAACTGCTGAAAAGCAGCCGCCACGGGAGGTGTGAGACTCCTGTGGGGGGGTCAGTGCATGGCCTTCCGTCCACGAGCGAGCGGGATATGCACAGAGGCCTGTGGGAGATATGTGTGTTTGCAATGGGAAGAAGCAGGGAAAAGCGGCCTGGGGGGGGGGCTCTCTCTAGGTCCGACCCACCTTGGAGGGTTGTTGTTGTGGGGCCAAAGAAAGGAGGTGGGTCTGAGAGAGGAAGGAAGGAAGTAATGGGAAGGAAGGAAGGGAAAAAGGGAAGATAAAAGGAAAGGAAGGAGAAAAGAAAGGAAGGAAGGAGAAAAAGGAAAGGAAGGAAGGAGAAAAAGGGAAAATAGAAAGAAAGGAAGGAAGGAGAAAAGGGAAGAAAGGAAAAAAGGAAGGAAAGGAAAAAAAGGGAAGGGAGGGAGGGTGGGAAGGAAGAAAGAAAGAAAAAGAAGAAAGGAAGGAAGGAAAGAAGGAAAGAAGAAGAATGAAAAGGAAGGAAGGATGAAAGGAAGAAAGGATAAAAAGGGAAGGAAGGAAGGAAGGAAGGAAGGAAGGAAGGAAGGAAGGAAGGAAGGAAGGAAGGAAGGAAGGAAGGAAAGAAAGAAAGAAAGAAAGAAAGAAAGCCCATAGAAGCCACAGAATATGGAGGGACCCATTTCAAAGAACCAGCCGATCAGACTGACCAACAGATGGCCAATATATTCCAAGACCCTATTTGCAAATGCAAGACATTCCACGTTCAATTTCTACGCCTCTCTCTACAGAACCGTAAATAAAATAGCACATTGGAGACCTCCGCCGTGCACCGGGTGCCAGAGTTTCTGGAAAGGCGAAACCCGCACAGATATTCTTCCCCAGTTCTTCCCTAAGCCCCAGTGGGACGGGGAAAATGATGAAATCACACGACTTCAAAATCTCGCTCTTTTCGGGCCGCGTCACATGGGGGGGGGGCGGGAAATTCACCGGAGAAAGCAGGCCGCCGAAGAAGACGAGGAAGTGGCACAATTAATTCGGATGATAGCCGGAGCAGAGAGAGAGATTTAAAATAAAAATAAAAATAAAAATCAGTTTTAAGATGGGAAGATGGTGCAGAGACCAGGCCCCCCCATAGGATGGCCAAGAATCAGATGGGATTGAATGGGGACATTGTCGTGTCCGTCCCCCCCCATCCCGTTGCCCCCACTAAATCCTTCCTTTTCTCTAAACTTAGCCATACCCAATTCTTGAAAATGTTCTTTATACGTTTTAAGCCTCCGGGCTCTTAATCGTCTTAATTGCTGATGATTAGAGGGTTGGACCCGTACAATGAACGGGTTGCAGAAATTGGGTATGGCCGGTCTAGAGAAAAGAAGGACTGGAGGGAGGGTGGGGGGGGGGACGACACATGCGATAGCAGGATTCCAGTATTTGGGGTGGGGGAACTGCCACAGAGAAGAGGTTGGGGGGGGGGGTCCAGCTGTTCTCCAAAGCCCCTGAAGGCAGGACAAGAAGCAACAGGTGGAAACAAGACAAGGAGAGAAACAACCTGGAAATAAGAAGATATTCCCCCCCCCCCCCGGAGAAGAATTAACCGGTGGAACAGCTGGCACTAGAAGTTGTGGCTGCTCCATCACTGGAGGCTTTTAAGAAGAGATTGGACCACATTTTTCTCTGGAATGGTCTGGGGTCTCCTGATTGAGGAGGGGGTTGGACTACAAGGTCCCTCCCAGCTCTCTTCTGATGGATGGATCCCGGTCGAGTTTTTTTCGGCACGCTTTCTTGTGTTTGGGGCTACCGAAACTGGAAGCCGTATTATTCCCAGTGTGATCTTCCCCCTCATCCTCAAGTGGTGGTGGTGGTGGTGATGGGGAAAATGGGGGGAGGAGTGGTGGTCTTTGGCGCCCGCAGGGGTCAGCCCAACCCCGCTAACGCCGTTTCCCAAGCGCCGTATCCTGGAAAGCCGGGGATGAAAGGCAAGGTTGGCTGAACTCCACTTGAACCGAGAAGCGTATCACTAACAATGATTCAGTGATTACCTGCTTAAGGGGACTGGGGGGGGGCAGCCCCTCCCTCCGGCCCCTCCCTCCTCCTCCTCCTCCTCCTCCTCCTGACCTGTCTTTCATCCTTTGGCTCTTTGGCGTTTCCCTTCGCACACTTCCTCTTCGCCCACAAAACCCAAAAACAAGAAGGGAGGGGAAAAAAAAATAAATAAAAGAAAGAAAGAAAGAAACTCCAAATGGCTGTTTGCACACCAGGGCACACACCCACATTGGCAAACAACCTGACTGGCACTTAAGTTTTTTTAATTTTAATTTGATTTATTTATTTATTTTTGGGTAGGAAACTGCAGAAGCTGAAGGAAGCTGAGGTTAAATTAGGGGCAGAGAGGGCGGCTCGGCACGGGTTCGTTCAACAGTAAAATTTATTACTACCGGTTCTGTGGGCGTGGCTTGGTGGGGGGGAGGCGGGGTTAATGTGACCGGGTGGGCGTGGTCAATGATTTTTTTAAAACTTTTTTTTTCTTTCCAAAAAAGTTTTTTTTAATTTTTATTTCTCATAAAGACATTTACAATCATTCCATCCTTTTTCATTCCATCTTTTTTTAAAAAAACTTTTATTTTTAATTTTTGCTTTTTCGGGGCTGGTCTTTTAAAACTTTTTTAAAGCATTTTTTTTTACAACTTATTCAGGCGAATAGAGAGGGAGAGAGAAAAAGTGAGAAAAGAGAGAGAGAGAGGAAGAGAGAAAGAGTAAAAGAGAGAGAGGAAGAGAGAGGAAGAGTGAAACAGAGAGAGGAAGAGAGAAAAGAGAGAGAGAGAAAAAGTGAGAAAAGAGAGAGAGAGGAAGAGAGAAAGAGAAAAAAGAGAGAGAGAGAGAGAGAAAGAGTGAAAGAGAGAGAGGAAGAGAGAGAGAGAGAGAAAAAGTGAGAAGAGAGAGAGAGAGGAAGAGAGAAAGAGAAAAGAGAGAGAGAGAGAAAAAGTGAGAAAAGAATGAGAGAGAGGAAGAGAGAAAGAGAAAAGAGAGAGAGAGAGGAAGAGAGAAAGAGTAAAAGAGAGAGAGGAAGAGAGAGAAAGAGTGAAAGAGAGAGAGGAAGAGAGAAAAGAGAGAAGAGAGAAAAAGTGAGAAAAGAGAGAGAGAGAGGAAGAGAGAAAGAGAAAAGAGAGAGAGAGAGAGAGAAAGAGTGAAAGAGAGAGAGGAAGAGAGAAAAAAGAGAGCGAGAGAGAGAAAGAGAGAGAAAAGGGGAGAGAGAGAGAGCGAGAAAGAGAGAGATTGGGAAATAAACTGTAATTAACCTCTCAACAAATTTATTTCCCAAGCGCGATGTTTGCAAATTGAATCCCGCAACCCAAGGAAGTTGCTGACTCAGCCTGAGCAGCTAAATTTGGTTTTTAATCCAGGTTTGTAATTGAAGCAGGGCAATCTTATCTTGGGGGGATGTGGGGGTGGGGGGGAGAGAGGGACTATTTTGCTGAATCCCCCCCTCCCCCCCCCCAGCTGAACTCTTGACAGGAGAGTGACATGAAACTCTGAGAGGAGGGGAGGAGAAGGTGGAGAAGTAGCCAGGAGTTTGTGTCTGGAACTTCAGGGTCAGAGGAAAACAAAAAAAGGGAGAAAATAGAAAATAGCTTGCTCCTTTGGCCAAAAGTTTTGTAAGAACACAGAACTCCCAAGTCCGATGCAGCCACTAAGTTCAATACAGGAGTCCCAACGAAATCAAACACCCTCCCCACCCCCAGGATATCAGTATCTGGGCTAGCGTTCCTCAACTTTGGCTACTATTCAATCAGAAAGAAGCCTGGATAGCTCAGCAGACTAATGCACTGTAATTTAACTCCAGCTGTCTGCAATGACTGTAAGTTCGAATCTCCCCAGGCTCAAGGTTGACTCAGCCTTCCATCCTTTCTAAGGTGGGTAAATTGAGGACCCAGTTTGTGGGGGCAATAAGCTGACTTGGTATAAAATATACAAAAGTATGAAGGCTATTGCTTAATGCATTGTAAGTCGCCCTGAGTCTCCGGAGAAGGGCGGCATATAAATCAAATTAAAAAAAAAAAGAATAAAGCTGGAAGGGGCTTTGCTCAAACAGGAAACCTCAGACCATCTCTCTCTCTCTCTCATATCTATCTTTTTCTCTTCTCTTCTCTTCTCTTCTCTTCTCTTCTCTTCTCTTCTCTTCTCTTCTCTTCTCTTCTCTTCTATCTATCTATCTATCTATCTATCTATCTATCTATCTATCTATCTATCTATCATCTATCTATCTATCATCTATCTCCTCCTTCCCTCCCTCCCATCTATCTGTTGGTCTATCTATCCCCCCCAATCTATCCATCTAATATCTATCTACCTACCTACCTACCTACCTATCATCTATCTTCCATATCTAACTTATCTATCCTATCCCTCTCTCTTTCTTTCTTTCTCTCTCTCTCTCTCTATCAAAGCAATGCTTGTGGCAATAAGAAGAATAATCAGAATACAGCTGGAAGGAACCTTGGAGGTCTTCTAGTCCAGTTCCTACTTGAGCAGGGGTTTGGACTAGATGACCTCCAAAGGTCCCTTCCAGCTCCAGTTCTGATTCTCCTTCTTATTGCCACAAGCATTGCTTTGTGCCCACGCTGTAGCCTCCTGGCTCATGCGACATGGCCATGGGCTAAATAAAAAATAAGATAAAATAAAATTGCAGTTAGCAAAATAATCGGGATAAAGAAAAGGCGTCACGGACTGACTGGGTGTGTGTGCGCGTGTGTGAGAAATAATAATAATAATAATCCTGGTTTAAGGCTTAATGGTTTAATTAATTTCTCCCGCTTTTTCGCAGCCTGCTCCATACTTCCACGTCACCCTGAAAACCACGAGAGTGTCAATAAAACTCTCTGGGTCCAGGAGACTGAAGTTGAGTCACAAGTATTCACAGGGAGGGAAAAGAAAGAAAGAAAGAAAGAAAGAAAGAAAGAAAGAAAGAAAGAAAGAAAGAAAGAGAGAGAGAGAGAGAGAGAGAGAGAGAGAAAGAAAGAAAAAAAAAAGAGAGAGAGAGAGAGAGAGAGAGAGAGAAATAAAGTTTCCTTTCATTCTTTTTAAGAGCCTTACATAAGTGACACCAGAATGAGAAATGGATTATTTTGGGCTCAGGAGAGCAAAGGAGTTATTCAGAGTTCAGCCAACACAAGGAAAATACATTTGCGGTATTTCTCTCTCTCTCTCTCTCTCTTTTTTTTACTTTTGGCTTGGTTTTGCAAGAGGGAGGGAGAAGGGTGGAAGCGTCAAGCAACAGGGAAGCTCAGGGCACCTTTGGACTGCTGGGTTCAGAGGAACGGAGTGGGAAGGGTCCCGGGAGGTCATCCAGACCAACCCGCTGGAGACTGACCCTATTAGCATGGCTGTCCGGTCTTCTTATAAAAACCTTCATTTTTTATCTGAATAATATCTCCCATTATTATTATTATTATTCTTAGTTTAATTCTTCACTTGGAGATGGTGCGTTACTTCTCAGAAGGCAGGACAGCGGTGTTAATAATAGGGACCTCGGAGGTCTTCTAATCTAACCCATTACCTGGGCAGAAAAAACACAAAAAACCCCATACCATTTTAGACAAAACGCTTGTCCAATCTCTTCTTAAAAAGCCTCCAGGGATGGAAGCGCCCGCAACTTTTAAATTGGAACCGATTTTAAATTGGATTGTTTTAATTGTCGGCCGAAATTATTGAATAATTTTTAAATCGTTTTAAATTTTATATATATATCATGTTTTACTCTGGCTGTTCGCCGCCCTGAGTCCGCGAGGAGAAGGGCGGTTTATAAATTGAAATAATAAATAAATAAATAAATAAATAATAAACTTCTAGTGGCAAGAGGTTCCACGGGTGAATTGTTCTGTCAGGGAAATTTCTCCTTCGTTCCAGCTTGCTTCTCTCCTTGATGGGTTTCCATCCGTCGCTTCTTGTCCTGCCTTCAGGGGCTTTGGGGAATAGGGGGCTGCTCCCCCCTCTTCTCTTGGAAGAGGGGGGAGCAAATTTTGGAAGATGCTATCCCTCAAATTTTGGAAGATGCTATCACTTCACCCCCTTAAATCCTTATTTTCATTAAAGTCCATTCCTCCATACAAGAGTCTCTATATAATCTCTGGCTGGCTGGAGAATTCTGGGAATTGAAAGTCCGAATTATCGTTTGAGTTGCTGTGATTGACATTGTCTCTTATAACCAGAGCTGGGGAATTCTGGGAGCTGAAGTCCACCCATCTTAAACTGGGTAAGATGGGAGGAACTCTGCTCCGTAGGGACGTATCTGGATCCCTAGGCGGGAGAATTCCTGCACAGACATGATTTCAGGGAA
Source organism: Coluber constrictor foxii (assembly GCA_038048745.1). Classification (NCBI taxonomy): domain Eukaryota; kingdom Metazoa; phylum Chordata; class Lepidosauria; order Squamata; family Colubridae; genus Coluber; species Coluber constrictor. The sequence continues at coordinate 28,522 of JAWJVD010000161.1, forward strand.
TTTCCAAGCCAAGTTCCTCTCCAACCACACCTTTTCTCTGGAAGAACAAGCCAGCATTTTAGCCAAGATCTTATACGTTGCTTTGCTTAGTATTGAGGGGAAGGCAAGATTGTCCCGGAAGAATTGTCCTGAAGGCAGGACAAGAAACTCATCAAGGATAAGGAGCCTTGGTGGCGCAGCGGACTAAAGTGCTGTTAAAGTAGCACTTAGCTGCCTGCAATTACTGCAAGTTCAAATCTCACCAGGCTCAAGGTTGACTCAGCCTTCCGTCCTTCCGAGGGAGGTAAAATGAGGACCCGGATTGTGGGGGCGATAAGTTGTATAAAAAGGTACCCCTCGGTTTACAATCACAATCGAGGCCAACGTTTCTGTCGTTCAGCGAGGCGTTTTGTTAATGCGCTCTGTTTTACGACCCTTTCGTGCCACGGCGGTTAAGCGAATCGCTGCGGTTGTTAAGTGAGTAACCCGGTTGTTAAGTGAATGTGGCGTTCCCCCCATCGACTTTGCTCGTCGGACGGTCGCAAAAAAAGGTGAACCCCGGGGGAACCCCTGCGACCGTCGTTAAGGTGAGTCAAGTGGTCAAGCGTTCTGAATTTTGGTCCTGTAACTGTGAAAAAAACATTTTTCCCCCCCAGTTCTGTTGTAACTCCGAACGGTCGCTAAACAAGTCGAGAACTACCTGCATGATGACGCTGGATGGAAGACGGAAGACGATTCCACCCGTTTCACTCACCTGGGGCCGGTCAACGTGGCTGTTTCTCGGACGGCTTGGGCAGTCTCTGAAGCAAAGTCCAGGGCTCCGGCCACCGGCTTCGTTAACGTCCCGACTAGTCCTTTTCCAAGACCGGATATGAAGCCGCTAACTCCTCCTTCGGTCTTCACCCCTTCTACCGTCGAGGTGATCACGCTGGTTAATCCGCCAATAATGCCTGTTGGGGAAAAATCCAAAAACAAACATTTATTGAGGGCTTGAACGAGGTCTAAAGTTTGGGGTGCAAAATGGTACAAAAGGCAGCATTTATAGAGAACAGAACAGAACAGAACAGAATGCAGAATAGTATAGAATAATATAGAATATAGAGAATAGAATAGAATAATAGAGAATATAGAGAACAGAATGCAGAATAGTATAGAATAATATAGAATATAGAAAATAGAATAATATGAATAGAACAGAATATAGAGAATAGAATAGAATGCAGAATAGTATAGAATAATATAGAATATAGAGAATAGAATAGAATAATATAGAATATAGAGAATAGAATAGAATATAGATAATAGAATAGAATATAGTGAGAGTGGAATAGAATAATATAGAATATAGAGAATAGTCTAGAATATAGAATATAGAGAGAATAGAATAGAGTACAGAGAACAGAATGCAAAATAGTTTAGAATAATAGAGAATAATAGAGAATATAGAAAATAGAATAGAATACAGAGAATAGAATAGAATAATATAGAGAGAATAGAATAGAATAGAATATAGAGAATAGAATAGAATAATAGAGAATATAGAGAACAGAAGAGAATGCAGAATAGTATAGAATAATAGAGAATAGAATAGAATAGAATAGAATAGAATAGAATAGAATAGAATAGAATAGAATAGAATAGAATAGAATAGAATAGAATAGAATAGAATAGAATAGAATAGAATAAACAGAGTTATTGGAGGTCTTCTACTCCAATCTCCTGCAGGAAACCCTATAACATTTCAGGCAAATGGTTGTCTGATCTCTTCTTAAAAACTTCCATCCGTTGTGCTTCTTGTCTTGCCTTCTGGTGCTTTGGAGAATAAGTTGAAACAACCCCCCCGCCCCTTATCTGTGTCAGCCCCTCAAATATTGGAAGGCTGCTATCATGTCCTCCACCCACCCACCCCGTCCTTCTTGACACATCCAAGGACAGCCTGAAAAGTTTTGCTGTTCCAGAAAAGGTTCACCGGAGGAAAACCTTCCAGCCTTGATAATAACGGATTACCGTGAGCCAGGCCTTGGATGCCGGCCACGAGATGTTCACCGCTGGTTGCTGCGTGGTACCGAATGTATTCCCGCTCCGTCTGATGCCGGTTATCCATGGTCTTTCCCAGACCGTCAGACAAAGTCCCGGTAAACTGTCATGAAGATTAAAAAAAAAGACAGATCTTAATTGTCCAAAATCTAGGTAACTTCTACATGTAGCTATATAATAACATCTTAACTACAGGACAGGTACTCATGTACAATTAAGGTAAGATAACCCTCGTTGTCGCCTTTCTGTGTACAGGATGGCACCTATCAAAATGAAATTCTGATGCCTGCTCTTCAAAGTACATAGGTAGACAGACAGACAGACAGATAAAATGAGAGGGAGAAATGATAGCTAGAGAGAGAGAGAGATGAGAGGGAGAAATGATAGATAGATAAATGGATGGATGGATGGAGATAGATATAGATAGATAGATAGATAGATAGATAGATAGATAGATAGATAGATAGATAGATAGATAGATAGATAGATAGATAAATGGATGGATGGATGGATATATGGATGATGGATAGGGATGGAGATAGATAGATAGATAGATAGATAGATAGATAGATAGATAGATAGATAGATAGATAGATAGATATAGATGGATGGATGGATAGATAGATAGATAAATGAATGGATGGATGGATGGATGGATGGATATATGGATGATGGACAGATAAATAGATGGATGGATGGATGGATTGATAGATGGATGATGGATAGAGATAGGTAGATAGATAGATAGATAGATAGATAGATAGATAGATAGATAGATAGATAGATAGATAGATAGATAGATAGATAGATGATGGATGGATGGATGGATGGATATTGTCAGACAGACATTGAGAAAGAGGGTCAGACAGATGGATAATCAATAGATGATCGATATAGACACAGACAGATGATATAGAATATAGATATCATAATATGTATGCATGCATTTTTTTCCAGTGCTGTTGTAACTTCAAACGGCCACTAAACAAACAGTCACAAAACGAGGACTTCCTGTAACCTGTTTGAAGCTTGCAACCATCCTGTCCAGGATATCTTTTTCCAGCAGATCTAAGGATCTTCCCCCTTCCTGGCTCTGTATATAACCTACTCTCTGCTCGCTCCGAGTAGATCTGGGGAATCTACTGGCCTCCCGGGGGTGGATTAGCGAGAAAAAAGGCCCGGAACTTGGTGTGAAACCTACAAAAATAAAAATAAACAGACGGGGGCCGGCGGACGGCCAAAGGAAAGATTGTTGAGCTGCTCCCTTTTGTGAGCGTGCCAAAATTTGGCACTTTGCTGGTGGCAGGAGGCCTGACGCCTTGGCTGAGAAAGCTTTGGACAATGGGTTTGCGAATGCAGCATTAATAGCCACGATTCAGGGTTAGCCACGATTCAGGGCTTGCTGGGTCTGATGTTTGAACCCCCCCTCAAGCCTCAAGGCAGAGGATAATTCATCCAGAGCCTTCCAGCCATCCTTCAGGGTCTTGATGCCTTCAGGGTTTCTGCAAGGGTCATGCGTTGTGCATTTCTCCGCACCGCTTTTGAAGTGGAAAGCTTCAAATGGTGTCCACGCATCGTACAAATTTATATCCTCAATTCGGGCTCTTCAGAAACTCTCCCGAGGAGACCTCCGACGGATGACCTCCTCAAAGAAAACAAGGCCATGCAGATCAACGGGTGGGCTTCTCGTCCAGAAAGAAGCCATGGGGTGGGGGGATGAGGCAGCGGGAAACACACACACACAAAACTCCACACAAACACAACATCTGTCTCGCTCGAAAGAGGGAGTTTCAGTTCTCCAGCACTGGGGTGGGTCGGAGACCGACGAAGGAGAAGACCGCTTAATTTTATTTCTCCAATATAGGAGAACGTTGGTGGTCTCTGAGCTTGGCTGTTTTCTTTAAGACATCTCATGACCCAACTAGGGAACGTCAGCAGTGCTAGAAGGAGTAGAGTTTGCAGAGGAGAGAGAGAGAGAAAGGAGGAGGAGGAGGAGTGGGGGTCCTTGGTGCTCTCTGAGCTTTGCAGGCATCTCATGACCCAGCTAGGGAACATCATCAGGAGGAGGAGGAGGACGATGACTGTAGGGTCCTTGTTGCTCATTGAGCTGGTTACTTTTCCCGCAGATCGGGGAACATCATCAGGGCTACTCCTGAACGCACTAACCGCACGGCCGTAATCCGAGAAGCACCTGCCCAGCCGAGGATTCCACGGAGTCCCAGTGAAATGGGGCAGGGAGAGAGAGAGAGAGAGAGAGAGAGGAGGAGGGGGAGGGCTGGGCTCTTTGCCCCCCACCCCCTGCAGACGCCTGACGGGAAGGAGCTGCCCCCGAGGAGGAGCTCCGGCAAAGCTACCCAGCGGGTGCCTGCGGGCATCCGTGTTGTGTTACAGGCCTGAATGCGAGAGATCCCGGCAGGAGCCGCCGGCTGTTTTCCCTGTGCACGCACACACGCACACACACACACACACAGCCCGTCGAAAGTCCACGGAGTGAACTTGAAATGACCCCAGCGGAAGAATCGCAGGCGGGTTCAATGCTGGGGCAAGTTAGACTTTATTAAGCCAGGACGGATCATTTTTTGGGGGGTGGGGGTGGGGGGTGGGGAAGCAAAGCCAGCTGGGCTGGGCTAGGGTCTCCGGCTTGAAGAAGAACTCCAAGGTCCCTTCCAGCTCTATTCTGATTGGTTCATTGATTGATTGATTGATTGAAATGGTCTAGGGATGGGCATGCCAGCCAGCTGATTTTTGGGCCCACCGGAAGTCGGCAAACGGGCCATTTCCGGCCTCCGGAGGGCCTCCAGGCGGATCGGGAAGGCTGTTTTCGCCCTCCCCAGGCTCTGAGAAAGCTCCTGGTGCCTGGGGAGGGCAAAAAACGAGCCATCGCATACCAAAAGTAGGGGGAGTGTAGGGGTTTCACGCACTCATGCGGGGGGGGGGAAGGGCGCACTGAATTATGGGTGTGGGCACGCATGGGTGCGGCACCCCCGCACTCCCCCCCCCTGCTTTTGGCACACGACGGCAAAAAAGTGAGCCATCCTTGGTCTAGGGTCTCCTGCTTATACAAGGGGTCGGATTAGAGATCCCTTCAACTCTATTCTGATCGATCGATCGATCGATTGATTGATTGAAATGGTTTACGACCTCCTGCTTGGGCAGACTAAAAGACCTCCAGGGTTCCTGTATGATGTGATGACGCTGATCCTGATTTATCCATTCAGTGGCGTCCCACTTCTTGGACCGGGTCTTCCGATTCCGATCTGATTCGAGTTTTTTTTTTCTTCCTCCGTTTCTGGCTGGGGATCAGCTTTGAGGGCGTCCATCCAACCGTCTTTTTCGACGGCTTTCCTTGCCACGCTGACTCTTTCCCAGCATAATTGCATTTTCCGGGTGAATTTTTCCCCGCGCGCGACGGTGGCGGTCCAAATAAATCGGCTCAAAAAAAAAAACTTGGCGGAAATCGTTTTCGTTTTAAGCTTTGCAGAGGGGGTGAGTTGGGGGGTGGGCTTGGCAAGGCAGACCCTTTCGAATCCGGCGGCTGCCTTAGTGCCTTATCCCTCGCTCTGCATTTGTGTGTGTGTGTGTGTGTGTGTTTTGTGTTGAAAAGGTGGCTTTGGGGAAAGGGGGTCAGGAAGAGTTGCCAAAGTTTTGCCCTTTCGAAAGCTTGTTTGTCGTATAGGGCACAGAACATCCAGGCCGGAGGCAAAAATAAAATGAAATAAAATAAAATGTGTTTTCCTCTCCTGCCAAGGGTTCAAAGTCAGCCCTGACGGGGGAGATTTACGACGGGGAGAAAGGCAACACCAGGACGACTCTTCACCTACACACACACACGGCAGCAGCAACAACACGAGGCAATGTTACACAACCCGGGCTCCTCCTGCGTCAAGCGCGGGGCTCATAAAAAAAAAACGGGAGCCTTGGGGCCGGCGGTGGCGATCGGAAGCGCAACACTACCCCCTCGCCTCCAGAAGTTGTGACTGCTGCAACACGGGAGGCTTTTTTTAAAAGAAGGGATTTGGGACAAGCGTTGGGGCTGGAATGGTGGAGGGGGTCTGCCTGAGAGGGAGAGGGGTGTGGGTGGGACTAGAAGACCCCCTAGGTCCCTTCCAATTCTGTTATTCTCTCCTCTTCTCGTCTCTCGTCTTATTTTCTCCTTTTCTCTTTTCCTCTTGTCTTCTCTTCTCTCTCGTCTTCTCCTCTCCTTTCTCGTCTTCTTCTCTCCTCTTCTCCTCTCCTGTCTTCTTTTCTTTCCTCTTCTCTCATCTTCTCTCGTCTTATTTTCTCCTTTTCTCCTTTCCTCTTGTCTTCTCTTCTCTCTCGTCTTCTCCTCTCCTTTCTCGTCGTCTTCTCTCCTCTTCTCCTCTCCTGTCTTCTCTTCTTTCCTCTTCTCTCATCTTCTCTCGTTTTATTTTCTCCTTTTCTCGTCTCCTTTTCTCTTTTCTCGTCTTCTCTCTTGCCTTATTTTCTCTTTTTCTCCTCTTGTCTCCTCTCCTCTCCTCATCTCTCTTGTCATATTTTCTCCTTTTCTCTTGTCTTCTCTGGTCCTGTTTTCTCGTCTTCTTTTCTTTCCTCTTCTCACATCTTCTCTTGTCTTATTTTCTCCTCTTGTCTCCTCTCCTCTTCTCCTCTCTCGTCTTATTTTCTCCTTTTCTCGCCTTGTTTTCTCTTTTCTCATCTTCTCTCTCGTCATATTTTCTCTTTTTCTCTTGTCTTTTCTGGTCCTGCTTTCTCATCTCCTTTTGCCTTCTCTTCTCTCTCGTCTTATTTTCTCCTTTTCTCTTCTCTTCTCTCTCGTCTTATTTTCTCCTTTTCTTCTCGACTTTTCTTTTGTCTTATTTTCTCCTTTTGTCTTGTCTCCTCTCCTCTTCTCCTCTTATTTTCTCCTTTTCTCGTCTTCTTTTCTCTTCTTTCCTTTCGTCTTATTTTCTCCTTTTCTCCTCTTCTTTCTTTTGTCTTGTCTTTTCTCTCGTCTTCTCCTGTCATCTTCTTTTCTCTTCTCTTCTCTTGTCTTTTCTTTTTCTTTTCTCTTCTCTTCTCGTCCCCTCTCGTCTTCTCCTCTCTTCTCTTCTATTTGTATCCCTGTCCTGTCCTGTCCTATCCTTCCTACTTCCTGCCAGCTACAAGGAGAAAGAAAACACACACTTGTGTGGCTGAACCCATACTAGAAAGTAAAATGAAGGTGAGAATGTAACAGCGAGGGATGCACAGTGAGGAAATACAGGTGATCCTCGACTTACGACCGCAATCGAGCCCAAAATCTCTGTCACCGAACAAGATGGTTGTTCAGGGAGTTTTGCCCTATTCTAGCCATGGCTGTTAAGTGAATCCCTGCAGGTGCTATATTACATTATTATAAAATGAAAATGCTGCATGGGGAGGGCAAATGGATATGGATGCCGATGAACAAGCTTTTCTTTCTTCATCTCCTTCCTTCCTCTCTACCCTTTTCTTCCTCTTCTTCCTTTCTTTTCTTTCCTTTTCCTTCCTTTTTTCTTTGTCTCCTTCCTTCCTTTTTACCCTCTTCTTCTTTCTTTCTTTCTTTCTTTCTTTCTTTCTTTCTTTCTTTCTTTCTTTCTTTCTTTCTTTCTTTCTTTCTTTCTTTCTTTCTCTTTCTCCTCTTTCTTCTTTTGGTTTCCTTCCTCTCTACCCACTTCTTTCTTTCTTTCTTCCTCTTTTTCTTACTTTCTTTTCTTCTCTTCCCCTTCCTTTTTTCTGTCTCCTTCCTTCCTCTCTACCCTCTTCTTCCTTCCTTCCTCTTCTTCCTCTTTCTTTCTCTTCTCCTTCCTATTTTTCTTTGTCTCCTTCCTTCCTCTCTACCCTCTTCTTCCTTCCTTCCTTCCTTTCTCTTCTTCCTCTTTCTTTCTCTTCTCCTTCCTTTTTTTCTTTCTTTCTCTCCTGTCTTCCTTCTCTTCTCTTCTCTTCTCTTCTCTTCTCTTCTCTTCTCTTCTCTTCTCTTCTCTTCTCTTCTCTTCTCTTCTCTTCTCTTCCTCTCCTCTTTTTTTCTTCCTGAAAGCTAGCAGCCTGCAGGGCAGAGAGAATGGATACTCCCTCCCAGACCTATATTTAGGATCAAAGTCCTTTCCTAGCACACACAGAAACACAGAGACGGTCTCCAGGGATCAAACTGCAGTGAACTTTCTCGATCTAGGTTCTCCGTGCCAACTTCAATCCTCGGCTCGGGGCGTTTGAAAGAAGCCATTCCCCCACGGCCTGCTTCCAAGAGACATGGAAAAACCATTACGGGGACCATCAAGCAAAAAAAAAAATCTATATAATGGCAAAACCAGACAAGGCCCATAAAAAAGGATTATCATCATTTTTTTTGGCAGGCGTTTTTTTTTTTTTTAAAAAAAAGGGGGTTTATTAAAGTTCAGCTTCGGAGCCCAAAGGCCCACCTGGTTTGAAGAAGAAGGGGAAGGGGCTTTATTTCTCCTGATGTCTAGCTTGGATTGCCGTCCCCTGCCCCAAAACATAAGGCAGACAAGGATGAAAGAAAGTCTGGGGTTTTTTGTGTGTGTGTTTTTTTTGAATCGAGCGGAAGGATCTGGGAAGCAGACTGGGTCATTAATCATCCCTTCCTTGTCGACAGCATCCACGGAGAAGCTGTAGCCGTGGTCAACTGGTCAAGCTCAAACTTCCTTGCAGGGAGAAGAGCAATATTTTAACAGAATGACGGAGTCGGAAGATGGAGCCACCCACAACTTCTGGTGGCAAGCCTTTCCTTTCCTTTCCTTTCCTTTCCTTTCCTTTCCTTTCCTTTCCTTTCCTTTCCTTTCCTTTCCTTTCCTTTCCTTTCCTTTCCTTTCCTTTCCTTTCCTTTCGTTCCCTTTCCTTTCCTTTCCTTTCTTTCCCTTTCCTTTCCTTTCCCTTTCCTTTCTTTCTCTTTCCTTTCCTCTCCTTTCTTTCCCTTTCCTTCCCTTCCCTTCCTTTCCTTTCCCTTCTTTTCCTTTCCTTTCTTTCCCTTTCATTTCCTTCCCTTCCTTTCTTTCCCTTTCCTTTCCTCTCCTTTCTTTCTTTCCCTTTCCTTTCCTTTCCTCTCCTTTCTTTCTCTTTCCTTTCCTCTCCTTTCTTTCCCTTTCCTTTCCTTTCCTTCCCTTTCCTTTCCTTTCTTTCTCTTTCCTTTCCTTTCCCTTCCCTTCCTTTCCATTTCTTCTTCCTCCTTCCTTTCCCTTCCCTTCCTTCTTCTTTCCATTCCTTTCCTTTCCTCTCCTCCCCTCCCTTCTGTTTATTATTCCCTTCCCTTCCCTTCCCTTCCCTCCAGGTTGCTTCTCTCCTTGATAAACTTCCACCCTATTATGTCGTCCTGCCTTGGTGCTTTGGAGACTAAGTGTTAAGAGTGACATGACAGCAGTTCATACATGGCCCCCCCTCCTCTCTGCGCAGCCCTACGCATGTTGGAAGGCTGCTATCGTGTCACCCCTAGTAACCTTCTCTTCGGACTGTCATTAAATGAAGTGTGTCAGAACCGCGCCTACCTTCGCCGCAGAGTTCGACACGCCGTGGGCCACGTTCCGTATCAGGCCGCCGACGTTGCCGTATTTTATCAGCCCGGTGACTCCTTCGGAAACGTCGTTTAGGAGACCCATGGGGTTACCCAGGAAGTCGACGGAGCTCAGGATCCTGGCCGCTTGGCTGAGCAGCTCCTGGAAAAACACAAGGCGGAGCTCGCTGGCACGACCCAGAAACGCTCAGGGAGGGCTGCCCCAGAGGGAGGAGAGTAAAAAGAAACGGGGGACGTTTTCCCTGACGGAAGAGAAAGCTCTTACCGTGGTGGCCTGGCTCAGAGAAATCACTTTGAGAGGGTAGGATACAGATAGGACCACGATGGATGAACGGATGGATAGATGGATGGATAGATGGAAGGAAGGAAGGATGGATGGATGGATAGATGTAAGGAAGGATGTAAGGAAGGATGGATGGATGGATAGACGGATAGATAGGTGGATGGATAGATGGATAGATGGATGAAAGGAAGGATGGATAGAGGAAAGGATGGATGAATAGACAGATGGATAGATGGATGGATAGATGGAAGGATAGATGGGTGGGTGGGTGGAGATGGATGGATGGATGGAAGGAAGGAAGGATGGATAGATGGATGGATAGACGGATAGACGGATGGATAGATGGAAGGAAGGAAGGATGGATGGATGGATGAATGGATGGATGGGTGGACAGACGGATAGCTGGATGGGTAAATGGAAGGAAGGAAGGATGGATGGATGGATAGATGTAAGGAAGGATGGATGGATGGATGGATGGATAGACGGATAGATAGGTGAATGGATAGACGGATAGATGGATGAAAGGAAGGATGGATAGAGGGAAGGATGGATGGATAGACGGATGGATAGATGGATGGATAGATGGGTGGATGGGTGGAGATGGATGGATAGATGGAAGGATGGATAGATGGATGGATAGATGAGTGGGTGGGTGGAGATGGATGGATGGAAGGAAGGAAGGATGGATAGATGGATGGATAGACGGATAGATGGATGGATAGATGGGAGGATGGATGGGTAAATGGAAGGAAGGAAGGATGGATGGATGGATAGATGTAAGGAAGGATGGATGGATGGATGGATGGATAGACGGATAGATAGGTGAATGGATAGACGGATAGATGGATGAAAGGAAGGATGGATAGAGGGAAGGATGGATGGATAGACGGATGGATAGATGGATGGATAGATGAGTGGGTGGGTGGAGATGGATGGATGGAAGGAAGGAAGGATGGATAGATGGATGGATAGACGGATAGATGGATGGATAGATGGGAGGATGGATGGATGAATGGAAGGAAGGAAGGATGGATGGATGGAAGGAAGGATGGATGGATGGAGAGATGGGTGGATAGACGGATAGATGATGAAAGGAAGGATGGATAGATGGATCGATGGGTGGGTGGGTGGAGATGGATGGATGGATGGATGGAAGGATGGAAGGAAGGAAGGAAGGATGGATAGATGGAAGGATGGATGGATGTTTACAGGACTGGAAAGCAAAGCAGATCCGACCCCCCCCCCCCCGGGGCGCTACTTACTTCCTGAAAGTGCTTGAGAATGTCGTTGACGATGAAGCTCTTGGTCTCGTAGGGGTGAACCCGGGTATAGGGATCCAGATCTATGACGGCGTCTTCGAAACGGACTAGAGGGAACCCCAGGGTGCTCTTCAGTGCCTGAGCCAGAATAATAATCATCATCATAAAAAAAGTGACCGGAGGAAAAAGTGGCGACATTTTTCCTTCTGTACTTAAGACATGGGTCAGAGAGAGGGCTGAGAAAATATCGACCGCTCCCTCCCATCCTGGATATCATCTGTTTCAAATTCTTCCCTCGAGACGAGAAGATTATAAAATCTGGTATAAAATGATTCCCAAGAGCTTATTAAGCAGGACATAACTTTAATTAACACACACACACACACACACACACAAAAACACCGCCTGCTTTAAGACAAAAGCCTTACCTTAAGATCCAGGGGGAGCTTGCTGGACGTAAAAACGCTGAGTTTTATTTGCGGGATGCTAATTTTGAGGTTTTCAAAATAGTACCTCTTCCGGGCAAGCTCTTGTCCGACGGGCTTTTCGTGAAGGTTTTCGTCGTAATTTTCTACCTCTGCGTTTCGACAAGAGGAAGGAAGGAAATGTAGGCGTCGTTCGGCGGCAACGGAGCCCAACATTTCCGTTACTAAGTGAGACATTTGTTAAGTGAATTTTCTCTCTCCCCCCACCTTCCCCATTTTAAAAGCTTCCTTGCCAACGTGGTTAGGATTGAATTTTGTCTCGTTTTACAGCCTTTCTTGCTACGGTGGATTAAGTGAACCACTGCAATTGTTCAAGTCAGTAGCATGGGTCGTTAAGCGAATCTGGCACCCGCCCCCCCCCCTTTAACTTTGTTCGTCGGAAGGTCGCAAAAGGAGAGCATGGGACCCCGGGGCCGTCGTAAATACGAGTCCGTTGCCAAGCCTCTGAATTTTGGCAGCGGTCGTGAGCGTGAATAACGATCGTTAAGTCCCTTTCTCCAGTGCCGTTGCAACGTTCGAAGGAGCTGTTGTAAGTCAGTTGTACTTACGACTGTTTTGTTTAACGACGGCTCAAAGTTGCAATGGCCCTGGGAAAGTGATTTACGAGCTGTATTCATACAGACGGTCCTTGGGTTACAACAGTTGGTTTGGTGACCGTTCGGAGTTACGACGACACTGAAAATAGTCACTGAATGACCTGTTGTAAGTCGAGGTCTGTCTGTATAGCTGGAAACTAACATCTCGTGTTTCCCCTGAAAATAAGACCCTGTCTTACCTTTTTTTGAACCCCGAAATAAGCGCTTGGCCTTATTTTCGGGGAGGTCTTATTATTTTGGGGTGCATGGAGCAAGACGGGGCTCCTCTTGCTGTCTTACCTGATTTCAAGCTTTGCGTTTAAATAGTTCCAGGGAGGGCTTATTTTCAGGGAGGCTTATTTTAGCACATGCCCTCAAAAGCCCGATTGGGCTTATTATCAGGGGAGGTCTTATTTTTTGGGGGAAACAGGGTAACAAGACAGATTTTGAAAGATAACTTGGCAGGAACGCCTCCGTAAGACGTTCATTTTGGAAAAATAATTTTTTTGGGGAGTATCCATATTCAGGGAGGTCTCTTTGTAACCGAAACGGAGTAGCGGTGGGAGCAAAAGTTATAAGAGCCTGGATAGCTCAGCAGACTAATGCACTGTAATTTAACTCCAGCTGTCTGCAATGACTGTAAGTTTGAATCTCCCCAGGCTCAAGGTTGACTCAGCCTTCCATCCGTTCTAAGGTAGGTCAATTGAGGACCCAGTTTGTGGGGGCAATAAGCTGACTTTGGATAAATATACAAAAAGTATGAAGGCTGTTGCTTAATGCATTGTAAGCCGCCCTGAGTTTCTGGAGAAGGGCAGCATATAAATCAAATTTAAAAAATAATTTAAAAAAAAGTTGCATTTTGCCAAACGGTTTTCAGGAGGCGTCGGATTTTTACCGCCGATGGAAAGGACGTACCTGATTCTGACTGGTTGCAGCCGAAGAAACTGAGAAGTTTCAGAAGGAGCTTCTCTTCGATTTGAACCGTGAATCTGCTCGCCGTGACCATCAGGTGCTGGAACAACAGAAGAGGACAATTGCAGCCTACCGGGCGCTCGGGAGGAGGCAGGGAAAGAGAGGTGAAGGAAAGGACACCAAGAGGTGATCCTGGACCGTGAAGTGGGCCGCAAAGAAACGTGATCGCAACGATAAAAAGGTCACAGACTGCTAAATCGCTAAGAGAGTTTTAACGCGTGAGAACCTCGCAAGTCTGGCATTCAAGCGCTCTGAAATGCAGCCTCTTGGGAGTTCGGGCCCGGCGGCCTGAGAAGGAAGAGATCAAACAAGGGCTGCTCTCCCAATAAAATCAGAATTATTAGTAAATCATTATTAAATCATTATTAAAAATTAGAATGCACCAAAGACTAATTCCTTGTGTGTCCAATCACACTTGTCCAATAAAGTGTAAAGATTTCTGTTCTGTTCTGTTCTGTTCTGTTCTGTTCTGTTCTGTTCTGTTCTGTTCTGTTCTATTCTATTCTATTCTATTCTATTCTATTCTATTCTATTCTATTCTATTCTATTCTATTCTATTCTATTCTATTCTATTCTATTCTATTCTATTCTATTCTATTCTATTCCTACTACATTCTACATTCTACTCTACTCTACTCTACTCTACTCCACTCCACTCCACTCCACTCCATTCCACATTCTCTATTCTATTCTATTCTATTCTATTCTATTCTATTCTATTCTATTCTATTCTATTCTATTCTATTCTATTCTATTCTATTCCATTCCATTCCATTCCATTCCATTCCATTCCATTCCATTCCATTCCATTCCATGTTTTCTATTCTATTCTATTCTATTCTATTCTGTTCTGTTCTGTTCTGTTCTGTTCTGTTCTGTTCTGTTCTGTCCTGTTCCGCTCCGCTCCGCTCCATTCTACATTCTCTATTCTATTCTATTCTATTCTATTCTATTCTATTCTGTTCTGTTCTTGGTGCTCTCTGTTTCCTCACAGACCTTTCACAACCCAACTAAGTAACGTTATCAGTGCTAGAAGAGAGGTGGGTTTGCAGAGAGGAGGAGGAGGAGGCAGAGGAGGGGGATGATGATGATAATTGTGGAGTCCCTGGAGCTCTCTGAACTTGGATGTTCCAGGACCCAGCTAGGTAACGTCATCAGCGTCAGAATGGATTACCTTGTAGATGTCACTTAAAGGACTTTTACTGGGGAATTTCATAGCGTTCAGCTGCAGGGCCGGGCCCGTTTCGGCAGCTTCATTTTCGCCCAGCTTGGGGGTGAGGAAAAGCATGAAGGGCTGAGTGGTGCGGAGAAGCTGGTTGTCTACCTAGGAAGAGCAGGAGAGGGGGAAACAGACGCTCAGAGGTTTGCAAACTCGAGGCAATAAACAGCTCTGCGATTAAAACAAGAGGCCCCAGATCTGATCCACAGACGAGCAAGCCGAGGAAGCTTACAGGATATCAGGACCTTGGAGGCCATCTAGCCCAACCCGCTGCCTCAAAGCAGGAGACCCTATACCATTCCAGATAAAAGACTGTGCAGTCTTTTTAAAAACCTCCAGTGATGGAGGATCCACAACTTCTGGAGGCAAGTTATTCCACTGATTAAACGTGGAACTTACTTTATCAGTGGTTGGAAAAAAAAAAGGGGTGGAGAGTAAGAATGGAATCAGTACTGTTAAGCGAATTAAATACCCAGAAAAACACGATGTTTAGTAAGCGCTGAGAAAAGGCACCGGTCTACCCATTTATTTTTGCAGACACTGATCTACTCCTGTATTTTTCCAGGCACTGATCTACTTATGTATTTTTCCAGGCACTGGTCTACTCATATATTTTTGCAGACACTGGTCTACTCATGTATTTTTGCAGACACTGATCTACTTATGTATTTTTCCAGGCACTGGTCTACTCATGTATTTTTCCAGGCACTGGTCTACTCATATATTTTTGCAGACACTGATCTACTTATGTATTTTTGCAAACACTGATCTACTCATGTATTTTTGCAGGCACTAGTCTACTCATGTATTTTTGCAGGCACTGGTCTACCCATTTATTTTTGCAGACACTGATCTACTTATGTATTTTTCCAGGCACTGATCTACCCATGTATTTTTGCAGGCACTGGTCTACTCATATATTTTTGCAGACACTGGTCTACTCATGTATTTTTGCAGGCACTGATCTACTTATGTATTTTTCCAGGCACTGGTCTACTCATATATTTTTGCAGGCACTGATCTACTCATGTATTTTTGCAGGCACTGATCTACTTATGTATTTTTCCAGGCACTGGTCTACCCATGTATTTTTGCAGGCACTGATCTGCTCATATATTTTTCCAGGCACTGATCTACTCATGTATTTTTGCAGGCACTGATCTACTCACGTATTTTTGCAGGCACCAGTCTACTCATTTGTTTTCTTTTAACACTGATCAACTGTAGCCCGGCGGCAAGAGTTTAAACAGTTTTTTTCCCTCCAGCCATCAGCTGAGACTCAGGAGACAGCAATAGATTGTGGGTGGGGCCAAATAAAAGGTAAGAATAACCCGGGGAGTGGGGGGCCGGGCAGAACCGGTTCAGTGACGATATGACGTCGGCGGAACCGGAAGGAAGCCACCACTGCAGCTATCATGTCCCCCCCCGATCCTTTTCTTTGTTAGACTGAACATACGTGGCTCCCTTAACGGTTCGTTTTGTCTCCTGTCCTTAATCCTCTCTTTTGCTCTTCTCTTGCACCCTATCCTTGAATCGGTCCCAAGGTGAACATGGCGAGGCTGGTTTTCTCCACCTGCCGTTTCACTTACCTGCATATCCTGTACGCTCAGTTCCAGCACCTGGCTGGCCGACAGCTGGGTGAAATGGACAGTGATGCCCGTGAAAGTCGCAAAGATGAGTTCTTCGGGGGCCTTGTTCACCAAGGACAGACCTATCCCTCCTTCTAATTTCAGCTGGACCTGCGAAGAGGGACGAAACACACACACACAGGTAAAGCTATTGTTGTTGTCCTTTGGGTGGGAAGGAACGGCAACCTCCGTTCTCTGCAAAAAAAAAAAAAAAACCACAACAACAACGCAAAACTCACTTCCAACTCTTGTTCCAGGTCTGGGTTTTTCAATTTCCACAGATCTTGATCCAGCTCCTCCCCTTCGTACGAGAGACGCTCGTTCCTGCGCTGGTTGAAATCGGTGATCTAATAAGGGAGGTAAAGTTAGGATGGGCAAAATTGACTATGTAAGGGGGTGGGTGGGAGAAATATGATGATGCGTATTTCCATAGAATATTCTAAAATCAGTTATGTAGAGGAAAGGACGGGGGTAACTTAATTAAAATGATTTAAATATTTTTTTTAAAAAAAATTGAAATTAAAATCCTTAAGAATAAGGATTCTTTTCGGGCTGCGATTCCAGGAAGTTGACGATTTGTCGAGGGTTGTGTGTGTGTACACAGCATGGGCCTTGTGGTCCGTGGGTTTCAAGCGATGGGATTACAAGAGAATCTCTCTCTCTCTCTCTCTGGATCTGACTTTGTATAAAAATATACAAAAGTATGAAGGCTGTTGCTTAACGCATTGTAAGCTGCCCTGAGTCTCCGGGGAAAGGCGGCATATAAATCTAATTTTTTAAAAAAAGTCACATTTAAAACACCCAATTTATATAAAACTTAAAAGCCAATTTAAAAGGGAGAGTCAGGCCAGAGTAGCCTGCTGGAATAAAAATGTTTTGAGGACGCGGCGGAAAATGGCGTAAATCTGGGATCCTCCGTATCTCCCGGGGGGGGGGCTCATTCCAGATGGCAGGTGCCCCTACAGAGAAGGCTCTCCCCCTTAATGGTTTGGTTCAGATCCAATTTAAAAAAATTAAATAAAAGGACAACCGTTACCTGGAGAACTCTGGTGGGACCATCCGGAAGAACCTGGACCGCTAGCGCTCCAGAACCAGGCCGCATCTTCTGATTGATGAACTGCTGCTCCGAAGGGACCGGACTCAACTGTTCAAGGGAAGTGTCAGGTCCGAGAACGACTTCTGCCCCATCACGAAGCCCGGCTCTGCCTCCTTTGGCCTAAGAAGGACAGGACAAGACAAGACAAGACAAGACGAAGAAGAAGAAGAAGAGGAAGAGGAGGAGGAGGAGGAGGAGGAGGAGGAGGAGGAGGAGGAGAAGAAGAGGAAACCCTACCCAACACCCCCTGGATAGATACAGATGAACAGAGTGACTCGCTTAGCAACCGTGGCGAGGAAGATTTGAAATGAGACAACTTATCGCCGAGTGACGGCGGTTAAGTGAGTCTGGCTTGTCAGAAGGTTGCAAAAGGGCGACCAAATGTGTGTGGGGTAGGGGGGAGAGGAAGGGGGGGAAGAGGACCCTCTGCTTACCTGCACTGCAAGTCCATGCATGCCGCACAGCAGTTTCCCATCCCGGAAGCTCCAGGTTTGGGTCGTGCTTCTCCGACGGTCTGGCTTCCTCAGCATCAGGGGCTCGTATCTAGCGCAGCAACAAGAACATCCATCGGTCAGGATAGAGCCGGAAGGGACCTTGGAGGTCTTCTAGTCCAACCTCCTGTTCAAGCAGGAAACTGTACACCATATCAATCAATCAACCAACCAACCAACCAACCAACCAACCAACCAACCAACCAACCAATCAGAACAGAGCTGGAATGGACCTTGGAGATCTTCTAGTCCAACCTCCTCCTCAAACAGGAGACCCTCTACCATATCAATCCATCCATCCATCAGAATAGAGCTGTAAGGGACCTTGGAGGTCTTCTAGTCCAACCCTCTGCTCAAGCAGAAGACCCTAGACCATTTCAATCAATCAATCAATCAATCAGAATACAGCTGGAGACCCTAGACCATTTCCACCCATCCATCTAGCCATGAATCCATCCATCCATCCATCCATCCATCCATCCATCCATCCATCCATCCATCCATCCATCAGAATAGAACTGGAAGGGCCCTTGGAGGTCTTCTAGTCCAACCCCTGCTCGATCAGGAGACCCTAGACCATTTCAATCAATCAATCAATCAATCAGAATAGAGCTGGAGACCCTAGACCATTTCCACCCATCCATCTAGCCATGAATCCATCCATCCATCCATCCATCCATCCATCCATCCATCCATCCATCCATCCATCCATCCATCCATCCAAATAGAGCTGGAAGGGACCTTGGAGGTCTTCTAGTCCAACCCCCTGTTCGAGCAGGAGACCCCAGACCATTTCAATCCATCCATCCATCCATCCATCCATCCATCCAAGTAGGAGACCCTAGACCATTCCATCGGTCTAGAGTCTAGATGGATGGACCATTTCCATCCATCCATCTAGCCATGAATCAATCAATCAATCAATCAATTCATCAATCCATCCATCCATCAGAATAGAGCTGGAAGGGACCTTGGAGGTCTTCTAGTCCAACCCCCTGTTCGAGCAGGAGACCCTAGACCATTTCAATCCATCCATCCATCCATCCATCCATCCATCCATCCATCCATCCATCCATCCATCCAAGTAGGAGACCCTAGGCCATTCCATCGGTCTAGAGTCTAGATGGATGGACCATTTCCATCCATCCATCTAGCCATGAATCAATCAATCAATCAATCAATCAGTCAATCAGAATAGAGCTGGAAGGGACCCTGGAGGTCTTCTAGTCCAGCCCCCTACTCAAGCAGGAGGCCGCAGGGTCTGGTTCTAACCGAGCGTCTTGAGCTCCGCCCACCTGTTGTCCGTCACAGCGGCCAACCCAGCGATGTCCAGAATCATGGAGGACTCGGCCGAGCGAGGCGGGGAGGGTTTATTGGGATGGCGGGGGACGGCCGAGCCTTCGTGGCACAGCATGCCGGTCCCGGTCATTCTCCACAGCTGAGAGCGTTTCCCGGGTTCCTGCGAGGGAACAAAAGGGGGCAATGAAGCCGAGAGGCTGCTGAGGCACGTTTTTTTTCTCCCCACCTTCGAAGGCAGGGTCTCCACCAATGCTCTTCTCACTGACCAAATAATCATGCTGGTTAGCAGGCCATGTAGGCATGGGTCTACCCAGGATGTCCACAGTGGAAAGAAAACCATCATACCTTTTTCTTTAAGATGACTCTCTGCGTCTTGGGAGAAACATCCAGGACCAGCTCAGCGCAGTCAAGGTCCTTGTGGGTAGTGACGGGTCTTCCTGTCTCTTCCTGGACTCTTGAATTCCAAAGAAAAATGGAGAAGGGAGGATAAGAAGAGAACCGCAGACGAAGACCAGACCAAAATCCCAGAAAGAGATTTTAGCTCTTGTTGAAATTCCGCGTGGAAAACTGCTAGGCTGGGTTGGACGTCCGGAATATTTGGACGTCGCCGGAATTGGGGGATGTCTAGTTTAATGAAAAGAAGGACTAGGGGAGACATGATAGCAGTCTTCCAATATCTCAGGGGCTGCCTCAAAGAAGAGGGAGTCAAGCTATTCTCCAAAGCCCCTGAGGGCAGGACAAGAAGCAACGGGAGGAAACTCATCAAGGAGAGAAGCAGCTTAGAACTAAGGAGAAATTTTCTAACAATTAACCAGTGGAACTGCTTGCCACCAGAAGTTGTGAATGCTCCAACACTGGAGGGTTTTAAGAAGAGAGTGGACAGGCATTTGTCTGGGATAGTTATGGAGTCTCCTGCTCAAGGAGAGGTTGGACTAGAAGGCCTCCAAGGTCTGGTCCAACCCTATGATTTTGAGATAGGTAGATAAGATGCAAGACAGAAAGATGAAGGGAAGGAAGGAAGAAAGGAAGGCAGAAAGGGGGGGGGGAATGAGAGGAGGAAGGAAGGAAGGATGGATGCATGAGAAAAGATAGATAGATAGATAGATAGATAGATAGATAGATAGATAGATAGATAGATAGATAGATAGATAGATAGATAGATGGATGGATGACAAATAGATAAGATAGAGAGAGAAGTAGATAGATAGATAGATGATAGATGGATGGATGGATGGATGGATAGATAGATGATGATAGATAGATGGATGGATGGATGGATGACAAATAGATAAGACAGAGAGAGAAGTAGATAGATAGATAGATAGATAGATAGATAGATAGATAGATAGATAGATAGATAGATCGATAGATGATAGATGGATGGATGGATGGATGGATGGATGGATGACAAATAGATAAGATAGAGAGAGAGAAGGGGGGAGATAGATAGATAGATAGATAGATAGATAGATAGATAGATAGATAGATAGATAGATGGATGACAGACAGATAAGATAGAGAGAGAGGGGGGGAGATAGATAGATAGATAGATAGATAGATAGATAGATAGATAGATAGATAGATAGATAGATAGATAGATAGATAGATAGATAGATAGATAGATAAGATAGATAGGATGGATGGATGGATAATAGATATGATAGCTGGAGAGAGGGAGGGAGAGAGAGAGAAAGAGAGATAAGATAGATAGATAGATAGACAGATAGATAGATGGATGGATGAGAGAAGAGAGAAAGATAGGCAGGCAGGCAGACAAATGATGGACGGATGAAACAGACGGATGGATGCACGGATGAAACAGCTTGCCTCCAGAAGTTGAAGGTGCTCCATCACTGGAGATTTTTAAGAAGAGACCAATTAGTCCGTGATATTATAGGCTCTTCTATTCAAGAAGGGGTTGGACTAGATGACCTCCAAGGTCCCTTCCAACGTTGTCCATTCTGTTCTGTTCTGAGAAGCCCCTGCAAGGGTGACTTCATTCCAACAACTCTCGACGCTATGCCTAACCTGAAATTTTTTCGCGGGGGCCGCAGAAGCTCTTTGGGTGAAATGCCTCCAGTTTGTATAACCTTTGCTTGAGGATTGAACCTTTTTTTACGTGCTCACCCCGAAAAGGTATAAGTGGCCGCGATGTAGATGAAGTTTTCGTAATACAGCTGCTTGTTCTCTTGAAAGTCGTTCATGCAGCAGGTGACTTCGGACGAGCCGGCCCCTTTGACCGTCAGGGTGATGTAAGGCGGGAGGGTGGGCTCGTCCCAGGCATAGTCTAAAGAGGTGGAGGGCTTCACTTCGGTGCTGAGACGTGGCTCGGCCACGCCGTGTTGGGTGAAGACAACTGGAACCTGGGAGGAAAGAGTGCAGAGAAGAGAAACTCAAGAGGATTGAAGGTCTGGAGACTAAAACATACAAAGAACGTTTTGCAGGAATGGGGCATGTCTAATCTAGGGAAAAGAAGGACTGGGAGGGGATATAATAGCAATATTTCTAAATCGAGGATTTATCGATAATCCAAGCTCCAACGAGCATTCTTCTTCGTACTTTGCATCTGCAGTTAAAATGCTCATTTTAAGGCGCCCAAACAGGGACTTTTTACCTTAGAAAAGTTGTCGATGCGGTACGGAGGCGGGAATTTGTCGGTGTCGCTAAACGAGACGCAGTAGGTGGCTCTCTTCAAGGTGATCTCGACTTGAAGGAAGCAGCACTTCCCGAGGGTGTCCCTGGGGAATTGCAAATGCAAACAAGGCCCGTGTTGTGTTTCGCAACCTGGCAAAGCCGTCCCCTTCCTCTTGTTGTAAATCCTCGCTCGTAGACAAAATTTTAAAAATCCGCCGTGTTTCATCTATTTTATCTCTTATCTTAAATTATCGATTGCATTCCAATTTCATTTTAAATTGTTATTTTATTCCAATTTCATTTTAAATGGTTGTTTCATTCCAATATCATTTTAAATTGTTGCTTTATCCCAATTTCGTTTTAAATCGCTTTTATCAAATTTTTAGTAATAATTTGTGTCTGGAACTTTGCACTTTGATATGGTTGAAGGCACTGGTGAAATCCAATTTTTTTTTCCTACTGGTTCTGTGGGCGTGGCTTGGTGGACGTGGTGTGGCTTGGTGGGCATGGCAAAGGAAGGATACTGCAAAATCTCCGTTCCCACCCCACTCCAGGGGAAGGATACTGCGAAATCCACATTCCTTCCCAGCTCCAGGGTAAGGATACTGCAAAATCCCCATTCCCTTATCATTTCTGGGGGAAGGATACTGCAAAATCCCCATTCCCTCCCCACTCTGGGGCCAGTCAGAGGTGGTATTTGCCGGTTCTCCGAACTGCTCAAAATTTCCGTTACCGGTTCTCCAGAACCTGCTGGATTTCACCCCTGGTCGAAGGGCTAATCAATAAAGACTCATTACATCAGTTCGTTTAGGGACCAAATCGGGCTTCCCCATCGACTTTGCTTGTCTCCAGGACGCTGTGACCGTCATAAATACGAGTCAGTTGCCTAGTGTTTGAATTTTGATCATATGACCATGGGTCACGCAACGGTCATAAGTGTGAAAAACGGCCCTAGGTCACTTCTTTTTCAGCGTCGTTGCAACGTCAAAGAGTCACTAAGCGAACGGTCATAAATCGAAGACTACCTGTACAATGGAAGTGTGAGGGGCAGACCAGGGAAGCCACAACACCAAAGGACTCCCAACGGCCGTTCGTTAAGACACGGCGCTGTTCATTCCCTACCTCATGTTGATGTGGAAGGAATTGTTCTTGTTGACTTCAAAGCCTCCGGACCAAATGCAGTTGGGGACGTCCATCAGCCGGACGCACAACAGCTGGTCGTAATCGTTGCGTGGCCAGTGGAAGACCACGCTGGAACCCGGGAGGGTGGAGATGTAGCCGTCCGGATTGGAAGTTCCCTATCGAGAAGGGGGAGGAAAAGTCAATGGCAGCTCAACTTGGAGCCGTTTACTAGGAAGAATCCAGGAATACGAGAGAGAGGAGAGAGAGAGAGGCTTTTGTTACCAATCATTAGAATTCAAATTTTTTATTGGCCAAGTGTCGAATGGAATAGGAATAGGAATAGGAATAGGAATAGGAATAGGAATAGGAATAGGAATAGGAATAGGAATAGGAATAGGAATAGGAATAGGAATAGGAATAGGAATAGGAATAGGAATAGGAATAGAATAGAATAGAATATAGAATAGAATGCAAAATAGAAAGAATGGAATAGAATGCAGGACAGGACAGGAGAGGAGAGGAGAGGAGAATGAAATAGGAATAGCAATAGGAATAGGAATAGAATAGAATGCAGAATATAATGTAATAATATAGTAAAATAATAGAATAGAATAGAATAGAATAGAATAGAATAGAATAGAATAGAATAGAATAGAATAGAATAGAATAGAATAGAATAGAATAGAATAGAATAGAATAGAATAGAATAGAATATAGAATAGAATGCAAAATAGAAAGAATGGAATAGAATGCAGGACAGGACAGGAGAGGAGAGGAGAGGAGAATGAAATAGGAATAGCAATAGGAATAGGAATAGAATAGAATGCAGAATATAATGTAATAATATAGTAAAATAATAGAATAGAATAGAATAGAATAGAATAGAATAGAATAGAATAGAAAGAATGGAATAGAATGCAGGATAGGATAGGATAGGATAGGATAGGATAGGATAGGATAGGATAGGATAGGATAGGATAGGAGAATGAAATAGGAATAGGAATAGGAATAGAATAGAATAGAATGCAGAATATAATGTAATAATATAGTAAAATAGAATAGAATAGAATAGAATAGAATAGAATAGAATAGAATAGAATAGAATAGAATAGAATAGAATGCAGAATATAATATAATGTAATGTAATGTAATGTAATGTAATGTAATACAATACAATACAATGGAATGGAATGGAATAGAATTAGAGTGGAGTGGAGTAGAGTATACAATGCAGAATGGAATGAAATGGAATGGAGAATATAACAGAACAGAAGGGAACAGAATTCTTTTATTGGCCAAGTGTGATTGGACACACAAGGAATTTGTCTTTGGTGTCCATGCTCTCAGCGTACATACAGCCATTGTGATAGGTCATTAATCATAGTCATTGCAAAAATACATTCATCATAAAACATTAGATACAACACTCAGTGATAGGCATGGATACTAAATAAGCAATTGACATAAATCATACTAGGATACTAATTAATTTCGATCGTAAGATGCAAGCCACAAAGTTAAGAGTCGTTATAGAAGATAAGGAGGTAAGAAATAGGTTAATCATTATGACGTTAAGGCAACGTTCCTCAATCTCGGGACTTCAACTCCCAGAATCCCTCCATGCCACCACGGGAAGAGGGAATTCTGGGAGCTGGAGTCCAGCCATCTTTAAATGGCCAAACTTGAGAAATCCTTAGGGGTTATAGGAGGAGCAAAGGATGGTGTTTTTGTTTTGTTCTTTTGTTTACCTGTCCTCTGGCGAAAGCCCTCTGGGCGAAGGCGAGAGTGTGCGATGATTTATTGTCCAGCAGGTAGCGAGGTGCAAACGTCACCATGCAAGTGTCCATGTAGCGACCTCTGCCCTTCTTAACGTCGATACCTGGTTAAAACACATAGCCGGTCAGAGTTCGGGCACGGTTTAAATTTGGGGTTTTATATTTTTATATTTGAGCCGAAATTATTTAATAATTTTTAATTTATGTTTGTCTTTGTGCTTTTAATAGGCTGTACACCGCCCTGAGTCCTTCAGGAGAAGGGCGGTATAGAAATAAAATTATTATTATTATTATTGGTTAATCTGTAGTGAGATTCTTCATCATCATCATCATCATTATTATTATTTCAACCCTGAGGTACAAATATTCTCCTTTATTTGTCTGTCTGTTGCCACCCTTATCCCAAAGGCTCTGAGTGGCTAACTATAAAGAAACTTTTAAAAGAAATCATGACCTTCCACCCCAAAAGAATCATCATCATAATAATAATAATTTTAAAAATCCCACATTGCAAAGGACAAAGGAAAACGGAGAAAGACGTACCAATATTATATATAAGACCCGGTCGATTTCCTTGTTGGATCACTTTAAGGGCTCGGACGCCGCTTCCACCGTCCAAGGAGAACGCCTGGCACCAACCGGGCATCCCTTCGGGGTGGATACCTCTGCCAACCCTCATGGTACAACTGCACACACACACACACACACACAAAATCAGAAGAAATTAAGTTCTCAACTCTCCGCTGAGTTACGACACCACCTGTAAATTGCTAGCAGGAACATCGTTTCTCCCGTCCGGGTGTTCCTAAATCTCATTCCCCACTTCATCTCGCAAAGGCTGCCTGAGACAGTAACAATCGCACGCTTACTCCCAAAAACCCTCTTTTTATTTCAATGGCTGTGAATTCTGTTCATTCCCAGCCCATAATGAGTCCCAAGCAGTTTGTGAATAGTCTGCCACAGTCCTTCGGGAATAAGGCTGATATCTCCCTTGACACGTTGCCAAAGTCGTAATAACCGAAGACACACACACAAACACACACACACACACACACACACACACACACACACACACACACACACACTCCCCATCCCAAAGAAGCTTACAGGTTTGGCTGCTCTTTGTCAGCATAGCAGAAGAGAAGAGGGCTCAAGCTGCGGGCCAACTCGTGTTCTTCAAACTGGCCGGCTGCGTCGGTCTTTGCGTTGTCTTGCCGGAAAATTAAGGGCAACCCTTTGGATGCAAATAAGGGGGGAAAGGGGTATTGAAAAAATAGAATAGAATAGACAATAGAGAAAATAGAAAATAATATAGAATAGAATAGAATAGAATAGAATAGAATAGAATAGAATAGAATAGAATAGAATAGAATAGAAAACAGAAAACAAGAATAGACTACAGAATAGAATAGAGTAGAGTAGAGTAGAATAGAATAGAATAAAGAGAGAATAGAGTAGAATATAAAATGAGAATAGACTACAGAATAGAATAGAGTAGAGTAGAGTAGAGTAGAGTAGAGTAGAGTAGAGTAGAGTAGAGTAGAGTAGAATAGAATAGAATAGAACAGAATAAAGAGAGAATAGAATAGAAAATGAGAATAGACTACAGAATAGAATAGAGTAGAATAGAATAGAATAGAAAACAAGAATAGACTACAGAATAGAGTAGAGTAGAATAGAATAGAATAGAAAACAAGAATAGACTACAGAATAGAGTAGAGTAGAGTAGAGTAGAGTAGAGTAGAGTAGAGTAGAGTAGAGTAGAGTAGAGTAGAGTAGAGTAGAATAGAATAGAATAGAATAGAATAGAATAGAATAGAATAGGAGAGTAGGGTAGGGTAGGGTAGGGTAGGGTAGGGTAGGGTAGGGTAGGGTAGGGTAGAGTAGAGTAGAGTAGAGTAGAGTAGAGTAGAATAGAATAGAATAGAATAGAATAGAATAGAATAGAATAGAATAGAATAGAATAGAATAGAATAGAATAGAATAGAATAGAATAGAATAGAATAGAATAGAATAGAATAGGAGAGTAGGGTAGGGTAGGGTAGGGTAGGGTAGGGTAGGGTAGGGTAGGGTAGGGTAGGGTAGAGTAGAGTAGAGTAGAGTAGAGTAGAGTAGAGTAGAGTAGAGTAGAGTAGAGTAGAGTAGAGTAGAGTAGAATAGAATGAGGAAAGAAGGAAGGAGAATGGAATAGAATGGAATGACGAGGAGGAGGAAGAGGATTAGAATAGAACAGAACAGAACAGAACAGAAAACCAGAATAGAACAGAACAGAACAGAACAGAATATAGAATAGGAGAGTAAATAGAATAGAATAGAATGTAGGATAGGATAGTTGATAAATGGAAGATGTTTGGGAGGTTTGAACCTGTTTTGTTGATGAGCCAGTAAGGAGCCGAGATGAATATCTTCAAGGAGCCTTTGGCTTGGCCCACGATCCGGATGGTGAGGTTGAGAAGACGCCGGTTGCTGTCGTACAGCCTCATCCGCACCACGTAGTTCTGCGTTCCCGGCGGGATCAGAAGCTCCTTGCAGTGGGTGAAGTTTTCGAGGGAGATCCCTGAAGTCGAGGCAAAGGAAGGAAGGAAGGTGAATCGTACCGAAATAAATAAATAAATAAATAACCGCTCCAGGGTGTGGGAACAGTGGTATAAGTGGATAGAAAGGAGATCGATTAAAGATAGATAGTTATTAAGTTTAAGTAATAGATAAAGTAAGATAAAGATAAAATAGATAAAGTACAATTTATTTTTTGCATGCATGAATTATTGTCACAAGAAAAACACCACCAATGCATGAATTATTCAATGCATTGCAAATTATTCAACACCACCAATGCATGAATTATTGTCACAAGAAAAACACCAACCAATAGCTGTGGTTGACTGATATAATTTTTTATGTTTTTTAATGTAATAAAAGTTTTAAAAAGTGTTTAAAAAAAAGAAGATTTCTATTGAATTGATGATTCTTAAAGGAAAATTAAGTTTTTTAAAAAAACGATTAAGGCAAAATTAGATTCCTCCTTACTCCCCCAAAACATGATTCTTAAGGTAAAATTAGATTTTGGGAGACCACCCATCAACGTGACCGAATCGATTTGCAGACGGACATCATCGGCGGTCAGCCAGATTGGAACCGGAGAGCCAGCTTACCCAGCTCGATGTTCTGTGAAGTGTCAGCGGTATGGAGGACGGCTTCCTTCCTCGGTTTGAGGTTCCCGTTGATAGGGGCGCCCTTGACGTAAAACTCCAGCTCGCAAGGGAGCAAGTTACACAACACCACGGTGGGCAAGAGATAAATGGTGTGTCCCGGCTGGCGGAAAATCTGCTTGGCGCTGTCGGAGAAGATGCTGGAAGGCATGTAGTCGGGATAATTCTCTTTCTTGATGGCCACACAAAATCTATGGAGGGAGACAATGTGGGACGGTTGAAAGAGGAGGAGGAGGGAGAGAAATCCCTGCCTCTTATGAGGCTCTTATGAACGCTCCATGTCCTTGAGTATCCTATTTATTTATTTATTTATTAGTCCAATTTATATGCCACCCTTCTCCGGAGACTCAGGGCGGCTTACAATGCATTATTTTTTCTTTATGTACACTGAGAGTGTATGCACCAAAGACAAATTCCTTGTGTGTCCAATCACACTTGGCCAATATTCTAATTCTAATTCTAATTCTAATTCTAATTCTAATTCTAATTCTAATTCTAATTCTAATTCTAATTCTAATTCTATTCTATATCCTATCCTACATCCTATCCTATCCTATCCTATCCTATCCTATCCTATCCTATCCTATCCTACATCCTATCCTATCCTATCCTATCCTATCCTATCCTATCCTATCCTATCCTATCCTATCCTATCCTATCCTATCCTATCCTATCCTATCCTATCCTATTCTATTGTTCTATTTCCTATTCTCTTCTGTTTTCTATTCTAGTCTGCATTTTTCTGCATTCTGTTCTGTTCTATTTTATTCTATTCTATTCTATTCTATATTCTATATTCTTCTGTTCTGTTCTGTTCTGTTCTGTTCTGTTCTGTTCTGTTCTGTTCTGTTCTGTTCTACTCTACTCTACTCTACTCTACTCTACTCTACTCTATTCTATTAAGAATTGGCTCACCTGGAGAATCACCTCATCTGAACAATCACCATTCCATTCTGTAGCCTATTCTCCTCTATTTTCTATTCTATTCTGCATTTTTCTGCATTCTATTTATTGTTCTGTTCTGTTCTGTTCCTATTCCTATTCCTATTCCTATTCCTAATCTATTCTGTAGTCTATTCTCTTCTGTTTTCTATTCTATTCTGCATTTTTCTGCATTCTGTTCTCTTCTCTTCTCTTCTCTGAAGAATTGGCTCACCTGGAGAATCACCTCATCTGAACAGTCCACTCACCTGAAGAATCGGCTGTGGTCCAGCTCCATGGAGTGACACTCTCTCTTACTGCTGCTGACCTCCGAAGCCTTCTGGACATTCGTCCAGTGGATGGGAGATTTGCAGAAAAAGACTCCGGTGCCTTTCGGCCTGGCCTGGAGACGCCAGGAAGTCAGGTGCAGGGGGATGGCGAAAGAGTCGCCCGGCATGACCGCCGGGAGCAGGACAGGTTCTGCACGCAGGTGGAAAGGGCACCATTATTTCTGAGGGATCTGAGGGATCCACTGAGCTGGGCTGGGTTTTTTTTTCCTTGCCAGCCGTTCCACGTGATAGCGTCTATAATAGCACCGTGGTTTGCAAGGCGACTCTCAAATTCATCCTTAACACAGGCCTTTCCACGCCCCCCTGGCCAAATAACTGACCACGTCTCTCCTCATTCTAGGAAGAAATCCCTTAAAAGATCCAGTTTTGGTTCCCACGTTACAAAAAAAAAAAAAAAAAAAAAGAGGTTGAGACTTTGGAAAAAGTGCAGAGAGGAGCAACTAAGACGCTTAAAGACTTGGGGACTAAAGCATGGTTTGCAGGAATTGGGTTTCACCAGGGGGTTGGACTAGATGACCTCCACGGTCCAAGCACTTACTGTCCGGAGCAGAAGGACTGTCCAGCCTCAGCTCCATTGGCATTTCCAGTTTGTTTTTCACGATCAACGCTGAACGGACCGTGATCACCTTCCGGGCGCTGCCTTCCATGGTCACAGCAAAGACCACTCGAACTGGAGGCAGTGAAGAAAACTGTAAAAAAATAAATAAATGTACATATATGGTTTTTTTTTAAAAAAAAGGAAGATGAAAACGGAATCAATTTTGCAGATACGGTGGGACAGAAACGCCTCCAAATCCTACGAACCAACTGATAATGGACGTTTATGTCCCAAATGATTTCCCTTAATAAGATGCACATTTAAAAAAAAAACGAGAAAATCAATTTAGCCTGATTCCTATAGTATTTTATCATTTTAGAGTTTTATTTTAATATGAAGTTAGTTTTAATCTATGGCCACTTGTATTGTTATTTTATGAAATTTTAACTTTTGTATGTTTGTTTTTTAATTGGCTGTGCACCGCCCTGAGTCCGTAAGGAGAAGGGTGGTATATAAATCTAAATAAAGTAAAGTAAAGTAAAGTTTATTGCATATACCGCCCTTCTCCCGAGGGACTCAGGGCGGTTCACAGCCATATTAAAACAATCCACACAAAAATTAAAATTGCTAAAATAAGTTAAAAACGATTTGGCTATTATTAAAACCCCTTATTAAAACCCCATTAAAACCAATTTAAAACCCACTGAAATTAATCTATTCAGTCAGGCCGGCCGCAATTAAATAAAAATGCAAAAAAAACCCTCACACCTTCCACCCTGAAACACGTTTTTATTGTGCACCTAGCAAGAGTTAATGTTGTGTTGGATGCGATGATTTTATAAACCTAATTCCCCCCGTCTGTTCTGCCCCAGCTACGGACCCCAAAGATCGCAGCACACACAAAGTCCGTTCAAACCTTGGTTTACTAAATAAAACAGCCTCTTACAACAACGGGTGTTAATTAACTGCATTAACAGCCATCAAGAATTCAAAGAATAAATAATCGTAATCTTACTATGGTTGGCAGAAAGCCCAGAAGCAATTTGCAGAGAACTAAGATCAAGACGCAAAGGAATATGAACGAAGTTGTTCCCTGCGAATTGCTTCAGTCGGTGTTCCTGCTTAAATAGGCTAAGGGAGTGGCCAATTAGCCCCAAGCCTTACTCTCGAGGAGACCTCCTCCCGAGGAGCCACTCCTGCCTTTTGGCAGCTCTGGGCGCCTGTCCATTGAGAAGAGGCTCCTCTTCTTCGTCCTCTTCACTTAAAGGAGCTTCTGGAGGCCTCTGGCACATCTTCTCCAGCCTCCTCATTGTCTGACTCGAGTGCAGCACCACACCAGCCTCCTCGCTGCCTGAATCAGCTACTAGCTGCACAGGCCACGTACCGGCCACAACACCCTCTCGCACTCAGTGCTGATTGAAATATATTTGGAATATGGATTTTTTTTTTAAAAAAAAAGCAAACACAGCTCCACCACTGATTTTGTCTTGTTCTGTGGATGAGTCCATTTCTTCTCCCTTTATTCCATTTCTTTGGGGCTTCTGTCCGTTTACCACCCATCTGGAATGTCGGTGTTTTTTCCAGAACTAAGCCCACCAGTTTGGAAATCCCTACAAATTTTGAGGATAATCCCTACTATCCTCAAAATCTACCAGCAAAATCAGTTTTTCCAATGAGTCTTCAAAAGAGCAGAGTTCTGCTTATTGGTTCAAGTGCGATATTCATTATTTCGTCTCCCGTTGAACCAATCCTGGTGTCCAGCACAGAAGGCCAGGTCCAATTAAATTGATTTATTGCTATTTAGGGCTAGGCACAGAAAGCATCTCAACTTGTGGAGTGAGTGAACAATCAGGAGGCTGTGAGTTCGATCCTAGGTAGAGGCAGATACTTCTCTCTCTCTGGGCACAATGAGAATATATATATATACTGTATTTTCCTGCGTATAAGATTACTTTCTAACACACAAAAATCTTCTCAAAAGTCGGGGGGTCGTCTTATACGCCGGGTCTCATTCTCCTGTAACCAGGCAGACCAGCCCATAAGGCTCTGATGAGCCTTAAATGGCTCTGAGGAGGGTCGTCTTATACGCCCAGTCGTCTTATATGCCGGAAAATACGGTATATATATCTGCTGAACAAAACTCCGCATTGGCAACAGGAAAGGCATCCGGCCAGTAAAACACTCAGCTCCATTTGGTTGCCCAGACTCCACCCAGCAAGGGATTATGTTCAAATAATTATAAAATAAAAAAGTTAAAAGATGACGATGATGACGGAAAGCAAGGGAAGTTGGACTTAAGTCTGCTTGTGGGATTCTCGGCTGATCCCTCTTTTGACTCCACCCTCAGTTCCACCCCTCCTTCTCCTCCTACAACTGGTTTGTTAAAGGCATTCTATGGTTTAAGCGAACCATAATACAAGAAACTGCAGGACCGGAGGAAAGGAAATTCAACTTACATAAACCTGTGGATGGATGATGTTGGTTCTACTAATGGGGCTGCCAACCTACGTTAAAAAAAAAAGAGCAGGAAAGTTGAATGCTGGCAGAGAGAGAGAGAGAGAGAGAGAGAGGGAGGGAGGGAGGGAGAGAGAGAGAGAGAGAGAGAGAGAGAGAGACCCATTGGCAACTTGACAATTCCTTCTCATGGAGCACAATCTTTTTCTTTTTAAAAAAACAAAACAAAACCAGGACAAAAAAACTCTGAATGTGGTTAATATTTGAGTTTTAATGTTCCAGAATAAGAGAGCTGAAGGGTCCTCCAGTTTCAGAATTACAGTCTGGTGTTTTTTTTTAATTAGAGTTTTTGTTTAGTGTTAAACTTAAACTATTTTTTTTCCCTGAAAAGAATAAAAGAATTCAAGCCTGGATAGCTCAGCAGACTAAAGCATTATGATTAAACACCAGCTGTCTGCAATGACTGGAAGTTCGAATCTCCCCAGGCTCAAGGTTGACTCAGCCTTCCATCCTTTCTAAGGTGGGTCAATTGAGGACCCAGATTGTGGGGGCAATAAGCTGACTTTGTATAAATATGCAAAAAATATGAAGGCTGTTGCTTAACGCATTGTAAGCCGCCCTGAGTCTCCGGAGAAGGGCGGCATATAAATCAAATTTTTTAAAAAAGAAAAAAGCTTAAACTTACCGTTGAAGAAGAACTGCTTTTATCTGGAGCCGCATACCGGAAAAATATCCCCACTTTGTCAACTGACACAGGACTAACGGCCTCCCAGCCATTGACTCTAACTTGCAGCTGGTGGATTCTCAGGTCGTGAGTATGCCTGGAGGGGTGTGATTTAAAAAAAATAAATAAATCAATGTATGCGAAGGCTGACGGAAGGGTGTTTAGGAGGAGACAGGCCCAAATTGACATCTGACATCTTTTCTGTATTACAACCTTGAATAAAATGTTTAACAAAGTACAAAATAAAGTGTAATAAAGTGAGGTTTTTCGTAAGAGTGCAGTCGGGACCTTGATTTACAACGGTTCGTTTTAGTGACGGTTGGATGTTACAACGGCGCTGAAAGGAGTGACTTATTTATAACTATTTTTCACACTATCACCATAGGGGTCGCGCGATTGCAAATTTGGCAACTGGCTCATATTTAGGACGGTTTAACGGCCGTGTTATTAACAAGCGCAGGGGATTTGTTTAACACAATGTGGCGGGAAAAGTCGTAAAACAGAAGGCAAATCTCACTTCACAAATTTCTCACTTAGCAAACATTGCATTCCTTGTTTTTTTAAAAAAATAAATAAATCTAGTTTTGCCTCAAGAATCTTTTTTTTAAAATCTAGCTTTGCCTTAAGAATATATTTTTTTTTAAAAAAATCTAGTTTTGCCTTAAGAATCATTTTTTTTAACCAAATGGGATTTTTTGGGTTAAGATTAGAGATAGGGTGAATGGGTAATATTTGATTTAAAAGAAAGAAAAAAGGAAAGAAAGGGAAAAAAAAAGAAAAATAGAGAGAATAAATACTCTGGCAATAAAGTGGGGGCAATAAGCTGACTTTGTATAAAATATACAAAAGTATGGAGGTTATTGCTTAATGCATTGTAAGCCATCCTGAGTCTTCGGATGGCATATAAATCTAATTAAAAAAAAGGGGGAATATATAAATTGTGTTGAAATGACTAAAAATTGTTTAAATTTGTGAACTGGCCAATGCTCTGTTCAGAAAAAAATATATTGTCTATCTGTGTGTTTAAATTTTTTTAAAAAAAAACTTAAAAAGAATAGTTTTTTTAAAAAAATCTAGCTTTGCCTTAATCGTTTTTTAAAATCCAGTTTTGCCTTAAGAATTTTTTTTTTAAAAAAAATCTAGTTTTGCCCTTAACAATCTTTTTTTTTTTTTTAAATCTAACCATGGGCTCAATTGCCGTCATAGATTCGAGGCTTACCTGTACAACGATTAGCATTTGTAGAATATGCACAAGGTATGGAATTATTACTGTCGCTGGTTTTTGAGATTATATACTATAAACAGACGCAGAGATGCCCAGATGATGGAAAGAATATCTAAGAGTATAAGTGATCAATATAAAATCCCTCCTCTGGTCTGAAACTAAGCCTGGAAATCTAACAGACAGTGGGAAAACAGTGAGAAATTTTTTTTTTTTTCTGCTTTCTTTCCCGCCGCCTCACCTGTGCCTCAGTTTCCCCTTGGCTTCGAAGGCGAAGGGCACCTCTTCTCCCGCGAGGACTTCCCGCCACTCGCTGACTTTATGGGCTTCGTCCAGAAAGGTCTCCTTTTCTTCTGGCAGGACCGGTGGGCTCCCACTGTGCAGGAGGGCCGCGCTGGAAAGCAAGAACCAGGATCGTGAGTTCGAGTCCTGCCTTGGGGCCGGTTACTCTCCCTTTATCTCAAGTCCGCTTCACAGGGTTGTGGTGGTGGTTGGGGAAAACAGGAGGAGGAGGGAGGAGGAGGATATGTGTGTTGGAGATGTTTGCTGTCTTGAGTGATTCGTAAAACGAATAGGGAAGTTCTTGACTTACAACCATTCGTTTAGTGACTGTTCGAAGAAATGACGTCACTAAAAACAGGGACTTAGGACCGTTTTTCACACTTACGACCGTTATAGTAAGCCCATGGTCACGGGATCAAAAATCAGGGGCTTGGGAACTGGTGCCATATTTATGACGGTCACAACGTCACGTGATCCCGTTTCGCGACCTGCCGACAAGCGAAGTTCACGGGGAAGCCGGATTCGCTTTACAACCGGGTGGCTAACTTATCGACTGCAAGGATTTACTTAACAACGGTGGCCCGAAAGGTCTTAAAATGGGGCAAAGCTGACTTCACAAATGTCTCACTGGACGACAGAAATCTTGGGGCTCCGTTGTGGTCGTAAGTCGAGCTCTGCCTGTGCGGTCCGAGAAAGCTCGGACGCCATCAAACGACCGACCGGAAGTCCCCACCTCTCGCTTCCTTACCGAGTTGGGGTGCTGGTCATCGTGGCAAACCACAGGGTGCAACCGGTGTGATTCCGGAGGGCGAAAGGCACAAAGGGCTGCCTCCGTTTGGGCGCCTTCATTTCAGCTGAAAGAAAGGAAGGAAGGAAAAAAAAAAGAAAAGGAAGAATGAACGAGGGAACGAGTGGGGCCTCCCTTACGAGGTTCAGCCTCTTTTGGGTGGGTCAGGAATGTCTTCCCCAAAAGAGGGGGAGGGTAGATAAGGTTCTTATTAATTTAAATATAATAAGTCTCATTTTGGGGGGGGGGGGAACGCGGTATATTTTAAACATCTGCCGGCACACAAAAGCGTCAGAAAAGCCAGGAAAAAGAGGGACAGCATCTGGAGAGAGACTGGGGATACGATACCTCTAGCATACATCTGGTGCTCTAGGTTAGTCAGACTGGCTGCGCTCCTAGTTCTAAGGTAGGCAAGAGGAAGGCCTAGCAGACAGGAAAGACAATGTTAGCGAGAAAAAGGCAGGTTAGGAGACAAGATGGCGGTGGTCGGAAAGTGGGGGGGGGGGGCGGGCGGGCGGGGGGGCAAGAAACCGTCTCAGCCCAAAGCTGTCACTCTGCAGCGGGGTGGAATAAGTTCCTTTGAATGGCTTTCAATCAGGCCGCTGGGGGTTCGGGAGAAACCCGTAGCTAAGATTCCGTGCAGTTCGGAGAACCCCTGAATCCCATTCCTGGCTGGCCCCGCCCACCCAGGAGTCCTCACGCGGCCCGTTTTGGAGTAACGTGCGGGGGCTCGGGGAGGGTGAAAAACGGGCCTATCGGAAGTTTGGGAAGGCCAGAAATTCTGGCCTCCGGAGCCTGGGGAGGCTGTTTTTCCTTTCCCGGAGGCTCAAGAAAAGCCCCGGGAGCCTGGGGAGGGCAAAAATGCAACCACACACCCACACACACCCACACCATGGTGCAGGAGGCTGACTAGGCCACGCCCACCAAACAGAGAACCCCTTGCCCACCCCTGACTTGGGACTACAATTCCCCGTCTTGAAAATGTGTCGATTCTGACTGGGATTTGTAGTGCTCCCCGACCGAGTTAGGGAACCCTGATGAAGAGATGAGAAAAGGAAAAAGGAAAAAAGAAAAAAAAAAGAGGTCATTTGATCTCAGCCCTAGAGAAAGCAACCCTTGTTTTTCGAGCTACGGGTCATTCCGGGCGCTACTCAAGTTATGACGGTTTGCTGCGTGGGCCGTTCAGAGTTACGACGGCCTTGAAAAGAAAGTAACTTACGCCCGTTACATAAAAAAGTACAACGGATGCCTGTTAAGGGAGGGATTTGGCAGAGGGGAAAACAGCGTCTGTAGAAGGAGGTGGGGGTGAGGATCCTAAGCCTCCGGCCGAATGCTTTGCAGGCTGGTTAAGGTCTCCGCATCCATGCTGCAGGAATCGAGGCCACGGGGGCCAGTCCACACCTTGCCTGAAGGAAGGGGGGTCCACCGAAGAGCCCACCCAGTCTTCCGATTCGAGTTCCGTCGTTTCTTTCTCCTGACTGCAGTAATCGGCCATCCAGGACTGCTTAGTGCTGGCGTATTGCTCTAGGGAAGGAGACGAAGAGCCATGATTGAATGAATGAATGAGGGAATGGAGAGGGGAGGGAAGGAAGGGAGGAAGGAAAGGAAGGAGGAAGGGAAGAGGGAGGGAGGGAAGGAAAGAGGAGGAGAAGGAAAAAAGGAGGGAAGAAAGAGAGGAAGAGGGAAGAAGAGAAGTAAGGAAGAAGAAAGAAAAGAAGGAGGAAAGGGAGGAAGGAAAGGAAGGAGGAAGGGAAGAGGGAGGGAGGGAAGGAAAGAGGAGGAGAAGGAAAAAAGGAGGGAAGAAAGAGAGGAAGAGGGAAGAAGAGAAGTAAGGAAGAAGAAAGGAAAGAAGGAGGAAAGGGAGGAAAGAAAGGAAGGAGGAAGGGAAGAGGGAGGGAAGGAGGGAAGAAAAGGAGGAGAAGAAGGAAGCAAGGAAGGAGGAAAGGGAGGGAGAGAAAGAAGGACGGAAGAAAGGAAGGAAGGAAAAGGAGGGAGGCAAGAAAAGAAGGGAGGGAAGGAAGGAAGGAAGGAAGAAAAAGGAGGGAGGCAAGAAAGGAAGGGAGGGAAGGAAGATGAGAAGAAAGGAAGGCAGGAGGAAAAAAGTTAGGAGAAGAAGGAAGAAGGGAGGGAAGGAAGGAAAAGAAAGATGGGGGAGGGAGGCCAGGAAAAGAGGAAATTATTTAATAATTTTAATGAGTTTTAATGTTTGTATTATCTGTTTTTTATCTTGGCTGTTCACCGCCCTGAGTCCCTCTGGGAGTAGGGCTGTATATAAATGTGATAGATAGATAGATAGATAGATAGATAGATAGATAGATAGATAGATAGATAGATAGATAGATAGATAGATAGATAGATGATAGATAGATAGATAGATAGATAGATAGATAGATAGATAGATAGATAGATAGATAGATAGATAGATAGATAAATAACCACCTACCGATTAACCTGGATGTGATGTTGACATCCAGACGGTGCTTCGCCTTGACTTCCAGCTTCAGCCGCGAGGGGTGGAGGCGGCTGGCCGGCTGCCGTTGCCAAAACACGGAGCAGGGCCAAGGCTCAATGAACGGCTCCCAGCCTGGGAGAAAAAAAAGAGAGAGAGAGAGAGAGAGAGAGAGAAATGCTGCAATTCAACCCTACGGAGAGCCTAGGGCTAGAAACCAGGCGACGGGGAGTTCTAGCCCCACCTTTGGACGCGAAGCCAGCTGGATGACTCTGTGCCAGCCACTTTCTCTCAGCCCAAGGAAAGGAGGCAATGGCATTTTGAAAAATCCTAGAAAACTGCAGGGTCTCCAAGCAGGGTGGATTTGATTTAAATCGAGTCGATTTAAACCATGATTTAAATCACAATTTCAATCACTAGTAAAAAGGCTTGATTTAAATCAACTTGATTTAAATCGTCATTTTTAAAGAGCAGCTGTCATCTCCGTCCTGCCACGGCTCCTTCCCTGACCTGCTGTTGACTCACTGATAGTCCAAATATTGTGGAAATCTGCAGCCTCATATGCTACATAACTAAGCTCCATTTCATGCTGAATAAACTGAATTTTGAATGTATCTTAAATAGAATTAGATTTTTAATAAAAGGTATTTTATTAAAATAAATTTGATAAAAAAAAATCCGATTTAAATTTTTTTAAAAATCCAATTTTTTTAAATTTATTTTTTTTTTTGAAAAAAAGCATCGATTTTTATCTACCCTTGCCTCCAAGAATCAGTTTGAAGGGAATATATGGCCAAATTGATTAATGGCATACAAAGGCAGAGATCTCTGTAAGTTTAATACTCTGACGATGTCAGCAGATGGCTGACGAAAGCTTAGTAGAATAAAATTTTAATTATTTTAGTTCCAGAATTCACAGAATGTCTGTTTCTTTCTTTACAAATATACCTGGAACTCGTATTTTTAGAATAGTTTGTTTTATATATATATATATAACAATTCCCAGGGCCACGCTCCCTGGGAAGGGCCAAAGCTTAATCAAGAATTTGGTTTTTCAATGAAAATGGAGAGAGAGATGGGCTCAGTTATGGTGGGCGAATGGCAGATGGGGGTTGATAAAGGCCACCCCTCTTAACGTCAGATTCAGGTAGTCCTTGACTTACAGCCACAACTGAGTCGTAAATGTTTGTTGCTAAGGGAGACAGTTAATAAGTGAACGTTCTTGCCCCAGTTGTTAAGTTAATCACAGGTCACTAAGTGTGTCTGGCTTCAGTGGTGGTGTAACTTCGAACGGTCACTAAAAGTGAACGGTTGTAAGTTGAGGACCAGCTGTGCTAGTGGCAGAGACTTACCGGAGAGTTCCCGGTTGTAATAGTCGCCGGAGAGCGTAAAATGAGCGTAGCCTTCTGGGCTGGCTCTCAAATGCTGAAGGAAATTCAAACCTGCAAGGGAAACGGCGATTATTCACAATTCTGAAAGTCTGAATCTCTAGAATAAAGAATGAAAATAGAAATAGAAATTCCTCACAACCTTAGGGGTCAAAGATCCCTCCTCTTGTGCTAAAATAAAAAGCTTTTGAGCTTTCCTTTAAATATCAGGCCCGGGACATTTGACAGCTGTCCCCAGAGTGTGGTCAAAAAATGAACAATGAACCAATGGAACAACTGGCCACCAGAAGGTGTGGGTGCTCCATCCCTGGAGAGTTTAAGATGAGCCTGGACAGCCATTTGTCCGGGATGGTAGGGGGTCTCCTGCTTGAGCAGGGGGTTGGAAACCTCCAAGATCCCTTCCAAACCTATCATTCTGAGATAGATAGATAAATAGATAGATAGATAGATAGATAGATAGATAGATAGATAGATAGATAGATGATAAGAGATAGATAGATATGAAATTAGATAGATAAATAGATGGATGTATGATAAGAGATAGGTAGATAGGTAGACAGACAGGTAGATAATAGAGATAGGTAGATATAAATAGACAGAAAGATAAATAGATAGATAGATAGAGATAGATAATAGAGATAGGTAGATAATGATCGATAGAGATACGAAACATTAGATAGATAGATGATAGATAGAGATATGAAGATAGATAGATAGATAGATAGATAGATAGATAGATAGATAGATAGATAGATAGATAGATAGATAGATGGATGATAAGAGATAGATAGAGATATGAAATTAGATAGATAAATAAATAGATAAATAGATGGATGTATGATAGAGATAGGTAGACAGGTAGATGAATGATAAGAGATAGATAGAAATATGAAATTAGATAAATAGATAGATAATTAGATGGATGTATAATAGAGATAGGTAGATAGATAGGTAGATAGACAGACAGATAGATAGATAGGTAGGTAGATAATAGAGATACGTAGACAAAGATAGACAGAAAGATAGACATATGAAACATTAGATAGATAGACATATGAAATTAGATAGATAGATAGATAGATAGATAGATAGATAGATAGATAGATAGACAGACAGACAGACAGACAGATAGATAGATGGAGATTGATAGATGATAGAGATAGAGATAGAGAGAGAGAGAGAGAGAGAGAGAGAGAGAGAGAGAGAGGATACATGACAGACAGAGGCAGGTAGAGAGGGATGGATGGATGGAATAATTTGTCTCCAGCCGTTACGGGTGCTCCACCTCTGGAGGTTTTTAAGAAGAGATTGAACAGCCACCTGTCTGGAATGGTATGGTTTCTCCTGCCTGAGCAGGAGGGGGTTGGACTGGATGACCTCCGAGGTCCCTTCCGACTCTAGTATTTCGCCTTCTAGCCACTTACGGGAAAAGGTCAGCTCCGCCAAAGGAACGTCGCAGTCCATGCAATCGTCGATAAAACAGATGCAGATGCTTTCAGCTTTGACTTCCACCCCGGAGACCAGCCGAAGAGTCCTGGAGCTCTGCCCGTCTGTGCCGCTGGACTCGAACCCGGAGCGTTTCAAAGGTTCGGCGTTCTTGAAGAGCCAGCTGGCGGCTTTCTTCAGCTGACCTGACCGATATCAGATAAGGAAAGTTAAGGAGGGAATCGGTGTGTGGCCACTTGGCTTATTTGACACCGGCAAATACCACCTCTGGCTGGTCCTAGAGTGGGGAGGGAAGGGAGATTTTGCAGTATCCTTAACCCTGCTACGCCCACCAAGCCAAACCACACCCAAGCCACGCCCACAGAACCGGTAGTCAAAAAATTTGAATTTCACCACTGGTTTCATTTCATTTCATTTCTTAGATTTATATACCGCCCTTCTCCTTGCGGACTCAGGGCGGTGAACAGCCAGAAGTAAAACACAATTTTACAAAAGTTAAAACAATTTAATATAAAATTTGGCCCATAAATTTAAAACAGTTCAATTAATAATTAATATCAAACTCTAAAAATTAACCATGAGATCAGGCCAGACCGGCTAACTGGAAAAAGTAAATTTTTTAAGGCTCGATGAAAAGTCCGGAGGTCTGAGATCGTTCGCAACTCTGGGAGAAAATCGTTCCAGAGGGTGGGAGCTACCACAGAGAAGGCTCTGCCCCTGGGGGTCGCCCGCCGGCATTGTCTGATTGATGGCATCCTAAGGAGGCCCTCTCTGTGGGAGCGAACTGGCCGGTGGGAGGCAATTAGTGGCAGAAGGCGGTCCCGTAAGTACCGGGCCCTAAGCCACGGAGCGCTTTAAATGCGATCACCAACACTTGAAGCGCACCCGGAAGTCCACCGGTAGCCAATGCAGCTCGTGCAGGAGAGGTGTCACATGGGAGCGCCCCGTCGCTCCCATAATTCCCCGTGGGGCCGCATTCTGCACCAGTTGGAGCCTCCGGGTGCACCCCAAGGGGAGCCCCATGTAGAGAGTGTTACAATAGTCCAGGCGAGAAGTGACGAGTGCTTTCGTTTAGTTTATTATCATTGCCCCTCGTATAGTGAAATTAAAATGCCATCTTCAGTCTACGTTATACATAAAAACTTCTATAACGACTCTACGCAAATAACGCACCTTGGCCATCCAGCAGAGCCTTCCGGCAATCGTCCAGGCTGAATCCCAGTTCCTGCAGGCGGGCGAGCTGCACTTCTGGAAGCAAAACACCGGTCACAAATTTAAGGGTTTTATTCCATTTACTGCGATTTCTCTTTGAGGGTATTTTTGTTTTAAAAAATGGAAAACTTTGCCATTTCTTTATCCTTGACTTACGACAACAATGGACCCGAAATTTCCATTGTTAAGGGGGGATTTGCTAAGTGGGTTTTGCCCCATTGTACAATCTTTCTTGCCGCAGTTGTTAAGTGAATCGTTTTAGTTATTAAGCCAGTAACTCGAGTTGTTAAGTTCTGCAGGGGATCCTTGATTTACAACAGTCCATTCAGCGAAGTTACGACGCCACTGGGACAAAAAGCGATTTAGGATGACTTTTTCACACCTACGACCGTTGAGGTGTGCCCCGTAGTCACTTGATCAAAATTCAAATGCTTGGCCACTGACTCATATTTACGACCTTCGGATGAGCCAAATCAATGGGGAAAACCAGAGAAGAAGAAGAAGAAAAAGGAGGAGGAGTGGGGAGGGGAAAGGGGAGGAGGAGGAGAAGAGGAGGAGGAGGGGAAGGAAGAGGAGAAGGAGAAGAATGGGAAGGGGAGGAGGAGGAGGAGGAGAAGAGGAGGAAGAGGAGAAGAAGAAAGAGAGGGAGGAGGAGAAGAAGAAAAAGGAGGAGGAGAGGGAGACAGAGAAGGAGGAGAAGGAGAAGAAGAAAAAGAAGAGGAAGATGGGAAGGGGAGGAGAAGGAGAAGGAGGAGGAAGAGGAGGAGAAGAAAAAGGAGGAGGAGGAAGAGTGGGGGGGGAAGGGGAGGAGGAGGAGAAGAGGAGGAGGAGGAGAGGAGGAGGAGGAGAAGGAGGAGGAGGAGAAGGAGAAGAATGAGAAGGGGAGGAGGAGGAGGAGAAGGAGAAGAGGAGAGGGAGAAAGAGGAGAAGAAGAAAAAAGAAGAAAAAAGGAGGAGGAGAGGGAGAAAGAGAAGGAGGAGAAGGAGAAGAAGGAAAAGAAGAGGAAGATGGGAAGGGGAGGAGAAGGAGAAGGAGGAGGAAGAGGAGGAGAAGAAAAAGGAGGAGGAGGAAGAGTGGGGGGGAAGGGGAGGAGGAGGAGGAGAGGAGGAGGAGGAGAAGGAGGAGGAGGAGAAGGAGAAGAATGAGAAGGGGAGGAGGAGGAGGAGAAGGAGAAGAGGAGAGGGAGAAAGAGGAGAAGAAGAAAAAAGAAGAAAAAAGGAGGAGGAGAGGGAGAAAGAGAAGGAGGAGAAGGAGAAGAAGGAAAAGAAGAGGAAGATGGGAAGGGGAGGAGAAGGAGAAGGAGGAGGAGGAGAAGAAAAAGGAGGAGGAGGAAGATGGGGGGAAGGGGAGGAGGAGGAGAAGAGGAGGAGGAGAAGAATGAGAAGGGGAGGAGGAGGAGGAGAAGGAGAAGAGGAGAGGGAGAAAGAGGAGAAGAAGAAAAAAGAAGAAAAAAGGAGGAGGAGAGGGAGAAAGAGAAGGAGGAGAAGGAGAAGAAGGAAAAGAAGAGGAAGATGGGAAGGGGAGGAGAAGGAGAAGGAGGAGGAGGAGAAGAAAAAGGAGGAGGAGGAAGATGGGGGGAAGGGGAGGAGGAGGAGAAGAGGAGGAGGAGAAGAATGAGAAGGGGAGGAGGAGGAGGAGAAGGAGAAGAGGAGAGGGAGAAAGAGAAGAAAAAAAGAAGAAGAAAGGAGAAGAGGGAGAAAGAGAAGGAGAAGAAGAAGAAAAAGAAGAGGAAGACGGGAAGGGGAGGAGGAGAAGGAGAAGAAGAAGAAAAAGGAGAAGAGGGAGAAGGAGAAGAGGAGGAGGAGGAGGAGGAGGAGAAGGTTCACTTAACCGCCAATTCACTTAACCGCCGTGGTAAGAGAAATCGTAAGAGGGGACAAATTCATTTCTCCCCTGTCTTGCTTAGCCACATCAATTTTGGGCTCACCTGCTGTCGTAAGTCGAGTGACCGCCCATAATTAGAACCCATTCTAACCACCGACGTTAATTTCCCGATATTTGGGCTCCGACAGAGCAGCAGGGAGCGGGGTGCAGAGGAGGCAGAGAAATCAACCTCAGTTTGAAACCGACGTTCCTACCGAGGACGGGATCCAGCGGCCGCTTAGCTGCCTCCGTCCGTTCGGCGCTCGTTCCCGAAATCTCATTCAGGCCAGAGGAGCCGGAAGGGGCCGGAGAGTCTGCGGCCGGAGGGCTGGGTAGCACCCCGCTGGTCTGCTTGGAGATGGACTTGGCGATGGCCAGAAAGAGCTGGACGTCGTTGTAAGAGAGGCGGATGTCGAGGGTTTGCAGCTGGATCTGGAGGGAGAAAAACAGCAGAAGTGGTTGTCCTACTTCTTGAAAATCTCCAGTGATGGACAACCCACAATTTCTGGTGGCCAGCTGTTCCACCGGTTAATGGTTCTTGTTTTCAGAAAATTCCTCCTCAATTCCTGGTTGCTTCTCTCCTTGGTTAGTTTCCATTCTGTGTTTCTTGTCCTGCCTTCAGGTGCTTTGGAAAATAAATTGAGCCCC
Source organism: Coluber constrictor foxii (assembly GCA_038048745.1). Lineage (NCBI taxonomy): Eukaryota > Metazoa > Chordata > Lepidosauria > Squamata > Colubridae > Coluber > Coluber constrictor. The sequence continues at coordinate 72,370 of JAWJVD010000161.1, forward strand.
CCCCCTCTTCTTTGGGGCTGGACAATGCTATCACATCCCTCCTGCTCCTTCTCTTCTCTAGACTGCGCCCTAAAAACATTTTTATTCCAACTGGCTTAACTCTCCCTTTTAATTTGGGTTTTAAATGCTTTATATAAATGGGATGTTTTAAATTCTGCTTTTTGAGCCCAGATTATTTACTCTATTTTTAATCGCTTTTAACTTTTGTATGTTGTTTGTATTTTATCTTGGCTGTTCACCGCCCTGAGTCCCTCTGGGACTAGGGCGGTGTATAAATTCGATAAAATAAAAATAAAAATAAATCAAACCCAAATCCTGCAACCGTTCTTCGTATGTTTTAACCTCCATCATCCTACTTGCTCTTCTCTATGCTTTTTTCCAAAGGTCTCAACCTCTTTTTTCTAATGTGGGGACCAAAACTGCATGCAGCATTCTTCCAGGTATGGCCTAATTAAAGTTGGAAAGATTTCTGGGGTGGGGTGGGGAGAAACCTTACCTCTAGAAGGGGAGGGAAGTCTCCACCGTTGAAAGCGTCCAAGAGACCCGATCCATTCGGGTAGGAAGAATTCCCCACCAGCTCCACCTGGATCAGGGCCGGATCAAGGATGGAGAGGGCCGTTTCCTGCTCATTGCCCAGCCGGCAGGAGAAAACCTAAAAGAGCAGAATTCGAACTGTAGATCTTTGGAGGCTGCCTTACTTTGAAGCGGGACTGGAAGGAGGGGAGGCAACCTGGAGACCCTACGGCAGACTTTATCCATAATGTCGACTTTAATGGGGGTGGACTTCAACTCCCAGCATGCTCCCAGCCAGCGTGGGGGAATGCTGGGAAAATGGCGGACTGGGGAATGCTGGGAGTTGAAGTCCACATCTGTGGAAGGTGCCGGGATTGACAAACACTGGCCTTTAAGCTTGGGTTATTTGGCAGAAAATTCTGCCTTTTTGTTTTCGTGAGAAGCTCAACCTGTGTGTCGAACATGCATATATATTTTTTTTAAATTTGATTTATATGCTGCCCTTCTCCGGAGACTCAGGGCGGATTACGATGCGTTAAGCAACAGCCTTCATATTTTTGTATATTTTATACAAAATCAGCTTATTGCCCCCAGAAACTGGGTCCTCAATTTACTTACTTTAGAAAGGATGGAAGGCTGAGTCAACCTTGAGCCTGGGGAGATTCAAACTTGCAATAATTGCAGACAGCTGGATGTTAATAACAGGCTTTAGTCTGCTTTTAGCCTGTTGAGCTATCCAGGCTATTTTTTAAACCATAGGTATCCTTGACCTACAACAGTTCGTTTAATGACAAAGCTGCAACAGCACTGGAAAAAGTGACTGAGGCCAGTTTTTTTCCCCACCCTTATGACCGTTGCTAGCATCCCCCGTAGTCAAAATTCGGACGCTTGGCAGCTGGTTCACACAGGCAGTCCTCGGCGTACGACCACGGAGCCCAAAAACTCTGCGGTTGTGAAGTGAACGGGGCTCCCCCCCCCCGCTGACTTTGCTTGTCGGAAGGTCGCAAAATGTGATTTTGCGATGCAACGGTCGTAAGTATGAAGCAGTTGCCAAGCATCTCGAATTTCTGATGGGGATGCTGCAAGGGTGAAAAACAGTCCAAAAGCCACATGTTTCAACGCCTTTGTAACTTTGGTCGTTAAACGAACTGTCGTAAGTTGAGGGCGACCTGTATTTATGACAGTTGCAGAGTCCTGGGGAGGGGGGTGGTGTCACGTGATCCCCCATTTGCAAACTTCCAAACGAGTCAAGTCAATTGGGTTTACTAATTTAACAACTGCAATGATTCAGATAATCCCTTGCGGAGTGGAGTCTGGGCAACTGAATGGAGCTGAGAGTTGAGTGGCCGGATGCCTTTCCTGTTGCCAATGCGGAGTTTTGTTCAGCCGATATATTCTCAGTGTACCCAGAAAGAGAAATATCTGCCTCTGTCTAGGATCGAACTCACAGCCTGTGAGACGAGAACTTCACCTCTAGGCCACTGCATCCACTCCCCTTAGCAACCTAAATCTGGGGATCGATTGTGGTTGTAAGTCGAGGACTTCCTGTCCTGAAAATGATGAGCCTCCGTCAGGGGCTCGGGATGCAGTCGGTCGCAGAATGCCACGGAAATTGCCCCACGGGGGCGACCCAGCGCTCTCACCTCGATGCCCGACAGGCTCCCGGAGAAAGGATGATCGATCACTTTGGGTTTATAAGTCAGGACAGTCGTGCCCTTCAGAATGACCGCGTTAGTGTCCGTGCAGGTCATATCTTCGACCACCACGAATTCCGTATCTGGAGGAGGAGAATCAAAAGGGTTGGAGGGGGCGAGGTGGATGAGCTGGGAGGAGGACGAGGAAGAGGAGGAGGCCTCTCTCCCGATCATGCGTTTAACGTAATTTTAATCTACAAAATGTATTTCATCCATGGGATCCTTGATTTACATCCCGTCGTTCGGATGGCGCTGAAATAAGGAACCCATTTCTCTAGCTTAAGAACCGCATCGGTTTAATTAAGTTCTTAATGTGACTCATTAAAACAACCGCGGGGACTCGCTCAACCACGGTGGCGAGGAAGTCCCGTGAAATGGGAGAAAAGAGCTGTCTCGCTTAGCGGCGGAAATGTTGAGCTCAATTGTGGAGGATTAGCTGCTTGGCTGATTGGATCTGGGGTTTCCAGTTTGATGCAAGGATGCTCTCTAGTCATTAGCAGCCCTCTAGATTGGGGGGGGGGGTCCCCGAGATTCAAAAGACGCCCCCTTTGGGGTTTTGTAGGACCCCCATGATCTCGTCTGGCAAGGGTGACTAACCCTCCCTTTCGACCACGTCCTCTCATGTCGTTTTATCATCCTGCCATCCTTACTTTTCTCCTTGCAATTTTTCTTGTTTTTAAACACGCAGGTCGCCCTCGATTTCCGTCCGCAATTTACGGCCAAAATGTCTGCCGCTCAGTGAAACGTGGGCTGAGTGAATTTTGCCTCGGTTGAGTCACGCGGGACGCTGGGTGAATTGGGCTCCCACCCCCTTCCCCCTTGACTTTGGTGATCAGAAAGAGGATCGCAGCGACCCTGGGATGCAGCGACCGTCGTAAATACGAGTCAGTCGCCAAGCGTCTGGATTTTAGATCCCGTGATCACGGGGATGCTGCGACGGTCATAAGTGTGTGAAAAATGGTCCCTTCGAAACGGTCACTAAATAAGTTGAGGACTTACAACCTCCTATAGTTTAATAGATTATTATCGTTCTTATTTTTTATTAATAACTGACTTGAATAGGTTGCTTTGCAAATAATTAGCTGGGGTTTACACAGCAACCAAAATCCAGGTGATAATTTGGCCCAGGTTTGGCCTTCAGCATCTTCGGCGAGCCTGTTTTGTTCAACAAACCACGATTAAACCACGATTAAACCACGATTAAACCACGATTAAGGTTTCCGGCGGAAAACCCGCCCTTACCGGTCACGTTGACCTTGACTTCCAGCTGTTTCTCCGTGGAGATCTGGAGCGAGGACCGTTTGGTGACGATGCCGCACTTGATGGCTTTGGGAACGACCGCCGTCTCGCCCCCGAGGCTCCGCTGGCGGGCCGGAGGCGGGCGGGAGGGTTTTTTGGGGTCGCTGGGGGTTTGGAGGAAGTCGTGGACCAGCACCAGCCAATCGAAGATCAGGAAGACGCGGAGGTTGTTCAGGACCACCGTGAAGGAGGAGGAGTCCTTGGTCGACCTGGAAGGGAGGTGGGTTAACGCAAAAGGTAACAAGCTAGCTTCCTTCTTTCCCTTCCTTCCTTCCTTCTCTCCTTTTCTTTCCTTCTCCTTCCTTTTTTCCTTCCTTCTTCCTCTCCCCTTCTTTCTTTCCTTCCCTCCTTTCCTTCCTCTTCCTCTCCTTCTTTTCTTTCCTTTCTTCCTTCTCCCTCCTTTTCTTTCCTTCCTTCCTTTCTTCCTTCCTTCTTGTCCTCCTCCTGTCCCTCCCCTCCCTCCCTCCTTCCTTTTCTTCCACCTGTCCCTCCCTTTTTCCTTCCTTCCTTCCCTCCTCCTTTCCTTTTTTTCCTTCTCCTTTTTCCTTCCTTCTTTCTCTCCTTCTTTCCTTCCTTCCTTCTCCCTCCATTTCTTTCCTTCCTTCCTTCCTTCTTTCCTTACTCCTCTCTTCTTTCTTTCCTTCTCACCTCCCTCTCTTCCTTTCCTTCCTTCTTTTCCTCCTCCTGTCCCTCCCCTCCCTCCTTCCTTCCTTTTCTTCTACCTGTCCCTCCTTTTTCCTTCCTTCCTTCCCTCTCTTCCTTTCCCTTTTATCCTTCTCCCTTTCTTACTACCCTTTTTTCTTCTTCCTCTTCCTCTTCTCCTTCCTTTCTTCTTTTTCCACCTCCTTTCCCTCCCCTTTCTCCCTCCTTCCTTCTTTCTCCTCTCCTTCCTTTTCCTCCTCCTGTCCCTTCCCTTTTTCCTTCCTTCTCCTTCTCCTTCCTACCTTTTCCTCCTCCTATCCCTCCCCTCTTTTTCCCTCCTTCCCTCCCTCCTCTCTCTCTCTCTCCCCCCCTTCATTAAAGCTGGTTAGTACTTTTCACTGACCTATAAGCCACCCTGAAACGTCTCCAGCTGAAATATCAAGTGTTAATTATATTTAAATAGATGATCATAGAAATCATATTTAACAATGTGATAATCATATTTAAATAGATTTCTATGGTGCACTGTTTCTAGGTTGGGAGAATTGGGAGGGACTCGGGGGTCTTCTAATCCTACCCCCTTCTCAAGAAGGAGACCCTAGACCACATTAGACCAATGGCTGCCCACTCTCTTCTTCCTCCAGTGATTGAGCACCCATAACCTCTGGAGGCAAGCTGTTCCGCTGGTTAATTGTTCTAAATTGTAATTAACTGCTTGGAAGAGACTGGGCAGTCATGTTTCCTGGGGCCTTCTGGGAAAAAGGGACCGGAGGCTTCCTTTACCTGTAATGCAGCTCAATCTGGATTGCCCCTTGAGAGTGACTGTTTTTCGAAGGCTGGAAAATGCAGTTGAAGACGTTGGGCGTTCCCGCAGAGGCCCTCTGCCCGCCGTACCGCGTGTCGAATGCCATCATGGAGTGGCAGACCAGGTTGATGGTCCGGGTTTGATTGGAGAAGCTCTCAAAGAGCAGCTTTGATTTTTTAAAGTCAAACCTAAACAAATTTGAAGGAAGGAAGGAGGGGGAGAGAGAGAGAGAGAGAGAGAGAGAGAGAGAGAGAGAGTTAGGAGAGGGAGGGAGGAAGGGTGGACAGACAGCAAGACAGAGAGGGAGGAAAGTAGAGAAAGAGAGAGAGAGAAAGAGGAGAGGGAGGAAGAAAGAAAGGGGGAGAAGAAGAGAAAGGGTGGAGAGACAGGAAGAGAAAGAGGGAGGAGAGAAGAGAAGAGAAGAAGAGAGAGGGGCAAAAAAGAGAAAGAGAGGCGAGAAAGAGGAGATAGAGAGAGAAAAAGAGTTAGGAGAGAGAGGGAGAGAGAAGGAGAAAGAGAAGAGAGGGAGAGAAGAGGCAGAGGCAGAGAGACAGAAGGAGAGAGAGAGGAGAGAGAGAGTTAGGAAAGGGAGGGAGAAAGGGAGAGAAGAAGAGAAAGGGTGGTGAGACAGAGAGAGGGAGGAGAGAGAGAGAGAGAAAGAGGAGAGGGTGGAAGAAAGAAAGGGAGAGAAGAAGAGAAAGGGTGGTGAGACAGAGAGAGGGAGGAAAGAGAGAGAGAAAGAGGAGAGGGTGGAAGAAAGAAAGGGAGAGAAGAAGAGAAAGGGTGGAGAGACAGAGAGAGGGAGGAGAGAGAGAGAGAAAGAGAGAAACAGGAGAGGGAGGGCGAAAGAAAGAAAGGGGAAGAAGAAGAGAAGGATGGAGAGACAGAAAGAGGGAGGAGAGAGAGAAGAGGAGAGAGACAAAAAGAGAGAAAGAGAGGAGAGAAAGTGGGGAAAGAGAGAGAGAGAAAAAGAGTTAGGAGAGAGAGGGAGAGAAGAGACAGAGGCAGAGAGACAGAAGAAGAGAGAGAGAGGAGCGAGAGAGAGAGAGTTTTCCCCAGATTAATCTTATTATCTTTTAATACTTTTAATAATTATTATCTTGATTATCTAAAGGGAGTTTTTTTCCCTCGTGCCATCGAGCTGCTGAAAACATAATTCTCACAGTGCTATCTGTCCAATGTATTTGCCACATTTATTTTATTTTATTCTGGGAAAAAAAATTAGACTTGCCTTACTCACATTACCACAGTCACAGTCCGTTTAACTACAATGCTGCCTATTTCCCCCTTAATACATGGCTGTATTAAGATCCACAAGAGGGAGAGTAACCATACCTGGCCAGGGAGCCTTGCTTGGACTGAGGGCTGGTCAGTTCCAGACTCACGTTGACCATGTCAATCAGGAAGGACAGGCAGGTGTAAACCTCGCCACTCAGCACCGTCTGGAAGAAAGGAAGAAAAACACTCAACTCTTAACGTAAAACTTTGGCGTCAGTTTTAAATTCCCAGCTTTGCTTTAATTCCAGATTGAGAAGCAATCCCAACCCCCAAATCCAGCTGACACATTAGGCAGCCCTCAAATTTTGTTTTGCAGGTTTTATGCAAGGGGTGGGGGGGTGGGGGAAGGAGGGAGGGAGGAAAAGAAGGAGAGAAGGCAGAAGAGAAGCTGAAGGAGGGAGGGAGAGAAGGAAGAAGGGGAGAGGGAGGGAGAGAAAGAGGAAGAAAAGAAGGGGGAGGGAAGAAGGGAAGAAGGAAAGTACAGAGGGAGGGAGGACAAAAGTACAGACAAAGGGAAGAAGAAAGGGAGGCAGGGAGAAAGGAGAGAAGGAAGGGGAGAGACAGAGGAAGTATAGATGGAGGGAAGAAGAAAGGGAGGGAGGGAGAAAAAAGAGTAGGAGAATGAGAAGGGGGAGGGAGGAAGTATAGAAGGAGGGAAGAAGAAAGGGAGGGAGGGAGGAAGGAGAAAAGGAAGAAGAGAAGGGGAGGGAGGAGAGAAGGAAGATGGGGAGTGAGAGAAGAAGTATAGATGGAAAGGGAAGGAGGGAGAAAGGAGAAAAAGAAGAAGGAGAGGGAGAAGTTGAAAGGAGAGAAGGAGAACGAGAAGGGGGAGAGAGGAAGTATAGATGGAGGGAAGAAAAAAGGGAGGGGGGGAGAAAGGAGAACAGGATGAAGAGAAAGGGAGGGAAGAGAGAAGGAGAAAGGAGAGAAGGAGGATGAGAAGGGGAGGAAGAGAGAAAGTATAGATGGAGGGAAGAAGAAAGGGAGGGAGGGAGAAAGGAGAAAAGGAAGACGAGAAGGGGGAGGGAGGAAGTATAGAAGGAGGGAAGAAGGGAGGGAGAAAGGAGAACAGGATAAAGAGAAAGGGAGGGAGGAGAGAAGGAGAAAGGAGAGAAGGAGGATGAGAAAGGAGAGGGAGAAAGTATAGATGGAGGGAAGAAGAAAGGGAGGGAGGGAGAAAGGAGAAAAGGAAGAAGAGAAGGGGGAGGGAGGGAGGAAGTATAGATGGAGAGAATTAAGGGAGGGAGGGAGGAGAGAAGGGGAGACAGGGAAGGAGGAGGGAGAAGAGAGAGGGAAGGAGGAAAGAAGGAACTAAATGAAAAACTAATTACAGGGACCGGCTGCTTCCTTTCACCGGGGAGCTGAACTTTCAAAAAATAATAATATTTTTTTAAAGGTCTCCACAATATAATAATGACATATCCCAGCAGGTACCCCCAAACTCTTTCAGCCTCTTTTCATAGTTGTTTCTGTTTTAAACCTTTCGGCACCCAGAACCCAAAATCACCCCCCTGGTATTTTAAGCAGCACAGCCGGCCGGCCGGCCTCCAGGGATCTCTGAACTGGAATTAAGAAGCTTGACGTGCAATTACAAAAAAAACAACCCCAGCCCCAAACCGAAACCGAAACCGAAACGAAATACCATCTCACATGTATTCGTGGGTCCTGCAAATCGTAGGGCCGTATGAACTCCTCCACGGGTTCCCCCAAATTATTCTCCAACAGACCCCGAACCAGCTTGTATTTATTCAGATCCAGAGAACAATGGACCGACGAGACGATGCCGTGGACCGAGATATCCGGCACAGCGTGGCTGATCTCCCTGAATGGGGGGGGGGGGGGGGGGGGGAAATAAAAATAAAAATAAAATAATACACACCACCTTCGTGGCACCACCGTTGTCGGACAACCTGCACACCGAAGATGGCGTTTAATTTGGCTGTACGAGTGCAAGGACAATAAACTAAACTAAACTAAACCAAACCTCAGGATTGACCCCGGGTGTCGCCCCACCTGGAAGCAGACCCGAGGCAACGCCACACAGGTGCAAACTCACCTGTCCAAGTTCCTCTCCACTTGCAATTTTAGCCTGAAAGGTTCCGTTAAGAGGCTGCCTCCCGCCTGCCGGATGACGAAAGACGGGAAGGTCAAATCCACCGAAGCGTCTTGGACGGGCTGGGGATCTTCGTGGGAGTATCGCTCCGCGGCGAAGATGTCCATGTCCTGGAGGTCGACCGTGATGCAGTCCAGTAGGCAGGACGGTTCCTCTGCAAAAAGAGCAGGCTTTGTTTTAACGACCCCCTCCGTCCCACCCGTTTCCGTTGTTGTCGTTAAGTCGAGGACTGTCTCTGCCTTCCTCTGCGTGGCAGCCCTTGCCTAATAAACTCCTTCCCTTTTCTGGGGATTTCTCCTGTGTTAGAGGCACATCTGATTGTATCAAGATGGTCTAAGGTATCCTGCTGGAGCAGGGGGCTGGACTGGATGACCTCCGAGGTCCCTTCCAGCTCTGGATTGCTGTCCTGTTTCAAAGCAACCACTGAAGTGGGGTCTAGTGCCAGAGTTTGTGGTCCTTCCTTCCTCTCCTTTTCCCTTCCCTTCCCTTCCCTTCCCTTCCCCTTTCTTTCTTTCTTTCTTTCTTTCTTTTTCTTTCTTTCTTTCTTTCTTTTTCTTTCTTTCTTCTTTCTTCCTTCCTTCCTTCTTTCTTTCTTCTTCCTTCCTTCCCTTCCCCTTTCTTTCTTTCTTTCTTTCTTTCTTTCTTTCTTTCTTTTTCTTCTTCCTTCCTTCCTTTCTTTCTTCCTTTTTCTTTCTTTCTTTCTTTCTCTTTCTTTCTTTTTCTTCCTTCCTTCCTTCCTTTTTTCTTTCTTTCTTTGTTCTCTTTTCTTTCTTTCTTGTCTCTCTTCTTTCTCTCTCACTCACTCTCTCTCTCTCTCTCTCACTCTGTGTCTCTCTCTGTGTGTGTATGTGTAGAGTTAAGCTTTTTCAGGAAACAGGTAAGGTCCAGGTATAAAGTATAAAACGAGTATAAAAATACAGCAGAGGGAGGACTAAGGATCCCCCAGTCCTCCTCCTCAAATCCTCCACCTTTCTACCACTGATGACGTTACCTAGCTGGGCTGTGAAACGCCTGCATGACATTAAGCTCAGAGAGCGTCTAGGACCCCACAGAGAGCCATCCGGATTCATTATTAGCAGAACTGATCCAACGGAAGAGAGGAGGAAGGAGAGCGTATGGACTAGCAGCTCCCTTGCTTACCAGGATTATCCGCCGACGACAAAGGAGAGGATGGGGTCGGGTTCGCCCCGATTTCGGTGGCGTGCTCGCTTTTCTGACCGCCGAGAATCGGTCCAGAAGATGACTCTTTTGTGGGCAAACCTTCAGAGAGATGGGGGGCCTTCTTGGATTCATCGCCACTCGGAGTTTTCTTCACGTTATGCTTCGGGGTCCCCAGCGGTGAGGAAAACAGAACGGGATCCTAATTAAAAGGGGACTGTATAAATTAGCGATTTTTTAATTTATTTTTTTTAAAAAATTGAGTTTTCACAGCAAGGCTGTTCTGCAAACCTATCCTTTAGCGCCCCCCCCCCAAATGAATAAATCCATCAAGTATTTCCATTTATTCTAGATGTTACTGACTCCAAATGGAAGCTAACGACAGCAAGAGAAGAGGCAGCATTTGCTTTTAATTTGGAATCTTTTCCAATTAACAACTCATCTCACACACACACACACAAAAAAATCTACTTCCAAAATCAAGAAGAGATCACTCCAAGGAAATCCACGGGCGGCTGAACAGCATGCAATCTGGAATGAAGCTTTTATATTTATCCTTTGTAAAAAAATAATAATAATAAAAAAATTCTTAAAGGCACGGCATACGGGCACAGCAAACCAAACTCTAAAACCAGTCTTGGGGAGGTTTTTTTTGGGGAATTCTGCAGCTTTTAGGCATTCTAAATTTTGGAATTTTGGCACATGCGTGCTAGTCGTTCCTGACTCTAGGGGGCGGTGCTCATCTCTGTTTCAAAGCCAGCGCTGTCCGAAGACGTCTCCGTGGTCCTGTGGCCGGCATGACTCAACGCCAAAGGTGCACAGAACGCTGTTCCCTTCCCACCAAAGGCGGTCCCTATTTTTCTACTTGCATTTATTTTTTACGTGCTTTCGAACTGCTAGGTTGGCAGAAGCTGGGACAAGCCATGGGAGCTCACCCCGTTACGCGGTGCTCAAACCGCTGAACTGCTGACCTTTTGATCGACAAGCTCAGCTTCTTAGCCACTGAGCCACCATAGCCCTCTTATATTTTATATTATATTTAAGAGGGACCCTTTATATATTTATCCTTTGTTTAAAAAAAAACCCCAGAACCTGCTGGATTTTACCCCTGGGTGCAGGGTATAGAAAAAGTTGGGAACCCCTGTTTTAGACGCTGCCCGTTTCGGAAGCAACTCCAGACAGCTGCAGAATTCCCCGAAAATTCTCAGCTTCGGAAAACGGAGCACTTGCACCCAGACTGATATGTTAAATACCTCCCATAAAACAGGATCCTTGCACACCTTGCCTTGCAAAATCGAATCCTCCGGAAGAAAGATGGGAGAAAAATTACACGCGGGTCATTTTTTTACGGTTTTCCTAAAACGGCCACGACGCTTTCGAGAAACGGAAAGGAAACGCCGCGACGGCTTACCTTATCCTTGAGCGAGAGCATAGCAGAAGCACCTGCCACCAGGAAGCGGTTCTTGATTTTGAGCTTCCCGAGGTTGGCTACGATAAGCTGGCTGGATCTGGAGCTTTCGGGAATAAGGAGGACGGGAGCGCCAGCTTCGATGTCCAGAAGGATTCTGGCTGCTCGCTGGGCTTGGTCTCTCACCTGAAGGAAGGAAGGAAGGAAGGAAGGAAGGAAAGTTTTAATAAAAAGCTCTTATTGGGCCATTGATGGCTTTCGAAGCAATTTCAAGGACGGCTATCCAGATCGCCGTCGTCCCAAAGGGGCTTTTTCAAGAGGTAATTGGATTTTCTTGGGATTTTTCTTTGAAACTATAAACTAAAAATAAATCTAAACTGAACTAAAACTAAAACTCAACTCAAAGTAAACTAAAACTTAACTGAAACTAAACGGAACTAAATCTAAAGTGAACTAAAACTCAACTCAAAACTTTATTCCAACAGGGGGGCCTGGCCTAATTTTCCCTTTTTAAATTGTTTTAAATCTGTCCTAAATTGGGTGTTTTAAATTATTGGGCCAAAAATATTTATTGTATTTTAAATGTCTTTTAACAGTCGTATTGTATGCATTTCATCTTGGCTGTTCACCGCCCTGAGTCCTTCGAGAGTAGGGCGGTATATAAATTTAATTAAATAAATAAATAAATAAATAAAATAAACTCAAAGTAAACTAAGACTTAGCTAAACCTAAACTAAACCTAAAACTAAACTGAACTAAAATTAAAACTCAACTCGAAGTAAGCTAAAAAACTAAACCTAAACTGAACTAAAACTCAACTGAACGAAAATTATAACTAAATTATAACTCAGTGAGGATATAAAGAGGAAGACTCAAATGTAAAACGAAGCTTGGTTTTATATTACACACAGTTCTTAACTTAATGACCGGCCGCTTAGGGATCGTTAGAAGTTACGATCTACGAGATCCGAAGTTCCGATGGACGGGCCCACCCCCGGGGTCACAGGTCTCTCCGTCCCATGCCCAGTAACATTTATGGCCATTTGCCGTGTCCTGGAGGGGTCCCAGGTGTTTGTGTTCCCCATCTTCCATTAACACCGAGGTGTGTGTGTGAGTGTTGAATTAAGAGCCAGTTGAGATGGGAATTTTGAGATGGGCAAAAGTGTCACCAAGTTGAAGAGCTGTGGTTGTTTTAGTCATTACGAGAAGCCGCGTCGGCTGTTATGGATTCAATTTGGCAACCTGAAAGGCCTCAGCACAGATTTTAATAAGGGTCTCTAACCACCCCCTCACCATGGCAAATATCCCAGGGGAGTTTTAGATAAAACGAAGCCCCTGCTGCCCCTTAAGTCACCGAGATCTCCTAGCCATGTTCGTTCAAGGGAACGCGCCTTGTACTACGCACCGTTTGCCCCTCCACGGCGGCCCTCTGACGGCCCAGGACGTCCTGCAGTTGTGTGAAATGCTGGATGAAGGAGATGACCTCCGCTTGGAAGCGCTGGGTGTGGATGTACTGGACCGAAGCCATCCGCAGGCTGACCCGCACGTCACACTCTCTCTGAAGGGACAAGTCCGGCCGGCCGTACCTTGGGGAGAGGGGGGGGGGGCAAACCAGACAACCAACATGTTTCTCTTTTTAACCCAACAGGATTTATTCTGGATCTTTGGTCAGAACAGAACAGAACAGAACAGGCTGTGTCTTTTGGTCTGCACAAGGAGAAGGCCGAGAGATCTGGAGCCAGGTCTCAGTATTTGTCCCTGCCTTCAGAAGAAGGAAAAGTGGGCGCAAAGATTAAGCTCAGGAAGCCGAGTAGGAGAGGTATGGGGTGTGCGGACTGCATTTGGGAAGGAAGGAAGGGATGGGAAGGAGGGAGGGAGGGAGGGAGATAGGAGGAAGGGAAGGGAGGAAAAGGAGGGAGGGAGATGGGAGGGAAGGGAGGAAGGAGAGAAGGAAGGAAGATGGTAGGGAGTGAAGGAAAGAAGGAGATGGGAGGGAGGAAGGGAAGGAAGGAAGGAAAGAGGGAGGGAGGGAGGGAGGGAAGGACGGAAGTAGGGAAGGAAGGGAGATGGGAGGGAGGGAGAGAAGAAAATAGGGTGGGAGGGAAGGATTTAAGGAAGGAGATGGGAGGGAGGGAAGGAAGGAAGTAGGGAAGGAAGGAAGGTGGGAGGGAGAGAGAGAAGAAAATAGGGTGGGAGGGAAGGAAGGAAGGTGGAAGGGAGGGAGAGAAGAAAATAAGATGGAAGGGAGGGAAGGTAGGAAGGAAATAGGGAAGGAAGGAAAATGGGAGGGAAGGAGAGAAGGAAATAGGGTGGGAGGGAGGGAAGAAAGGAAGGAAGAGGGAAGGAAGATGTGAGTGAGTGAGTGAGTGAGTGAGTGAGTGAGGAAGGAAGGAAGGAAGGAAGGAAGGAAGGCTCAGTTGCTCAGAAAATAGCAGGTAATCCTTAGCCTCCAAGATTTATCTCCAAGATCAAGAGACCCCTTGGCCACCAGCTATCATGCCACATTTTCCATCCCCTCATCTGTTAGCCAAAATGGGATCCTGGCAAAACACTGGGGGCGGGAAACAAACCCAAACCCAAACCCCCTCAGTAGTCCCAGGTAAAGAAAAGGAGATTTTGCCACCTACTTGTGGACGTGGAAGATGAGGGCTTCCTCCCCGCTGGTCGTGAAGCGTTCCCTGTACAGCTCTCCGTGGGTGGTGAGGTCGCTTAGGGACAAACTCCCAATGCTTCCCCGGACGGTCAAATCCCCTTCTGCAAGATTGAAAAGATTCCACCTGGCCCGAGTCAGCCCGAGTCACGGTTTAAAACAGACCACATCAAGACCCGGTTTGCTTAACTGGGATTCGTGGACTAAAACCTAGTCGGCCTCTGTTCTCCAACATGGTAAAGTTTTTTAAATTTCATTTGTACATTTTTCTTCGGTGTACATAAGTGCTTAATGAACAGTGTATTGTCTGGGTCAATTTACTTTAAATCATCATCATCATCATCATCCAAGAATTTCCATGTCCAAGAATTTGATAAGATACATCAACAAATTGCAGCTTCCTGCAATGACACCAGTGGAACTGCGAACAACTGCGCTACTCGGAACATCGTACATCTTAAGAAGGTACTTGGTTGATCCCTAGGACGCTGGCAGCAACCCCTATCAACCATTAGCACCAGTCAATGGTATTTGTGATGCATTTTTAAATGTCCAGTTGATTGAGTTTCATGTTTAATGAATAAAGTAAATAATAACAACAATAAGAAGAAGAAGAAGAATACCCTAAGAAGGTACTTGATTGATTCCTAGGACGCCGGCAGCAACCCATATCAACCATTAGCACCAGTCAATGGTATTTGTGATGTATTTTTAAATGTCCAGTTGACTGAGTTTCATGTTTAATGAATAAAAGTTTATAATAATAATAACAACAACAATAATAATAATAAGTTAATACCTAGGATGCTGGCGGCAACCTGTATCAACCATTAGCACCAGTCAATGGTATTTCTGATGCATTTTTGAATATTCAGTTGACTGAGTTTCATGTTTAATGAATAAGAGATGATACTACTACTAATGATGATCATAATAACAGCAACCCTATCAACCATCAGCGCCAGTCTATATGATTTGTGATACATTTTTTAAATGTTCAATTGACTGAGTTTCATGTTTAATGAATAAAAGTTTATAATAATAGTAATGTTATTTATTCATACATTAATCTATCATCCTTTCCTTGTACATAGTAGTCATATCTAATTTCTACCTCTATGGATAAAACAAATCCCATGTTAAAAAAAAAAATACTGTATCTTCCTTATCCCTTATCTTTAGTGTCAAACTCTCCATTTCTGCGCCTTCTAATGTTTTTTTTAAATTATATTTTCATCTGTAGGAATGTCCTCATTTTTCCAATACTGGGCAAATACGGTGTCAAGACATGTAATATTAAATATGTATTGTATTTTACTGATGTTATGCCCCAACAAGAATATTGCTGGCTTTTAAGTCTCTATGTTGCATTCTTGTTTTGGTCTAACCTCGTTTGTATTTTCCTCCAAAAAAGTTTTAAAAGTTTTAAACGCCTCTGGTTTATTGCCTAAAATCAACACTGTGGTTGCTGTGACTTATAAAGAGTCCACCTATCATTATTATAATTATCAGGCTATCATTATTATCATTATCAGGCTATCATTATTATCAGGCCAATTTTTCTCTTCTGAAATTGGACACAGAATAAATTTAGAGAGAGATCTGAGTCTCATTTCTTTTCCGTTGGCATTTTAAACATCAATTCGCCCCATTTTTTGATGGGATGCTTTAGACGCAGAGAGATCCCTTTCCCTGTGTGGTTAACGGAGAGGGATTTCTACGGGCTGGGAAGGACTTTGAAAAGTAGGACACAACCCCCTCGAGGATGACTGAGTTGACAAACTCAACACACTTCGCAGGTAGCTGAGACTCACCTGTCGTCTCCACGTGAGTGACGAGCTTGGATATGTTCGCTTTGGCCAGTTCGTTAGTTGCCTTATTCAGCACCATGGAGAGAGAGTGGACCTGTTAAAGCAGAAAGAACCATCATCAGATCGACAATCAGATCAAAGATCCTTTTAAAGAAAATATTACCAATCTAGGACAGGTAGTCCTCGACTTATGACCGCAATTGAGCCCAAAATATACCTTGCCAAGTGAGAAAGATGTTGAGTCTTGCCCCAGGGCACCGTCAGATATGTGAGTCAGCTGCCAAGCGTCACAAAATTAATGGAGATGCTGCAACGGTCTTAAGGGTGAAAAAACGGGCATCGGTTCTTTTTTTCCGTGTTGCCGTCACTTCGAACAGTCACAAAATGAATGGTTGCAACTGTTGGAACCATAGAGGGAGTCCTTGACTTACAACAATCTGTTTAGTAACTGTTCGAAGTGACGACGGCACTGAGAAAAAGAGGGCCATTTTTCACACTTATGACCGTCTTGGCATCCCCAGCGTCACGTGATCAGAATTCAGATGCTGATTCATATTTACGACGGTCGCATAGTCCCAAGCAACCTTTTGACAAGGGAAAGCCACATTCATTTAATGACCGTGGTACTAACTTAACAAATGCAAGGATCCACATAACAACGCTGGCGAGAGGAGTCGTAAAACGGGGGCAAGACTTCCTTAACTTCCCACTTGGCCAGGCGAAGTTTTGGGCTCGATCGTAGTCATAAGTCAAGGACTGTCTGTGTTTACGGTGTGGGATTACCATTCTCCTACCTTCAGATCCAGTTTGGAGTTTACGGATTCTTCCCGAGCCTCGTCGTCCGGTGAGGGATTTAACTCCGATTTCGTGGCCTGCTGGATGTCCCCGCTCGGCGTCAACTTGACGCCGTGATTCTCGGCCGTGGATCCGATGCCGAAGAAATCCAAGATCACCACCCAAGTCTGCAAGGTGATCAGGACATCCAGGCAGTTGAAGTCGATGTCCACGCTGCGGTTGATCCTGTCGTAGCGCGACGAAAACTCCGGGTGTTTCCTGTCCACCAGGAGGACGTTGATGTGCACCAACGAATCGTCGAAGTCGCTCCTTCCGGAAGGCGCGGTCAGTTCTTTGGGGGTGGGAGAAGGCGGCGGGGTCAGCGGGCAGCCCTCCTCGGCCCCTTCGCGGTGCTTCGGCTGAGAGGGGCAAGAGGGACGCTGGTAGAACTGGAAGACGTTGGGGGCTTCCTCCATGTGAGAGGGGAGAGAACGGGGCATGTCCGGGTACTCCACGTTGGAGACCAGCGGGCAGGATTGGGAGAGGTACTCCTTGTGGGCCAGGTTGGAAGGTTTGGGAGCCCCGTGGGACACCATGAGGTTTCTGTACGGGGACTCGGGGTTCTTCACCAGGAGGTCTTCCATCAGCAGAGAACGTAAAGTGGTCTGGATGGACAAAGTGTGAGGGTGGTCCTTGGAGAACTCCACGTCGAAATCCTGAAAGGTTAAGCTGACCAGGCCTTGGGCCCCCAGGGTTAGATCGCCGCTGAGCTGGACCTGCAGCTGGGCGATGTGAAACGTGGCTTGTAACTGAGTGAAAGATCGGCAGGCTTCCTGGACCGGCGGGCCTTTGGTGTCGGAATAGGTAGAGTGAGTGAAGAAGCCGTTGTCCTTGCGGCCGGAGGAGAAATCGGCGCTCAGGCTCCGGAGGGAGGCCGGAGGAGAAGCCAAACTGGAATAAGTGGACGATGGGAAGCTGGACGGAGGCTTGGTCAGGTCCTCGTTGCACACCAGGTTGTCCAGGGTCTGCATCACTTGCTCGTAGACGTGCTTGGCCAATATCACCTGCGCGGTTTGGAAACAAAGACAAGGTGAGCGCTTCGAATTTTGTGGGATATCTGATTTATCGTTCACGTTTATAAACCCTGCTTAAAGTTGACAAAGTGGAAGAACATTCCGATACAGGTAGACCTCGACTTGTGGTGCGGTGGCCTGGAGGTGGGGCTCTTGCCTCACAAGCGGGAGGCTGTGAGTTCGATCCTAGGTAGAGGAGGATATTTCTCTCTCTGGGCACAATGAGAAATAGATCTACTGAACAAAACTCCTCATTTTGTTAGGCGACAGGAAGGGCATCTGGCCACTCTGCTAGCTCGATTTAGTTGCCCAGACTCCACCCCCCCTTCCCCAAGGGATTATGGGGTCATTAAACGACAAAAAAAAAACTCGCTTATGTTCATTTGAAGCTACAACGGCACTGGAAAATGGGACTTAGGACCGTTTTTCATAGTTACGGCCGTCGCGGCACCCCCGTGGTCACGTGATCAAAATTTAGATGCTTGCCGATGTATTTATGATGATTGTATTGCCATGGGGGTCATGTGATACCCCTTTTGCGACTTTCTGACGAGCCGAGTCAACGGGGGAACCGGATTCCCTTAACAAGGGTGTGACTGAGTTATCAACTGCATGATTCCCTTAACTGAATGAGGAGTGTCCTCATTCTTCCAATATTGTGTAAAGACGATACCTGCCACTGCAAGATACACGCAGTAGCACAGCTTAGTATGAGGACTTAGAAATAGAAATAATAGAAATAGAAATAGAAATAGAAATAGAAATAGAAATAGAAATAGAATAGAATAGAATAGAATAGAATAGAATAGAATAGAATAGAATAGAACAGAACAGAACAGAACAGAAAATATGGAATAAAATAGAATAGAAAACATGGAATGGAATGGAATGGAATGGAATGGAATGGAATGGAATGGAATGGAATAGAATAGAATAGAATAGAATAGAATAGAATAGAATAGAATAGAATAGAATAGAATAGAATAGAATAGAATAGAACAGAACAGAACAGAAAATATGGAATAAAATAGAATAGAAAACATGGAATGGAATGGAATGGAATGGAATGGAATGGAATGGAATGGAATGGAATGGAATGGAATAGAATAGAATAGAATAGAATAGAATAGAATAGAATAGAATAGAATAGAATAGAATAGAATAGAATAGAATAGAATTCTTTATTGGCCAAGTGTGATTGGACACACAAGGAATTTGTCTTCGGTGTATATGCTCTCAGTGTACGTAAGGAGAATAGAATACAAAGATTCTATTGGCTATATAAAGATATATTCTTTATACAAAGAATAAAAAGATACAACACTGAGTGATAGTCATAGGTTACTAATAAGCAATCAGATCATACTAGGAAACAAATAAAACAATATAAATCGAAAGGCAAGCAACATGGTTATAGTCATAAGTGGGAAGAGATAGGTACTAGGAAGGATGAGAAGAAGAACAGTAATAATAATAGTCTTAGTAAATAATTTGTTAGTGTTGTGGGAGTTAGTTATTTAGCAGAATGATGGCATTCGGGGAACTTTTTAAAAAACTTTTTAAAAAGGCAAAAATTAAGAAAAAAATTAAATTACAAAATGTAAACAAAATTTATTTTTTTAAATTATTATTATTATTATTATTATTATTATTATTATTATTATTATTATTATTATTATTATTATTATTATTTTACCTGCAGAGGGTTGACGAATTTCCCTTCGATCCTCATCAGGCTTGAAATGTTGACACTGTCGCTCGGGGAGAAGGCCAGCTCTGCGCTGGGCTCAACTGGGATCTTCTCCAGGATGAACTGGATGGTGGCATTGTTCAGAATGTGGAAAGCTGAAAGGGAAGGGGGACTCGCTCGGGTGAAATAGCCGGGAACTCTTTTCTCTTCCAAAGTGACTTTAAAGTGTGTAGGAATATCGCAGCTGGAATTGTACCGGCTGGGGGTATTCTGGGAGTTGAAACCCCACCTATCTTCAAAGGTCTGGAAGTTTTGAGTCGTGGCCACTGGAATGATTTCATTTTTGTTGGTCTGAGATCTTCCGCTGGTCATCCAACTTCTTCTTATTCCGAGTAAGACGCTCAAGAGTGTGTAAGCAGAGAGTCACTGGAGCGTACCAGCTAGGTTGAAGCATAGGTGGAAAGTGGGAGACGACGTAAGAATCACCTATGCTTCAACCTCTTTGGCACCTTCCAATGACTTTCTCTCTACTTACCCTACCCAACCAAAAAATAAAGAATATTTGTAGCTCAGGGCTGAAATGAGAAGCCCTTGGTGCTCTCTGAGGTTGGGGGTTTTAGCAGACGTCTCATAACCCAACTATGTAGCATCATCAGTGCTTAGAAGGGAGTGAGGTTTGCCGAAAGGAGGATTGGGAGGTCCTTGGCGCTCTCTGAGTTTTGCAAACGTTTCATGAACCAAGCAGGGAACATCTGGTTGAGCAATGAAAGCGCCCAGCTCAGAGAGCACCAAGCACCCCACAGTCCTCCTTTTTCTTCCTCCCTTCTTCCTTTTCCCTCCTCTTCCCCCTCTACCCCTCAAACCCCACTCCTTCTACCACGGATGAGGTTCCCTAGTTCGGGTAATCGAACATCTGCAAAGAAATCTGCTGGATGACCAACAATCCTCACCGATGCGTGATCTACCTTAAAAGCTGACAAAACTGAGAAACGCCGGTTCAAATGAGTGTTTAGAAGCTTCCTGTTCCTTTCGATCGGCCAGGGATGGCTAACCTTTTTCTCCGTGTGGGCCGAAAGCGTGTGCCAGCACCCGTAATGCATTGCATCCCCCATGCTCCCCCCTGCCCCCCCGTTTGGGGATCAGCAGGCCTCCCAGCAGCCACCTGGGAGCAAAAACGGGCCATGGGGGGGGGGAAGGGGTGCCGCACTCCCCTGCCCCCCCATTTTGGGCCCAGGAGGCCCAAAAGCATGCACACATGCCCCCCAGAGCATGTGCCCCATGCCTCCGCGTATCCTGAAAATCAGCCGGCCAGCAGCAGGCACCCGCATCCTGAAAATCAGCCAGCCAGCGGCAGGCACCTACACGCATGTATGGTGGAAGTGAGCTGGGTGACAGCTCCGGATGCCATAGGTTTGGCATTACGGTTATAAGCCAATCAATTTGTAATTCTGCGACCGGAAGCTCCAAAACAGCCGGCGTCTTCCCCACAACCTTACCTTCGCCTTTTTGTAAAGATTCGAAAAAATCGTGACGGGTGAATTGAGACTCTTCTTGGTAGCCGCAGCTGGGGAAGCCCGACGGGGAAGGCAACACGGGGGAGGCCTCCGAAGGCGACTCCTTTTTGCCCGTCAAGTGGCTGCAGTTCAGAGAATACATCTTGATATCTCGGATCTCCACCTGCAGGCTGTCACTTCTCAGGTTGTCTTCTCCCGTCACAAAGTTCTGGATGGATATTTGTCCTAAGTGACCAACCAGGAGTTCGGGACTGCCCGGCTTACGAGGGATGGAGACTACGGGCGATTCGATCTTCACGTTCAAGACCAGCTTGATGGTTTCCGTCTTGGGGTACACCGGAAGCGGATCTTCCCCTTCGTCGTGTTCCAGATTGAAGGGGTCTCGAGACCTGGGCGCCGTGTCGAAGAGAGACACCATCTCGCTGTATTCCGCCGTCTTGGTGGCCAGGACGGTGGTCACTTTGCTGGCCGCGCTCTTCAGCATGCTGCGGAAATTCTCCTCCAGTTCGTCCAGCGACAAAGCGATCTCCTTAAGAAATTTGGCGGAGTGGTTATAGTGCAGGGAGGCCATCTGGAGGAGGAGGGAGCACTCCGCGGCGGACTGTTCAAGGAAGGTGAAGCAGAGGGCATCGGGAAGACCGCTGGCGTCCTCGAACTGGGGAAACGTGGGCCTGGGGTGTTCCACCTCGCGGATCAGGCTCTCGTACCGCTCCGTGTTGCCGATGCTGACCACGTACTGGTTTTTCACGTTGTCCTGGGTTAGGTCCATAAGATGGAGGCAGCCCAGGGAGCCGTTGACCTCCAGCCTGCTGCCCATGGAGACGTTGACCTTGGTGCCTCCGATGCTCGCCGTGGCGATTTTTCGGCCAAATTTCTCTCGGTTGACTAAAGTGACCGTCCTAAGTAAGAGGACGTTCAGCCAGTGGATCTCCACGGCCACTTCGATGCTTTGGGAATGGGTGGATTGAAAAATCTCCTGCTCGCTGAGGGTTTTTTCAGCGTCGGTCATCAGCGGCTGAGGGCTCCCGTCGTCCTTATCCTTCGGGAAGGACTTCTGGAGGAAGCCGATCAGCTCGACGATGGTCTCCGGGTTGAGGATGATGTCCAGGTTGTTCATCTGGACTGTCAGCACCTGGAGGGAGCTATCCAGGTTCATGGAAGGGCACTCGGCGGTGACAAATTGGTATTCCAGCTTGATTAAGGATTCGTCTCGTTTCGAAGACGTGCCGGAGAGTCTCTTGGAGGCCAGGGTGCATTTCTCGGCGAGAGAGGCGTCCCCGACGAGCAGGGTCTCGCTGAGGCCATTAACGGGGGACTGGGCTTTGCTGTCTCGTAGGCTTCCCGTCGGGGGGTCGAAGCTGAGGTTCTTGTGTGACGCCATCAAGAGGTCGAAATCGGAGCCGTAGGTCTGCATCGTGTCGACCAAGAGCAAGCCGTGAACCGTGAGGGAGACCTCGACGTCGTAAGGCCTCTTCACGAAGTGAGCGTTGGTGCCGAAAACTTTCAGCACCGAGATGTAGCGGCCGTTGCTCTCCACGGCCAGCTGCATGCAGTTCACCCGGAACTCTGCCAGGAGCAGTTGAGATTCTACCAGCACTTCTTTGGTGTGTTGTTCTACTAGGATGACACTCTGGGTTAAGTTCACCACGGAATTGTGCAGGCTCCCGCGTTGTTCCAAGCTCAGTAAAGGAACTCCTTTCCCGACCTGTGAGGTTTCCGGGTCAGGGGTGCTTAGCCTGCTGAAACAATTATTCAAGGCCACGATTTTGTCTTCGTTGATGTGTATTTTCAAATCGGGCAAGTTCCCCGACAGGACAGCTCCAGGATATTTGGGGTCAGAAGTGTAGATCAGCCGGCGTTCGAGTTGCAAATGGACATTAAATTTCTCCACCACGTGAGTTGGGCCCACGTCGATGTCTTGGGCGTATTTCCAATTGTCTTTCACCCGTCCCACCATGATCTGAAGATCCATGAAGGACAAAGTGTAGGTCTCGTACATTTTTTTGCTCATCAAGTGGGCTTGGAGTTGCGCTTCGCTGATTTCTACACCCGGAAACTCTTCGCTGCTTTTGTCCTCTCCGGCCGGGTTGAGTTCAGGAGGTGGGCTGTTGGGAGGGGTGGCAAGAGGGGTCTTGTATTCGTCATCGCTGAAATCGCTCAGCTCTAGGGATGGGCCATCCGGACTCTTCTTTCTGTGTTCCTCTAGAAAATGAGGGAAAGAAATCAGCCACATGATCTTTGATAAACACACACACAGATGTTGGACTATGACAACTTGCCACGGACAACTTGCCATGGCCAACTGACTATGGCCAAGTTTCCATGGTCAACTGATTATAGCCAAGTCTCCATGGTCAATTCGCCACGGTCAACTCACATTGGCCAACTGACTATGGCCAAATTTCCATGACCAACTGACTATGGCTAAGTCTCCATGGCCAAGTCTCCAAGGTCAATTTGCCACGGTCAACTCCCCATGGCCAAGTCTCCATGGTCAATTGACTATGGACAACTTGCCATGGTCAACTCGCCATGGCCAATTCATCACAGCCAACTCACTGCAGGATAAGAGTTACACTAATATCGAAGAAGTGGTGGAATAGAATCACTTAAGGAAAGGATGCCACAGAGAGAGAGACAGAATGAAATGTAAATGACAACAATTAAAATAATATAATCCTTATTCTAAATAATTAAACTGAGTTGTTGAATTGTCCCGCAGTGAGTTGTCTTGTGGCGGGTTGCCCTGTGGCAAAGTTGGCCATGGCGTGTGGTCCCGTTCCACACAGAGTCCCTGATAGCAAACTCTTCCTAGAGAAAATCAGAGGTAAATTAAGAGCTCCCACCTTGGGAATTAGTGAGCAGCATTCTGCCCAAGTCAATGACGACTAAAACAGGGTCTGAGAATTTGAAGTCGTCCGGGAAGATCACCTGAGGGGCTGAGATATCCAAGCAGATGGACCAACGCTTGCTCTCCTCCTAAAAAAAAACCCGAAAAAAGTGAAATTTGATTCTTTCAAACAGTCAAAATGATTGTCTTGAGTATAAACCTAAAATTTAAAAGCACAAAACCTAGAATCATAACCATAAAAGTAAATCTAGAAAAGGCAATGGTGTCTATTTCCTAGATAACAAATTCAAAGGCACCAATTTTAATCAGGATTGTTGATTTTAATCACACAGCAGCTATACCGAGTTGTCTTTCATTAGATGTAAAAGACCCCTTGAACAATCCATAGTTCACTGAAACATGGTAAGCCTAAAATCATGGTTTATCAATGAAAACTTTTGATTTCCCCACAATTTGCTAAGTCCCAAATCTGAATTACACTACAGGTTGGAATAATGTGATGATCAAATCCAGCATGTAATTCCTCCCCCCATTCCCAAAAATATCCTTTAATATTTGAACCAAAAGCTATTTCTCAACCATGGCAATTTTAAGATGGGTGGACTTCAACTCTCGGAATTCCCCAGCCAGCATGGAGGAATTCTGGGAGTTGAAGTCTGCACAGCTTAAAAGTTGTCCCTCGTTTAGGCTGCAGGCTTAATCTGCTTTTCAACCCAAAGTGAGACTTTGTGTGGGGTTAAGGAGAACATGACCATGTTATAACAAACACACACTCTCTCTCACACACACACACACATACAAACTCTCTCTCTCACACACAAACTCTCTCTCACACACAAAACTCTCTCTCTCACATACACACACTCAAAACTCTCTGTCTCTCTCTCACATACTTACACAAAACACTCTCTCTCTCTCTCTCTCTCACACACACACACACACACAAAAACAAAGTCCACTCACAATAAAATCCCCAACAAGCAGTCGATCAATGGTCTGGCGGATTTCAGCTTTGGTCTGCATCTTAAGCCTGTTGTATTGTCTTCGGGCAGCTTCGGCCACTCTCAGCTCCAGCTCTGACTGACATCCGAAACCTAAATTAAGGATCACCCCCCCCCAAAAAAAAGACATCGATGTTGGTCCAAGAAGCAACGGATGGAAACTGATCAAGGAGAACGAAGAACACCCCCCTTAAAATTTCCACAGCAAATCATGGAAGCATACTTGCTTGGCTGTTTCGTTCTTAGGAAAATTTCAACCGTAAGGTTTTGGGGTTTTTTTTGGAAGCTTAAGTAAAAAATCTTTATTTTTTGCCTATACGCCCTCCCTGTCTTTTAGAATCATGCTAAACCACATTCGAACAAGGTTTGTTCACACATCAGACTGCAAAGCGTGGCTTCTAAATCACAACGACTAGTTTTGCGCAGCATACCACGTCAAAATTAAAGCGTGGAAGCACAGAAACAAAAGCATAAAGTTCACGGCTCAGCTTGAAAAACCTGAATCTGGCCATCGTAACAAACTTTGAGCCTCCTTGAATTTGGTCAAATTTGTGCCGGAATCATTTTGACAAATTTGACAAATGCTTCTTTGTGCCCACGTAATCTATGGTTTAACAGTAGAATTACCTTTCAAAAACAACCTTCGTTCTCTAGGTGGAAAATAACCTACAACAGCGGCCAAAATTATGGAAACCTTTTTGGGAAAAGTGTATTTTCTAAAACTAGCTCATAACATCGCCGTTTTTTTTTGGAGTGATACCGTAAAATTCTACATCCATGGAAAGATAATTTAATCAAGAATGTCATGCCATGACTTTTATGAAGGATTTGCTATTAGAATAGCAGTTACAGTGTAAAGAAGAAAAGTGAAATACGTAGAAAAAATAGAGATACAAAAATGATCACGCTAGAAAAAATGAGATGTACAAAAGATGTCACCATTAATTGTCAATTAATCCATAGTTGGGTAACTTTTAGCATGAATGACGGCCTTACAATGTCTTCCCATGGAGGGAACCAAGTCTTTGAGTTCTGCAGCTGTCATAATAATGGGAAACCAAGATTGCATGATGGCTTCTATTAACTGGGTTTTATTGCTGGGTCGCTTCTGACTTAACAAGTTTCTTTAGTCGGCTCCATAGATTTTCAATTTGGTTAAGGCTATTCCCACGCCGTTCCAGCAGTGGAATAAAATTATCTTGAAACTCCAAAAAAAAAAAGTGGTGTTATTAGCCACCAAACTTCAAAAATACACTTTTCCCAAAAGGTTATAAAATGTAATTTTACGTACATTTGTAAACAAAATGTAAGGGGAAAAAAAAGAGAGAGAGAGAAAAGAGAGTTGGGAAAAGAAATAGAATCGAAAGGTTCACCTGAGGAATGGACTCTTCCTTTGTAGAAAAAGTCAGCTACTTTCTTAATGGCTTGGGGGTTGTAAATAATATTAAGGGGCTGGGTGCTGACTTCTAACCGCCTCTCAAAATTGCTGTGAGCTGGGTTTTTCTCATACAGCATTTCAAAGACTGGAACAGAGTCTTCTGCAAAGAGAGAAGGAAACGGTAAGCAAAAAGCAGAACTCAAAGATTCAGAATAATAAAATTAAATAAAAAATTAAATAAAATAAGTAATAAAAATTAAATAAAAAATAAAACAAAACAAATTAAAAAATAAATAAAATAAAAAAGTAAAGTAAAAATAAATAAATATATAAATAAATAAAATGAAATAATGAAATGAAATGATAAAATAAAATAATAAAATAATAAATAAATGAAATGAAGTGAAATAATGAAATGGTAAAATAAAAGAATAGAATAAAATAAATAAAATAAAATAATAAATTAAATTAAATTAAAGTATAAAAAAATAAAACAAAACAAATTTAAAAAAATAAAAAAAGTAAAGTAATAAAACAATAAATAAATAAATAAAATGATAAAATAAAATAATAAAATAAAATAAACACATAATTCACTCAAATGGGACAACAGGAATCTACAGCCTCCAGCATCATCGGATAAGTGACGTCCGGTTTAAATGCCGCTGAGGGATCTGGTGACTGCTGAATAAATTTTAGCTGCTCTAAAAAATTAAATATCGGACTGCATATCCAGGTCAACTTCTGGAATGTGGGATTTCTGCTTGGCTTGCTTTTTCTAAGATCCCATGAGCGAAGAAGAGGGGAAATCGATCGATTCAAAGAGGTTGAAAACGAGGCGAGAACCTGCAAACTATGCATGTTTCTGTACTTGTTAAGGCTAAAACGCAACTTCTCTTCCGTGCCTGGATTGTTTTAAGCCGCGGATGGCAAAGGGTGGCCAAAAATGAAAATATTACCACTGCTCTGGTTGCTGATGTCAGAAGACGAGGTCTGGAGGCTAACGGAAGAGGCACAGCCGACTTCTTTTAGCTGGGAAGAAAAAAGAAAGAAAGAGAGGAAAACAGTATTTATCAATAAAGGAGAATATTCACAGCTCAGGGTTGGATTGTGGGGGTCCTCGGTGTTCTCTTGAGCTTGGGGTTTTTTTGGGGGCAGATGTTTCATTACCCAACTACATAACATTATCAGTGGCAGGAGGAGGAAGAGGAGGAGGAGGAAGGGAAGGAAGGAAGGAAGGAAGGAGAGGATGGAGAAGAGGAGGAGGAGGAAAGGAAGGAAAGAAAGAAGGAAAGGAGAAAGACGGAGAGGAGAAGGAAGGAGAGGAGGAGGAGGAGGAGGAAAAGAAGGAAGGAAGGGAGGAGGAGGGAGTGGAGGAGGAAGGAAGGAAGGGAAGAAAGGGGGATGGAGAAGATGATCATTGTGGGGTCCTCTGAGCCTGGTTCATTTCTGGTAGACGTTTCATGACCCAACTACATAACATCATCAGAGCTAGAAGGAAGTGGGGTTTTGTAAATCAAGGATTAGCTATAATCCCCCAACATCTGAAAAGAGGCAATTTGGAAAAGCAGATTTGGGAGACAGGCAAAAAAAAAAAAAATAATAATCAAGCAAACGCAGGTATCCCTCGACTTACAAGTTCATTTAGTAACCATTTTTCAAACTTACGACCACTGCCGCATCCACGTGATCAAAATTTCAGGCGCTTACTCGTTATTTATGATGGTCGCAGCGGCCCAAAGTCATGTGGTCCCATTTGGCGAAATCCATGGGAAAACCAGATTCCCTTAACAACCGCGTGACTCGTTGAACAACCACCGCAAGAAAAGTCGTAAAACGGGGGCAAAACTCAATGTTTAAGGGACATAAATACGCGGCTCTATGTGAACGTTAGCAGAAAACGGATTTGGTTCCTTTTCCCTTTTAAAAAGTTTTAAATTTTGGAACGGTGAAAGCTTCCTGCGGGCGCCGAGTTCGACGTACCGGATTCGGGAAGACGAGGACGGGGAATATGGTTCCTTCGGTCGCTAAATCTCGGAGGAAGAGGCTTCCAAGCTGAACTTTCAAAAGGGAAGAATTCCTGCGAGGGAGCGTTTCTGCTAAGATGGTCACGCCTGAAAAAACACAAAGACAAGACCAGCCAAATCGGGGTTTAGGATGCTTACTCAGTACTGCAAACGACGACGTAGCCCATTAGTGGAGGAAGAGGGGAAAAGGGGAACGGAGAAGAAACCAACAATTTAGAACAAGCCTTCGCGGATTCGGAATTAAATTCCAGGCAAGTTCTTTCTCCTTATGGTATTTTTGAGTCTTCGGTCCCGATGACAGAGCAGACAAGGGAAAGGTGAGGAAAGCAAAAGGGATGGGAAAATCAGAATGTAAAGAAAAGACATTTCCTCTGCAGCGGTTCTAAGTAAAATGTAAATTAGCCCCTTACTCTGTGGTTACAACATTGCTTCCTATATCTATTATCTATCATCCATCCCGCCCTCTATCTCTCTCCATCCATCCATCCATCGATCTGTCTGTATCATCTCTCTCTCCCTCTCTCTCTGTCTGCCTCTCTCTCTCATCTATCTGTCTGTGTCTATGTATCTATTTCTATCTCTCTCTCTCACCTCACTATCTCATCTGTAGGTGTGTCTGTCTCTGTCTCATCTATTTGTCTGTTTGTCTCATCTATCTTTCTGTCGGTCGGTCTGTCTCTATGTATCTGTCTATTTATATCTATCTCATCTTTCTCTCTCTCATCCTATCATCCATCTACCCATCTACCTACTTCTCTCTCCTATCTATCTATCTATCTATCTATCTATCTATCTATCTATCTATCTATCTATCTATCTATCTATCTATCTATCTATCTATCTATCTATCTATCTATCTATCTCTCCTCTATGTATCTATCTAATCCTATCATCTATCTACCCATCTCTCTTTCTCTCTCTCTCTATCCTTTATGTATCTCTGTATCTATTTATCTCTCCTCTATGTATCTATCTAATCCTATCATCTATCTACCCATCTCTTTCTCTCTCTCTCTCTATCCTTTATGTATCTCTGTATCTATCTATCTCTCCTCTATGTATCTATCTAATCCTATCATCTATCTACTCATCTCTCTCTCTCTCTCCTTTATGTATCTATGTATGTATGTATCTATCCTCTATGTATCTAATTATGCACATATATCTCCCTATCTTATCTACCTACCTATCTAATCCTATCATTTATCTAGCCATTTACACATATCTGTCTGACTGTCTCTGTCTGTCTCTGTCTCTATCCATCCATCCATCCATCCATCCATCCATCCATCCATCCATCATCTATCTATCTATCCATCTCTCTCTCATCTGTCTGTCTGTCTGTCTCTCTGTCTATCTATCCATCCATCTATCTTTCTCTCCTGTCCAACCATCCATCCATCTATCCATCCATCCTCTATGTATCTATCTATCTTATCAATCATTATCAAACCCATCCATCATACTGTATGGCTGGCATCATACACGAGCAACATCCATCCCGCGAGAGCCAAAGGGGACCGAGTACCCGAAAACTGCAGCTGCATGAAGGCCCTCTCGCTGGCCTGCCCACTTCTCTTCTCTGCGTGCAACAGCGTGACGGAGCCACCTTGCAACCACAGGTTGAGTTTGACCAGGACGTGGTCCCTTTTTGTGAAGGTATTGATACTGGAGACATCGGTAGCTGGGTCGAAAAAGTCATCAGCTCCTGGTTTCGGGGAAGAAAAGTGCAAGGGATTTTTTTTTAAAAAAAACGACTGTATTTTTCGGACTGTAAGACGCAGCGGTGTATGAGACACACCGAGATTTCGAAGAGGTAAGCAAGAAAAAAATGTTTTTGTCCTTCCCAGCTCCCAGGAGCACTCTGAGGGCTTCCCAAAGCCTCTGCGCGCCCTGTTTTTGTGAAAAACGGGCTCGTTTTTAGCAAAAACAGGATGTGTGGAGCTGGGCTTCAGGAATGGCTTTATTCGGTGTATAAGACGCATCAACATTTCCACCCTCTTTTAGGAGTGAAAAAAGTTTTGTCTTATACTCCGAAAAGTACGGTAAATAAGACAATGGATAGCTCAACAGACTAAAAGCATTGTGATTAACTCCAGCTGCCTGCAATGACTGTAAGTTTGAATCTCACCAGGTTCAAGGTTGACTCAGCCTTCCATCCTTTCTAAGGTGGGTCAATTGAGGATCCAGTTTGTGGGGGCAATAAGCTGACTTTGTATAAATATGCAAAAAGTATGAAGGCTATTGCTTAACGCATTGTAAGCCGCCCTGAGTCTCCGGAGAAGGGCGGCATATAAATCAAATTAAAATAAAATATATATATATAAAAAAATAAACCTAATTTGATTTATGAAGCTACCAATTATCAATAGAAGAGTGGGTTGGTGCTCTCTGAACTCGGTGGCATTTTTGGCAGACGTTTCAATGACCCAGCGAGGGGACATCATCAGTGCTAGAAGGGAGAGGAGTTTTCCGAAGGAACACTGATGATGTTACTTAGTGGGGTCTTGAAACGTCTTGAAGGAAATAACTAAGTTTGGGGAATACCCAGCACCCCACCAAGGAAGTTCTCTGTATCCAGGGAAACACGATTTTTCAACTCATACTGCCTCCCCTCCTTTCCCCGTACCCGTAACCTCCTCCGGCCGCCACTCGTCCGCTGTGTCCGATAGGAGCCCTTCGATGGTCTTGGTTTCCAGCGCTTCTTGGGACTGGCTGTGCCAACCTCCCCATCCCGGGAACCAGGACTGAAGGTATCGCAGCATCCCGCTGCTGCTGTTCCGGCCGCCTTCCGCTTCTGTCTCCGATGGAGAATCCAGAGAATCAGACAAGGGCTTCTTAATGCTCTGTAGGAGAATAAATACACCGTGAGCCGAGTTTAAAAAAAAAGAAGAAGAAAAGAATGCAACTAACATGGGTTATGCCAGAGCCTTGGTGGCGTAGCAGATTAAAGTGATGTTAAGTAGCACCAGCTGCCTGCAATTACTGCGAGTTCGAATCTCACCCAGGCTGAAAGTTGACTCAGACTTCCATCCTTCCGAGGTAGGTAAAATGAGGACCCGGATTGTGGGGGGCAATAAGCTGATTTGTATAAAAAAGAACACCGCTTAGAGGGGAGCTGAAAGCCCTACTAAGCAGGTATATACAAAAGTATGAAAGCTATTGCTTCAGGCATTGTAAGCCGCCCTGAGTCTCCGGAGTAGGGCGGCATATAAATCGAACCAATAAATAAATAATAAAAATGTTGGTGGGTAAATGCATTCCAGCTCAAATAAACATATATTTATTTGAGCAACAAAGAGGATTAGGGGACTGGGGGCTAAAACATAGGAAGAACGGTTGCAGGAAGTGGGTATGTCTAGTTTGATGAAAAGAAGGATCAAGGGAGACATGAGAGCATCTTCCGATATCTCAGGGGCTGCCCCAAAGAAGAGGGAGTCAAGCGATTCTCCAAAGCACCAAAGAAGGCAGGAGAAGAAGCAACGGATGGAAACTCATCAAGGAGAGAAGCAACCTGGAATTAAGGAGAAGCTTCCTAATAGTGAAGGACAATTCACCAGTGGAACAGCTGGCCACCAGAAGTTGTGGCATCCATCCATCACTAAGAAGAGACCTGACTGCCATATGTCCCATGGCCATTGAAATGGAAGTCGTTTGGCTTTCCTGCCTAAGCAGGGGGCTGGACTAGACGACCTCTAAGGTCCCTTCCGTCGGTGTTAAAAGACGAACACGTCCTGCAGTGTCACATGAGACCCTCTCCCTCCACCGAAGCTGTCTTGCAAACAGGCATCGCAACCGGGAAGTAGGGAATCTGACCGTCCGCACGAAATGCTGGCTCGTTTTCCCATTGAATAAGTGGTACCTATTTATCTACTCGCCCAGAACGTGCTTTCGAGTTGCTTCGGTGGGCTGAAGCTGAGGCAGGTGACGGGAGCTCACTCCGCCACGCTGTGCTGGGACTCGAACCGTGGGAGCCAAGACCATCTCCAGAGTCATTGAGCCACCGTGCTTCTCTCACTAGTGGTCGACCTCTAGTAAACACCTTGGACTCACCTCAGCCAGGTCCTGGAACTGGTTGTAAACTATTTCCCGTAGGATTTTCAACTCCTCGAACGTCTGCTCGTCTTCAATGCGTTCCACTTCCTCCTGCAGGCAGGAAAGGAAATCCTGAGAAACTGCTAAGGAAACACAGGCGGTCCTCGACATACAATCACAACTGAGCCCAGAAGCTTTTACGTTAGTAAAGAGGTCGTTAAGTGAATCACCGCAGCTGTTACATTAGTAAAGAGGTTGTTAAGTGAATCACCGCGGCTGTTACGTTAGTAAGGAGGTTGTTAAGTGAATCTGGTCTCCCCGCTGACTAATCAGAAGGTCGCAAAAGAGGATCACACGATTCCAGGACATTGCGACCCGCCGTAAATACGAGCCGGTTACCAAGAACCTGAATTTTGGTCACGTGACCACGGGGAGACTGCGATCGTTCGTTCTGAATGGCCACTAAACGGACAGTTGTAAGTCAAGGACAATCCGTCATCAGAGATGGCACTTCCAGATTACCGCCGCGGGCGTCCAGCTAGAAGTACGACCACGTCTGTGTCCGTTTGATGTACAGCCACGCACGGCAGCTCGGCGCACGGCCCCCTCGAGATGTCACAGACTCCGAGTACCTGCTCCTCCTCCGTAAGCGGCAACTCCTTCAACTTCTTGTAGTAGAGCTCCGTGTAAAGGACCGCATCGCGGGCGCGACGCGACGCGAATTCCCAGGAAGAACGCTCCTTCTGCTCTCTGATCTCGGCCAGGTGGGAGTTCAGAGCAAAAAGCCACCACTCTCGACAGCTGGAACGAGACGAACGAAACAACTTTGGGGTTAAGAAGACGGACACAAAAACAAGGCCTCTAAATCGACTTAATTCGGTCTCTCTCAACCGGTGGTCTGCGGACCAGTAGTGGGTTTTAAATCCCAGCGCTACCAGTTTGCTATTGGGAGCGCGTGGCACTTCTGGGCATGCACAGAGTGATTACGTCTGGGAGGCCCCGCCCATCCACTGGCCCCCACCCTTTGGCCTCTGCCTCCCAGCACTTTACTCCCTTGCAAGCAAGTAGCAAGAAGAAACAGCTCCTTTCAGCTTCAGCACAGCCTAATTAGCACAAGTCGATTGGATCGGCCTCCCGACTCTCTCCGCCGATTTGCTCTCAGCTGTTTGGCGCAGGGCTGTGCTGCTTGCTGCAAAGAGGTAAATTGCTGGGAGCAGATATTTTTTTTCTTCTTCCCCTTGTGCTAATCAAGCTTTGCTGAAAACGAAACTGAAAGTAAAAGCAGGCTGTTTGCTGTTTGCTGCGAGGAGGCGAAATTGCTCCGAGGCAGAGGGAGATTTCTTTTTTCTTCTTTCCCTCACCAAAAAAAGGTAGGTGCGTCTTAGACTCTGGTGCGCCTTACACCCCGAAAAATACGATAATAAAAATAATTGACAGCTGCGACGGCTTGGGGGATTGTGGGTTTCTTTTAGGAGAAATGCTGGTTACAGTCCAATTACGCAAACCCCAAAAAACTGTTTTGATTTCTCAATGAGATTCATTGTTCTCTGTCTCGAGTTATGTCCCAGACAGTGTTTCCAACTGCCACCCTCCCTACTGTATGCAAAACAAACCTAGTTATGTGTAAATAGACATTTATTTTGATCCCTCCTCAATCCCTTTAGGAACGAAAATAATAATAATAATAATAATAATAATAATAATAATAATAATAATAATAATAATAATAACAACAACAACAACAACAACAACAACAGCAGCAGCAGCAGCAGCAAAACAACATTATTATTATTATTATTATTGTTGTTGTTGTTGTTGTTGTTATTATTATTATTATTCAGGAGTTTGGTAGCCGCTTTTTCTAAATGGATTTCAGCCGAAGGCGTTAAGTCTTAGGCGAGCTGTTAAATCGAATTAAATTGTTGGGAAATTTTCCTCCAGGCTTTTGATTAACATGGGCTTTTCTCTATTTTAGAAAGTGTCCTCTAAACTTGTGGAGGGGGATAAATTTAACCAGGGGTATTTCATAAACGAAGAAAAAGAAAAAAAAAACAACTCATACTTTCCGGTTACTGTGACTTTCGGTCTCCATTTCCTGAATTTGAGCTGTCGTTCTTTTCTATCCAGCTCTTTCAGAAAGTCCATAATTTGTCGGTACTGCATCTGAGTGAATAAAATAACGTATAATGGTTAGGGCAGTCGATGGGAGAAGCCTCCTAGAATTTAAAAGGGGGGGGGAGGCTTCCCTTTTGCAGAACTCAAACCAATTTCCGAGAGGAGTTTTTATTTTTATTTTATTTTTTTTTCTCCACCTGAGAAAGCTTCAAGGGGATCGTTTCCAGCTGGATGTCGAACTCCAGGCGTGGCCTGTTCCGCGACCGGAGAGGCTCCTTGGAACAATTTCTCTTGAGGAGGGCGGACGTGCAGACGGGCTCCACGATGTAATTGTGGTCCCGGCGTTCCATGCTGTTATCCATTGCTTCCTGGAAATCAGAATCACGTTAATTCGGGGTTGTTTTTTTTTTTAAAGGATCTTGCTGATGTTTACAGATTAACAGAGCTGGGAGGGACCTTGGAGGTCATCTAGTCCAACCTCCCACTATGGAATGAGCTGGCCTCCTAGTATACGTTTGATCCCGGACCTTCGCACCTTCCGTAAGGCCCTAAAGACCTACCTATTCCAACGAGCCGGCTTAGCCCAAAGGGTTTTTTTTAACAGGGTTTTTAAATTATATGGATTCGGGTTTTTAAATTGGAATTTTATGGATTTTGAGGGGTTCGGAATTTTAAATTTTAATTTTTTAAAAAAATTGAGAAGCCAAGGATTTGATTTATTTTAGTTCCTTAGAACTTTTGTATTCTATGAATTTGAATTTGTTGGCTGTTCACCGCCCTGAGTCCCTCTTGGGAGATAGGGCGGTATATAAATCTGAAATAAATTAAACTAAATAAACTAAGCAGGAGACCCCTACGCCATTTCTGACAAGAGGGCAGTCCAGTCTCTTCTTGAAAGCCTCCAGGGATGAAGCTCCCACAAAAAAGGAGTCTGTGTAGCGTAGGGGGCTAATGCCTCCTACTAAAGGCAGCAATTAACACCAGCTGCCTGTAATTTCTGTGAGTTCAATCCTAGCCAGGCTCAAGGTCGACTCAGCCTTCCATCCTTTCTAAGGTGGGTAAATTGAGGACCCAGTTTGTGGGGGCAATAAGCTGACTTTGTATAAATATACAAAAGTATGAAGGCTGTTGCTTAATGCATTGTAAGCCGCCCTGAGTCTCTGGAGAAGGGCGGCATATAAATCAAATTAAAAAAAAAAAAAAACTTTGGAAGGCAACTTGTCTTCCATGGGTTGATTGCTCTCGCTGTCAGAAAATCCCTCCTTATTTCTAGGTGGAATCTCTCTTTGATCTGTTTCTATCCATTATTCCTTGTCTGTGCTTCAGGTGCCTTTGAAAATAGCTTGACCCCTTCCTCTCTGTAGCAGCCCTTCAAATATTGGAAGACTGCTATCCTGTCTCTCCTCTTCACTAGTCCAGCCAGGCCCAGTTCCTGCAACTGTTCTTCAGGTGTTTTGAGCCAGCTTTTTGTGTCCACGAAGGTGTGCGGCAGTGGCATAAATTCAAGAAAGAAGAAAAAATACCTGTAGCTCCCCAGGGAGCATGTCTCCCCACAGGGTGCAATGACTGTCCCAGTAGATGCTGAAGTCGGAAATGTCCAGCTGCTTTTTCTTCATGAGCTCTTCCACCTTCAGGTAAGAAAAATAAAAAAAAATGACACTTTAGCCCCAGGCTTAGAACCGTTGTTCTTTCCGTACTTCCAGCCTCGCAGGAAAACAACGGCTCTCCTGGGAAATCGCGCTCCTCTTGGCGGGCGGGCTCTGTCTGCAACTGCCGATGTGGAGTCACGGTGCTATCTGGAGAATCTTTCTGTTACTACTGAAGGAATAAATGGGGGTTGGAGCAGTGGGGAGAATGCAGGATGGCAGGCTGATTTTTACCGACGGCCAGGAGTTCGATCCTGACGGGCTCCAAGGTTGACTCGGCCTTCCGTCCTTCTGAGATCGATAAAAACGAGGACCCAGATTGTTGGGGGCAAGAGCCGACTCTGTAAACCACTTAGAGGCTGTAAAGTGGTATATAAGTCTAAGGGCTATTTCTATTTCTAATAATTCTATTCTATTCTATTCTATTCTATTCTATTCTATTCTATTCTATTCTATTCTATTCTATTCTATTCTATTCTATTCTATTCTATCCTATCCTATCCTATCCTATCCTATCCTATCCTATCCTACCCTACCCTACCCTACCCTACCCTACCCTACTCTACTCTACTCTACTCTATTCTGTTTTCCACTCTACTCTACTCTACTCTACACTACTCTACTCTGCAGGTGATAAGTTACTAAGCCGATTGTTCAGTGATTATCCTATCCTATCCTATTATTATGTATTTTATTAGGCTATACTATGCTATGCTATGCTATGCTATGCTATGCTATTCTATTCTACTCTACCCTACCCTATTCCTATTCCTATTCTTATTTCTCTATTCTCATTATTCTCTTCTCTTCTCTTCTCTTCTCTTCTCTTCTCTTCTCTTCTCTTCTCTCCTCTCCTCTCCTCTCCTCTCCTCTCCTCTCCTCTCCTCTCCTCTCCTCTCCTCTCCTCTCCTCTCCTCTTCTCTTTTCTCTCTTCTCTTCTATTCTATGTATTCTCTTCTCTTCTCCTTTTCTCTTCTCGTGGTAGTGCTGTGGTTAGAACTGTCTCAGGTTTGACTCAGCCTTCCGAGGTCGGTAAAATGAGGACCCAGATTGTTGGAGGGCAATATGCTGACTCTCTAAACCGCTTAGAGAGGGCTGTAAAAACACTGAAGCGGTATATAAGTCTAAGGGCTATTGCTAACCACTACTGCTACTATTTGGGACGCGGTGACTCAGTGCCTAAGATGCTGAGCTTGTCGATCGAAAGGCCGACAGTTCGGCGGTTCGAATCCCGAGTGCCGCATAACAGGGTGAGCTCCCGTGACTTTTCCCGGCTTCTGCCAACCTAGCAGTTTGAAAGCCCGTAAAAAAAAATGCAAGTAGAAAAATAGGGACCCCCTTTGGTGGGAAGGGAACAGCGTTCCATGTGCTTTTGGTATTGAGTCATGCCGGCCACATGACCACAGAGATGTCTTTGGACAGCACTGGCTCTTCGGCTTTGAAACGGAGGTGAGCACCGCCCCCTAGAGTCGGGAACGACTAGCACATATGTGCAAGGGGAACCTTTACCTTTTTACTGTTACTTCGTGTTCAAATCATGTTTTATAGGAGTATCAGAGCAGGCTCTGAAGGTGCTGTATGAGCTGCCCCCCAACCCCTAAAACTGTTACAGCCTGAATTACTAAGGGCAACCCCTGGTGGATGCTGAGGCTAGACCCACCAGGATGTATATGGGGTGGAAAGAAAGGGTAAGATTGCCCTTATCACAATTGTGTGCCCCCGTTTGGTGGGCTTAACCGGGGACGATGCTTACTCACCGGCTCACCCGTGGCATTTTGCATGGATACGTTTTTGATGCAGATGCCAAAGGCAAAGGGTTGGGACGGATTGGAGACCCCATCCTCAAATCTCAAGTGTACGTCTTGAA
This sequence comes from Coluber constrictor foxii, assembly GCA_038048745.1. Classification (NCBI taxonomy): domain Eukaryota; kingdom Metazoa; phylum Chordata; class Lepidosauria; order Squamata; family Colubridae; genus Coluber; species Coluber constrictor. The sequence continues at coordinate 109,712 of JAWJVD010000161.1, forward strand.
TGTTTAGCTGAGAAAAAAAACAAGGGGAGGTGGGAGGGAGGGGGTCTCGTTTAATTTTTGCTTTCTAAAACTTTGGTGCAAACCTCATCGACAGACAGAGCGGCGGGAGGAAGATGCTCTTGCTCGCTATCACAGTTAGTCCTCGACGTACGACCACCACGGAGCCCAAGATTATGGCTGGATACCGCCCTGAGTCCTTCGGGAGAAGGGCGGTATAAAAGTACAATAAAATAAAATAAAATAAATAGCTCAGCGGACAAATGCACTGTAATTTAACTCCAGCTGTCTGCAATGACTGTAAGTTTGAATCTCCCCAGGCTCAAGGTTGACTCAGCCTTCCATCCTTTCTAAGGTGGGTAAATTGAGGACCCAGTTTGTGGGGGCCATAAGCTGACTTTGTATAAAATATACAAAAGTATGAAGGCTATTGCTTAACGGATTGTAAGCTGCCCTGAGTCTTCGGAGAAGGGCGGCATATAAATCAAATTAAAATAAATAAATAAATAAATAAATAGGAAGTGAGTATAAGTGAATCTTGCTTTCCCTTGACATTGCTTGTCGGGCGGTCGCACAACGGGGATCGCGTGACCCCTTTTGTGACGGTTGTTAAGCATGAACCGAGCGCCACCAAGTGCCTGAATTTTGATCACTTGATCAAAATAATTATAAGCGTGAAAAACAGTCCTGAGTCATTTTTTTTTAAATGTGATCACACTGGTCCACGTTAAAAATGAAATTTGTTGCTTGCTTAAAAGAAAGGAAGCGTATATCTACCCATACACAGAGATAACACACATGTGCGTGCAAGCACACACACACACACACACACACACACACACATATATATACATACACACCCATATATATACCTACACCCATACATAATATACACATATATTAATCACTGCCCATTTTGAATACATAGAAGAGAAAGGAAACTTGAGAGTTTACAAGGTGGATGCTTCAAGGACCAAATTTAAACCTTCCGCTTCCTTTAGTGACTGTTACAACAGCTCTAAAAATGGGGACTGTTTTCCACACTTATGACCGCAGCGGCATCCCCACAGCCAGGGGATCAAAAATTCGGACTGCATTTACAACCGTCGCAAGACGAGGATCACCCCGTATGGAACTCTTCCCCCGTTCGACTCACTTCAATGTTCTCCACGATCTTGGTGACGACGGAGGCGGTGACTGAATACCAGTAAGACTCTCCGATCTGCTCCCGTTCTTTCTAAAAAAAAAAAAAGAGGAAAGGCAGGATTCGAACCGGCAGAGAAGACAATGAAATGCCCCAGCAAGCACCCTCATACCCTCAAGCCGTTTTAATATTAGAATAGAATAGAATAAAAATAGAAAACAGAATAGAAATAGAATAGAATGGAAATACAAACAGAAAGAGAAAAGAGAATAGAAAGAGAAAAAGTAGAATAGAATAGAAATAAAAATAGAAATAGAAAAGAGAATAGAGAGAATATAATATAGAAATAGAAATGAATAGAATAGAATAGAATACAAATAGAATAGAAAAGAGAATAGAGCCTAGAAATAGAAATGAATAGAATTGAATTGAAAAAAATAGAAAGAGAAGAGAATAGAAAGAGAAAGAGAATAGAGAATAGAAAGAGAATAGAATACAGAAACAGAAATGAATAGAACAGAAACAGAATAGAATAGAATAGAATAGAAAAAAAGAGAAATAGAAAAGAGAATAGAAAGAGAATATAATATAGAAATAGAAATGAATAGAATACAAATAGAAATAGAATAGAAAAGAGAATAGAGCCTAGAAATAGAAATAGAAATGAATAGAATTGAATTGAAAAAAATAGAAAGAGAAAAGAGAATAGAAAGAGAAAGAGAAAAGAGAATAGAAAGAGAAAGAGAAAAGAGAATAGAAAGAGAAAGAGAATAGAGAATAGAAAGAGAAATGAATAGAATAGAATTGGAAAAAAATAGAAAAAGAATAGAAAGAGAAAGAGAATAGAGAATAGAAAGAGAAATGAATAGAATAGAAATAGAATAGAATGGAAGGGAAGGGAAGGGAAGGGAAGGGAAGGGAAGGGAAGGGAAGGGAAGGGAAGGGAAGGGAAGAGAAGAGAAGAGAAGAGAAGAGAAGAGAAGAGAAGAGAAGAGAAGAGAAGAGTAGTAAGTAAGTAAAGAACGGTAGTAATCATCCAAGATTATTATTGTTTAAAAAAAACAGAGAATGGACCCACTTTCCATTTTTCTTCTAGAGCGAGGAGAAGTGCCTTCTTGTTCTCCTTCTCCAGCAATCTCTCGCGCGCTTCCACGAACTCCTCCTCCTTTTCCGGCGAGCCGATGAGGTACAATTTCGACACCGAGATCACCCAGGGGTCGATGTGGGGACGGTAGAACGGGATCTGCAAGGTGATCTTGCCCACAAACCCTACAACGGTGGAAGGAGAAACGTGAACGGGATCCCCACGCGCGGGTCAAGAGCGCCTCAGGCCACGTCCGAATGCAAAACGGTCACCCAAGCGGAAAGATTCTTAAACGTGGTGTCGGTAATATGCCAGTTAGGGCAGGGATCTCCAACTGTGGGTGCTTTTAAGACTTGTGGACTTCGACTCCCAGAATTCCCCAGCCAGCCACAGGGAATTCTGGGAGCTGAAATCCACAAGTCGTAAAGCGCCCACGGCTGGAGACCTCTGTGCAGGAGGGCTCCTCCCCCCTCACTCTCCACCATCTCCTCTCTCTCTCTTCTCTCTCTTTTGCTTTCTTTCACTTTCTCTTCTCTTTTTTAATATCTTTCCTCTCTCTTTTGCTTTCTTTCACTTTCTCTCTCTCTCCTCACCTTCTCTTTTGATATTTCTTTCCTCTCTTTTGCTTTCTTTCACTTTCTCTCTCTCCTCACTTTCTCTTTTTATCTTTCCTCTCTTTTGCTTTCTTTCACTTTCTCTTTCTCTCCTTTCTTTTTTGATATCCTTCTCTCCTCTCTTTTGCTTTCTTTCACTTTCTCTCTTTCTCTCCTCTTTCTCGCCTCCCCATTCTCTCTTACCTACCTACCCCGTCTCTTTCTCTTCTCTTTCCCTCTTTTGCTTTCATTTCTTTCAATTTTTTTTCTTTCCTTTCTTCCCTCCATCTTTCCCTCTTTCTCTCTCCCTTTTCTCATCTTCCCTTTCTTTCTCTTCCCCCCTCTCTCCCTCTTTCTTTCTCTCCTCAACCCCCCTCTCTCTCTTCTCTCCCTCCCCACCGCTCTCTTTCTCTCCTCTGTCTCTCTCTCTCTCTCTCTCTCTCCCAAATACCTACCAGCTTTCACTTCAAATGGCAACACTTCCTTCAAGGCATCCTTCTTGAGTGGTAAGTTCTCCAACTCTACGGCCCCTGAAGGAAGGGAAAAAAGCCGGAAGAAAGGAAAAAGTAGCAAAATCTAGACAAACCATCCTTCGGACAATGCCCCGACACCATAGAATAATCTAGATAAGGGAAAGAGACTGGCTGCCTTTTATGCCACAAACCACAAAATGTTGTGTCTGAGTTTAACCGAGCAGGCCATGAGGTTTTACCCCAGCAACTGGTGACTGAGTGTGTGATGTACGAATAGCCAACAAGTCACAGTTTAGCCTGATCACTCAGCCAGCACAATATTAGCACAAGACTCATGAAAATAACCAAAGATAGTGTCTATTTTGACACTATCTGAATATGTGTTTTATTGGTACATTTTTTCTTTCAAAACATAAAAAAAATCCACGTCTATCTGAATAGCGTGTTGTCTGGGCATAATTAATTTTGAGCAAAGGTACAACAATAACCATAATCATACCGGTAATCTTAATAAACGTTATCAATATTAATCATAAAACAATTCGTTTGTCCGTCTTGCAATATTTTCAATACAATTTTTTGAATTCTTTTTTTTTAATTCTAACCTCTCTTTTTATTAGTTAAACCATTGGTGAAATATACCCCATGTTAAAAAGTATTCTGTTTCTTCCTTTTCTTTTATGTTAAGTGTCAATCTATCCATCTCAGCACATTCGAAAATATATATATTTTATTACACTTTCATCTGTCAGGACCTCTTCATTTTCTCATTGCAAAAATAGTGCAAAAACACTATTCCATTCCATTCCATTCCATTCCATTTCTCTCTCTTCTCTTCTCTTCTTCTCTTCTCTTCTTCTCTCCTCCTCCTCTTCCATTCCATTCCATTCCATTCCATTTCTCTCTCTTCTCTTCTCTTCTCCTCTTCTCTTCTTCTCTTCTCCTCCTCTTCCATTCCATTCCATTCCTCTATTCTATTCTATTCTATTCTATTCTATTCTATTCTATTCTATTCTATTCTATTCTATTCTATTCTATTCTATTCTATTCTATTAATTTTATTTTATTCTATTCTATATTCTTTTCTATTTTCTCTACTCTCCATTCCATTCCATTCCATTCCATTCCATTCCATTCCATTCCATTCCTTTATTCTATTCTATTCTATTCTATTCTGTTCTGTTCTGTTCTGTTCTGTTCTGTTCTGTTCTGTTCTCTTTTCTCTACTCTCCATTCCATTCCATTTTCTATTTTCTCTACTCTCTATTCCATTCCATTCCATTCCATTCCATTCCATTCCATTCCATTCCATTCCATTCCATTCCTCTATTCTATTCCATTCCATTCCATTCCATTCCATTCCATTCCATTCTATATTTCTCTTTTCTCTATTCTCCATTCCATTCCATTTTCTATTTTCTATTTTCTATTTTCTCTACTCTCTATTCCATTCCATTCCATTCCATTCCATTCCATTCCTCTCTTCTCTTCTCTTCTCCTCTCCTCTTCTTTTCTCTACTTTCCATTCCATTCCATTTTCTATTTTCTCTACTCTCTATTCCATCCCATTCCATCCCATTCTTTATGATAGTGGCTATTTTCATGAGCCTTGTGCTAATATTGCGCTGGTTGAGGGACCACCATTCATGCTAAACTGTGGGCTTGTTGGACATGGAAATTAGGGCATTCCAGATGTTGCCGGAATTACACCACTCAGCAGGTGAGACCATCAAAACCTCACCCGGGGCTTATGCGCCATCGGCCGAACGCTGCTGGCTGATCGCCAGAAGGAAAACACCGGGTGGTAAGATCTGGCCAAAATCTATCCGGAGGGCCTTACCTTTGAGGAGAGCGACCGAGAGCTGGTCTGTGTTCAGGTTACTGACATATTTGCCCAGGTAAGTGTTGAGGACCCACGCAATCAACCCTTCCAACATGGCTAACTCCTAAGGAGGAGGCGAGACTCAGTCCATCATTCTCAGGTTCTTCCCTCCATGGTTCAGAGAAGGCGGAGAAGCCAACACTAGTTGGTTGAAGCTTGGCGCTCTGTGGAAACAGGTCGAAACCCGATTAAAAGTGCGCTTTCTCACACTTTGCTCTAGGTTTGCACGCTCGGATGGCAGGCCAACAAGTTTTGTTTAAACTTAGTAACTGGGTTACTGTACAACTTACTTAACAACTGGGTTACTGTCATGGCAGAGTTTCTTAAATCACAGCGGCTACGAAGATGGGTGGCCTTCAATTCCCAGAATTCCCCAGTCAGCCATCTTCACAACAACAATAAAAGTTTTTTTTTTCCTTAAGAAAAGTTCAACCTTTGATGGGGGGAAGAATAGTTTGTGTCTTATTGTGCCCCTACCATCACTAGTAGAGCTGCTAATTTATTATTATTATCATCATCATTATTATTATTGGCTGTGATTTCTACCGAAAAGAATAATTTCTATAGGGGCGATTTTTATTGTTTTGTTTTATCCTACGGGTATCATATTGTTATATCTTGTTTTTTAAGTTTTATGTGAGTGAGCCAGTGCTTCAGTTTTATTCGACGGCTGCTTCTGTGTTTTATTTTGCTGATCATTCTCCATGATTAAATCATGGTTTTTAAACTGTAGTGGATCTAATCAGATTTTAACTGTGTACTATGGCTTTTGGAGTTTTATTATTGTGAGCCGCCCTGAGTCCGGGGGAGATAGGGCGGCATGTAAGCCAAATAAAATGAATAAATAAAAGCAAGCAGGTGTTACAAATGTAATTTTTTAAAAACCAGAAGGAAGGAAGGAAGGAAAGAAAAGGGATGGGAAGGAGGAAAGGGAAAGGAGGAGGAGGAAGGGAAGGAGGAAGAGAGAAGGAAAGGGAAGGAGGAAGAAGGAAGAAGAGGAAAAGGGAAGGAAAGGAAAAGGAAAAAGAGGAAGAAAGGAAAGGAAAATGAGAGAGAAAGGAAGAAAGGAAAGGAATGGGAAAGAAGGGAAGGAAAAGGAAAGGAAAGGAAGGAAAGGAAAGGGAAGTGAGGGAAAAGAAAGGAAAGGAGGGAAAGGAAAAGAAAGGAGGAAGAGGGAAGAGAAGCGAGGGAAAGGAAAGAGGAAGGGAAAGAAAGGGAAGGGAAGGAGGAAGGAAAGAAGTAGAGAGAAAAGAGAAAGAAAGAGGGTGAGGAGAGAGGAAAGGGAGGAAAAAGAGAAAAAGAGGAAAGAGAAAGAAGAAGGGAAGGAATGAAGGGACATTAAACAATACATTAATTTCAACAAGTCAAAATAGTGTGGAGAGGGAGGGAGGGAGGGGCGGTGGCTCTTTAGACAACAACACAACGCACACTTTTCCAGGCTCTTCTTCCGCGCTCAGCACCCCCCCCCCCGCCTTTCCGTGGGTGGGGAGGAAGAGAAAGAATGCGGTAATACTTGTCTATCGCACCCGGATCGAAAAATACAGCGCTATAAAAAATCCAGCCGCTGTGCCAACAGCAACCTCCCATTTCTGCTCAGATTGGAAGGGGGGGGGGAGAGAAAGTAAATTTTATATCTTCTACGTTATTGGGGAAAAAAACGAACAGCGGAAAACACAAGCGGTCCTCGACTTATGACCGCAAAGTTTGCGTTGCTAAGCGAGACATTGGCCCCCTTCCCCCCCCCCGCCGAAACTTTCTTGTCGTGGTTATGAAGTGAATCTGGCTTCTTGCAAAAGGAGATCGTGTGACACCCCTCCACCCCAGGACACTGCGACCGTCATAAATACGAGTCGGTTGTCAAAGTGTCTGAAGTTTTTGGATCGCGATGCAGCACACCGGTCGTTAAGTGTGGAAAAAAAACGGCCCCAGAGTCGCTTTTTTCGGCGCCGTCGTGGCTCCCAACGGTCGTAACTCAAGGATGAGTGACAATGTAGTGAATAGATCCAGAGAGTTGGAAGGGACCTTGTAGGTCATCTAGTCCAACCCCGGGCAGGTTTTTTGTTTGTTTGTTTGTTTTTCTCCTTCTAAAAAGCAAGAAAAAAAGGAAAATTTAAGAAGCCTGAGGAGTGAAGGTGATGCTCACCGGCCTACCTTGCAGGGTTGTTGGAAGAAGCAAAAAAAAAAAATAGAAATAATAAGTAATTTTAGTATTTATTATTTATTATTCTCCCATCCCACCCCCCACTTTCCTGGCCCGGCGACAACTTTATTCCTACAGGCAGTCCTCGACTTACAACAACTTCATCTAGCGACGATTCCATGTTATGACGGCACTGAAAAAAGGGATTTAGGATTCACTTAATGACAGCGTGACTCATTTAACATTTGCAGGGATTTGCTTAACCACCGGGGTAAGCACGTGATCCAAACTGAGAAGACTCGTATTTATGACCGTTTCGGCATTTCCTCCCCCCCACCCCCCGTGGTCAGGTGATCCAAATGCTGGGCGGCCGATTCATATTTATGACGGCAACTGACTCGTATTTGTCGGTCGCAGCCATTCTGGGGCGGGGAGGGGAAATCACATGATTCCCCCTTTTGTGACCTCCTGGCCTGTGATGAAATGCCAGGCTCGCTTAACGACCGAGTTCCTCCACGAACAATGGAAGTGATTCACTTAACAACCAGACGACTCGCTTAACAACCAGGGCAAACACATGCTCCAAACTGAGAAGACTCGTATTTATGACCGTTTGGGTGTTTCATCCACCTCCCCTCCCCCGCCTGTGAGCAGGTGATCCAAATGCTGGGTGGGTGACTCATATTTATGACGGCAACTGACTCATATTTATGTCGGTCGCAGCCGTCCCAGGTGGGGGAATCACGTGTTCCTCCTTTTACGACCTCCTGGCCTGCGGGGAAAAGCCAGGCTCGCTTAAGGACCGAGTTCCTCAACGAACAACGGAAGCGATCCGCTTAACGACGGCGGCGAGCGAGGTCGTTCAACGGGGGCAGAGCTCCCTTAGCCGCGGCCATTCGGGAGGGGGGGGCCTCAGCTGTGGTCATAAGTCGAGGACTGACTTCAGGGGAAGGGAGGGGGGGAGGGGGGGCAGCAGAAACCCCTCCCCCCTCCTCTTTTTTATTTTATTTTATTTATTTTATTATTTTTTTGTGTGGTGGGAAGAAATTAAAATGTGTTTATGTAGGAAGGGGGGGGGAAAAATTGGCGCTGGCCCACCTCGCAGGGCTGGCGTTGAGGAGGGGGGGCAGGAGAGGGGCGGGGGCGCTCCTCCGCGCTCCCCCTCCCCTTTTTTCCCGGCATGCTTTGCGCCAGCGGAGGTTAAAGTCGTCCCCGCCCTTTTCGGGCGGGGGGGGCCGCTTAGCGCTCCCCCCCCACGGGCCCCCGCCTCCCCTGAGGAGCCCCCGCCCCCCGCCCGGCGACCCCCCCGCCCCGGCCCTGCTCCGTACCTGCGACGCTGCTGGCGGCACGGCGGCGGCCCCGCCGGAAGTCCCGCCCCGGCGTCAGGTCGAGGCCTGGCCGCGCAGCCCCGGCAGACGAGCGCCGAGCGGCTAGATCGGCCCTCACGGGCGGCGGCGGGGGCGGGGGGAAGAGGAAGAGGCGGTTGCCGTGGCGACGGAGGGAAGGGGCGGGCGTGGGGCGGGGCTTCTCCTCACAGCGGGCGGGGTAGAGGCTGAGGTTGAGCCAGCAGAGGGCGGTGTCGAGCCATGCTGGGGGGATCTCAGAGAATAGGATATAGGAATATAGAATATAAAATGTAGGATATAGAATAAAAAATATAGAATATAGAATATAAAATGTAGGATATAGGACTGTAAACTATAGCATATAGAATATAACATATAACGTATAAAATAAAGGATATAGGATATAGAATATAAAATGTAGGATATAGAATAAAGAATATAGAACATAAAATGTAGGATATAGGAATATAGAATATAAAATGTAGGATATAGAATAAAGAATATAGAATATAAAATATAGAATATAGTTTATAGTTTATAGGATATAGAATGTAGACTGTAATACTATAGGATACAGAATAAAAAATATAGAATATAGAATATAAAATGTAGGATATAGGACTGTAAACTATAGCATATAGAATATAACATATAACGTATAAAATAAAGGATATAGAATAAAGAATATAGGATACAGAATATAAAATCTAGGATATAGACTAGGATATAGAATATAAAATATAGGATACAGAATATAGATTGTAGGCTGTATAGAATATAGGATATAGACTATAGAATAAAGAATATAGGATACAAAATATAAAATACAGAATATAGAGTAGGATATAGACTATAGAATATAAAATCTAGGATATAGACTAGACCATAGGATATAGAATCCTATAAAATATAGGGTATAGACTATAGAATAGAGGATATAAAATATAGGATCTATAGGATATAGGATATAGAATAAAATATAAGATATAGACTAGAATATAAAATATAGAATATAAAATATAATATATAGAATATAGCTTATAGGATATAGGATATAGGATATAGAATATAGGATATAAATAGGATCCATAGGATATAGAATATAGAATAAAGAATATAGGATATAGACTAGAATATAAAATATAGAATATAAAATATAGGATATAGAATATAGCTTATAGGATTTAGAATGTAGACTTTATACTATAGGATATAGAATATAAAATGTAGAATATAGGATATAGAACATAAAATATAAAATGGAATGGAATGGAAGAATAGAATAGAATAGAATAGGGAACAGAACAGAACAGAATAGAATAGAGAAAACAATAACAGAATAATATAGAAAATAGTAATAGAATAGAATATAGAATAATATAGAATATAGAATAGAATGTAATTTAAATAGAATAGGAATAGAATAGAAAAGTATAGAAATATAAAACAGAATAGAATGCAGAAAAATGCAGAATAGAATAGATAATAGAATAGAAACTTTATTGTCCCTTTCAATGTTCACTAATCAGCATACATTAAAAGGAAAATTTCCTTGCATTCAGCGCTCAAATGATAACTATTATGCACGTGTAGACAAGCACATACGACCCAGTGAAACATCACAGAGCGGGCTTGGTGCTGGGACGGAGCACCACCAGGAGATCCCCAGGGGGAAAAAAAGGGGATCGCCAGAATAGGTCGCTGGAGACCCCTCAAGTGTCGGGATTAAGATCTTTGCACCAAAAAAGGAAGCTGTTTATTAGCGTGGCCTGTGTGGTGAAGGGAGGCATGATTTCCAGTGTCACCTGTAGTGAGAAAGATTCTCCACACCTGAGAACGGTGGGGGCCTAACCAAGATGTGCACAAATCATCATAGTTGATCATGGTTTATTGAATAAACCATTATTGGTTGTGTTTACAACAGGCTAACTAATAGGCCATAGCAAAATCTTCCAGGTCAGGCTAAACTTGTTAGAGACGGGTTTAGATTATACATCTCCATCACCATCGTCCCGAAGATCCTTTTTTTCCCCGAAAAGCAATTGGATTTTCTTAGGACTTTTTTTCCCTCCCTTGAAAACATTTCATCCAGAACTGAAGAAGCTTCTTGGATGAGAAGCAAAACGTTTTCAAGAGGGGGAAAAAAAAACCCCCAAGAAAATCCAGTCCCCAAAGTTTAATAATTCTTTTCTCAAATTCGGTTTGTATGCTGAAATTGGAAAGGCCAACATAAATTGGGCCAACTTTTGATAACCTGGAAACTTTTATTGAACTTTTATTCATCGGCCACGCAGGCCGGTGTATGTAAGACGTTGTGCAGAAAAAAAATAAACGACAAGAACAAAAACTAAGGCAAATCTGTGGTTTTCTTTCTGCAATCTTTGTCGTGGAAAACTCGGTCTTTTTAAAGTAAGTAGCGAGTAGCTAAAACAGGCATAAATGCAAGGGTTGTGGTTTTCCACTCTCTTACTTAAAATTGCACTTTATTCAGCGAGAGTACAAAAATAGGAAAGACTGACAACAACAAGATGAAAAAAAAACTGAAATTAAAACTCGGCTACTATTTTGGCTGCAGAAATCTGGACAGTCATAAGGGGGCAGCAGAGAGAGAGAGAGAGAGATGTTTACAACTGATCTGAAATGTTAGCGCCACCATAAACTGAGATGATGAAGACATTTTTGGGGGAAAATTGTGCGTTTTTAAGACTGGTTTTTAAGAAAGCTTGCAAATCATCCCTCGGGGTTGGGAACAATTATTCCTTGAATTCAACCATAGGTTGTCCTCGACTTACGACCCCCCCAACGGAGCCCAAAATTTTTTGCTTGCCAAGCAAGGCAAGGAGTCCTGCTCCATTTGACGAACTTTCTCGCCGCCGTCGTTAAGGGAATCGCTGCGGTTGCTCGGTAAGTCACACGGTCGTTAAAGCGAATCCGCCGTCCCTCCCCGCTGACTGGGAAGGTCGCAAAAGGGGATTGCGTAACACACCCCTCCCCCCAGGATTCTGCGACCGACGTAAACGTGAGTCAATTGCTAAGCATCCGAATTTTGATCGCGCGACAACGGCGAATGGTGTGACAGTCGTACGTGCGAGGACGGGGTCCTAAGTCACTTTTTCTTTTTCAGCACTGTTGCGACGTCAGCCGTCGGTAAACAAATAGTCCCAAGTCGAGGACTGCCTAAATAGTTCCCCCCCCCACTTCGGAAACTTCCTGCCTGCCTCAGTTTTTCATGGAGTTTCTTGAGCAGGCTAGAAGTTGCTCCCCAGAAAACCCTCCGTCGTTCTCATGAGTTCTTCATGCCGGCATCTTGGACGCTAAGCGGGAGGGGTTTTCCCCCACAGGGGTCCAAGAAATCCAGACTGTCTTCCACCTCCACAGCAATTGGACGGCCGGACTCTCTTCTCGTGGTGGTTTCTTCCTGCGAGAGGGGTGGATCTGCCGCGCATCCGACTTCGGACACCACCGGAGGCTTCAACGCCGGAGACTGGCCTCCATTACAGATGCTGACCACACAGCTAACGTTCACATGGGTTTTCCCATTTCCCACAATCCCTGCTGAAAAAGGAAGGAATATGTTATAAATAAAGAAGGGAGGGAAGGAGGGAGGGAGGGAGGGAGGAAGGGAAGGAGAGAAATCAGGAAAGAGAGAAAGAAATAAAAAGAGACAGAGAGAGAGAGAGGAAGGAAGGAAAGAAGGAAGCAAGGAAAGAGAGAGATAAAGAAAAAGGCAGAGAAAGAGAAAAGAAAAGAAGGAAAGAAAGAATGGAAAAGAAAGAAAAAGGGAGAAAGAAAAAAGGAAAAATATGTTATAAATAAAGAAGGGAGGGAGGGAGGGAGGAAGGGGGGAGAGAAATAAGGGAGGAGAGAAAAATAAAAAGAGACAGAGAGAGGGAGAGAAAGGAAGGAAGGAAAGAAGGAAAAAGAGAATTAAAGAAAAGGGGAGAGAAAGAAAAGGAAAAGGAAAAAAAGAAAGAAAGAATGGAGGAACAGAAACAAAAAGGGAGAAAGAAAAAAAAGGAAGAAGGAAGGAAGGGAAGGAAGGAAGAAGAGAAAGGCAGAGAAACAAACAAAAAGGGAGAAAGAGAAAAGAGAAAGAAGGAAGGGAAGGAAGGAAGGAAGAAGAGAGAGAGAAAGAAAAAAAGAAAGAAAGAAAGAATATTTGTAGTTCAGTGTTGAAATGAGAGGTCCTTGGTGCTCTCTGAGCTTGGTGATTTTCTTGGAAACTAACTAATGTTAGTTCTAGCCCTGATAATGTTACCTAATAGGGTCATAAGAAGACCATCAAGAAAACGATCAAGTTCTGAGACCACCAAGGACCCCACGGTCTTCTTCCTCCTCCCCTCCTCCTCCTCCTCCTCCTCTTTCTCCTCCTCCTTTCCACAAACCCCACTCCCTTCCAGCATGGATGACGTTCCCTAGTACGACCATGAGACGTTTCCAATGCAAGCTCAGGGTGCACCAAGGGGCCCCACAATCCTAGGCTTTCCAAGGACCCAGCCTGGCCTGATGCGACCCACCACCCCACAAACGGAGCTCCCCCTCCGATCTAACCCCCCTCCCCAGGAGTCTCACTTGAGTCTGCTGCGTTGTAGCTTATCCTGTCATTCAATGCTCTTCGCTGAACATCGTCGGTTTCCACCTCGGGAGGTTCTCCGTTGTTCGTTTCGCTTCTTTTCTCAGGGCTGTCCCAAAAACTGGAGGGGGACGTCCGCAAGAGACTGTCCTTCTCCTGCCCCGCAGCCGTGGGCTCCTGAGGCCACTTCCCCGGGAACTTTTCGGCAGGCGAGAACGTCTGGAAGGAAACGGAGAAGCTGAACGTCATTGGTGGATTGATCCGCTAGGACCCCAGACCCAAAATTGGGAACCTGGCAGCCGAGTTTTTCACTTTTGGTGTCTCTGACGAGGAAGCTGTCCAAATTCTGATTTACAGACCCAAAGAGGTTAATGCTCACCTGTTTTTTCTCCTCCCATATCCGGACACTCTTTTGACCTGCCAGAGAGAAAGTTAAATGTTGGAATTCTATACTGTGCAACAACTACAATAATATTCAGCCACCAGATGGCAGTGTTTACAAGTTTGAATCTACTACTCTATGTTCCTTTGTTCTAAGTAAACTTTCCTGTTACAGTTAAGCAGGTAAGCAGTAAAGCACATGGTGACTGTACACTCCATTTGATCTTTAGTGATATATATATATATATATCACTAGTCCTTCGGGAGAAGGGCGGTATAAAAATTAAATAAATAAATAAATAAGTAAGTAAGTAAGTAAATAAATAAATAAATAAATAAATAAATAAATCAACTTACCACTTTTTCTAAAAACAATGAAGCAAATGAGAGCCGCTACCACCACCGGAATAGCCGTCACGCCGACAATCCACCCTAGACGCAAAATAAAGAGATAAAAATGCAGAGTTAGGATGTCCAAGCCGTGTTAAGAAATTTCAGTTTTCTCTGGCCTCCTCTATTCCAAGAAACCGGGGGAAAATTGGGTTAAAACCAGTGGAAAATTTTCAGGGAAGTTTTGGTTATTGCAGTATATCGTATTTAAGCTGTGGAACCTCTAAACAGCCACCAGAGGGCAACAGAGAAGCGTCATCCACAAGTCTTAAAGTGACTGGGGAATTCTGGGAGTTAAAGCCCACAAGTCTTAAAGTGACGGACTGGGGAATTCTGGGAGTTGAAGTCCACAAATCTTAAAATGGCTCCTGAAGAATTCTGGGAGTGGAAGTCCACAAGTCTTAAAGTGATTGACTGGGGAATTCTGGGAGTTGAAATCCACAAGTCTTAAAGTGACTGACTGGGGAATTCTGGGAGCTAAAGTCCATAAATCTTAAAGTGACAGACTGGGGAATTCTGGCAGTTGAAGTCCACAAATCTTAAAATGGCTCCTGGGGAATTCTGGGAGTGGAAGTCCACAAGTTTTAAAGTGACGGACTGGGGAATTCTGGGAGTTGAAGTCCACAAATCTTAAAATGGCTGCTGGGGAATTCTGGGAGTGGAAGTCCACAAGTCTTAAAGTGACAGACTGGGGAATTCTGGGAGTGGAAGTCCACAAGTCTTAAAGTGACAGACTGGGGAATTCTGGGAGTTAAAGTCCACAAGTCTTAAAGTGACGGACTGGGGAATTCTGGGAGTTGAAGTCCACAAATCTTAAAATGGCTCCTGGGGAATTCTGGGAGTAGAAGTCCACAAGTCTTAAAGTGACAGACTGGGGAATTCTGGGAGTTGAAGTCCACAAATATTATAGTTGCAGAGTTTGGAGACCCCTGCTCTAAACGAAACCCACCTTTAGAAGGAAAATAACCAACAATTTATTCTCCCCTCTTGCTCACCGGTCTGTGCTGATGGATCCTGTTGGTTGAAGGTTGGTCTCTCCGTCCCAATGTGCAACGTTAGCCTCTTCGTAGAGGTTGTGATTTGCGTAGAAGTTGTCGCGGGGTCAACCTGCCCACCTGGATTGCCACAAACGGTGTCGTGGGTGCTGTTTCCGAGAACGAGCGCCGACTGACATCTTGTCAGGGAAAGGAAAAAAAAATAAAAATAACCACCATCAAAATGAACAAGTGAAATAAGGTAAACTTAACTGGCGGACTTTCCAGACCGAGGTCTCTGTTGTGCAAACGTGACATTTTTATGACACAACTTTTCCCACCCTCAGATGGTTCAACGGTTATTAAAAGGATGGAGGTGTTTTCAGAAAGGAAGCTAGGTAATGCATCCAGAGGTCATCTTTCCTAACCCCCGAAAACTGGGGGTTAGGAAAGGGGGTTTTATTTTATTCTAAAATAAAAACTCTGCCAGTTTTTATTTTAGAACTTTTATTCTATTTTCTCTTCTCTTCTCTATTTTCTATCTATTTTCTATTCTATCCCATCCTATTCTATCCTATTTTCTTCTTCCCTTCCCTTCCCTTCCCCTCTCCTCTCCTCTCCTCTATTTTCTCCTCTATTTTTTCTTCTCTTTTCTCTTTTCTATCCCTTTTTTTCTCTTCTCTAATTTTCTCTTTTATATCCTATCCTATCCTATTTCTTGTCCTGTTCTCTCTTCTCTTCTCTTCTCTTCTCTTCTCTTCTCTTCTCTTCTCTTCTCTCCTCTCCTCTCCTCTCCTCTCCTCTCCTCCTCTCCTCTCCTCTCCTCTCCTCTCATATCCTCTTCTCTATTTTCTCCTCTATTTTTTCTTCTCTTTTCTCTTTTCTATCCATTTTCTTTTTCTCTTCTCTAATTTTCTCTTTTATATTCTATCCTATCCTATCCTATCCTATCCTATCCTATCCTATCCTATGCTATGCTATGCTATGCTATGCTATCCTATCCTATCCTATCCTATCCTATCCTATCCTATCCTATCCTATCCTATTTCTTGTCCTGTTCTCTCTTCTCTTCTCTTCTCTTCTCTTCTCTTCTCTTCTCTTCTCTTCTCTTCTCTTCTCTTCTCTTCTCTTCTCCTCTCCTCTCCTCTCCTCTCCTCTCCTCTCCTCTCCTCTCCTCTCCTCTCCTCTCCTCTATTTTCTCTTCTATTTTCTCTTCTCTCTTCTATTTTCTATCCATTTTCTTTTTCTCTTCTCTAATTTTCTCTTTTATTTTCTATCCTATCCTATCCTATCCTATCCTATCCTATCCTATCCTATCCTATCCTATCCTATCCTATCCTATCCTATCCTATCCTATCCTATTTCTTGTCGTTCTCTCTTCTCTTCTCTTCTCTTCTCTTCTCTTCTCTTCTCTTCTCTTCTCCTCTCCTCTCCTCTCCTCTCCTCTCCTCTCCTCTCCTCTCCTCTCCTCTCCTCTCCTCTCCTCTATTTTCTCTTCTATTTTCTCTTCTCTCTTCTATTTTCTATCCATTTTCTTTTTCTCTTCTCTAATTTTCTCTTTTATTTTCTATCCTATCCTATCCTATCCTATCCTATCCTATCCTATCCTATCCTATCCTATCCTATCCTATCCTATCCTATCCTATCCTATCCTATCCTATCCTATTTCTTGTTCTCTCTTCTCTTCTCTTCTCTTCTCTTCTCTTCTCTTCTCTTCTCTTCTCTTCTCTTCTCTTCTCTTCTCTCCTCTCCTCTCCTCTCCCCTCCCCTCCCCTCCCCTCCCCTCCCCTCCCCTTCCACTCTATTCCAAATAATAATAAACAATTTGATGGCTTGGAGGCACACAAGACATTGCAATTTTTTTTTCCCTGCAAGGGTTTGAAAGCAAGTTCCCTCTTCCCCAAAGCTGTGTCTAAACAACACAACCACCAACTTACATCCGGTGAGGTGTGCAGAAACTCTTGTGAGACTCATGATCGGAGAAGGTGCCCGGTTGGCACGGGGCGCACTCCACATCCGTTTCTCTGGTGCCTGCAAAGAAGCGAGAATTTCTCAAAAGTGCCGGCCGCAGTTGGAGAAGTGCAAAGGGAGAGGAGAGGAAATGGCTTTTAAAAGTTGGACAGACACTTTGGAGCCCGCCAAAAAAAAAATGTCCGACTCGCTGGAAACACAACAATGTGAGGAAATCAGGAACACACCACCTTAAATGTCCCTTCAAGAGGAAAGAGGAAAAACAGGCTACGGGATACACCTTAAAATTAAACCTGAGCTTTTAAGGAATGACAAGTTTATGTGGAAGTTGACCATGCTACTTCTACCAGCCTCTTTCCGATGAGCCCTCGCTAAATGAACTGCTGTAAGTCAAATTAGCACGTCAGGAGTAATCCTGGCCTTATTTCTGATGTCAGAATAGGAACGCCCTCTCCTCCAGGAAGTAGGGAAGGAGAATAGCTGGAGGAGAAGGTCTCATCCCAAGCCAAGATCTTCGGCTTTTCATCTCAACCTTAACCTCCAGCTTTGGCTGCAACTTCTAGTGGCAAGTCGTTCCGCTGATTTAATTGTTTCTGGGAAATTCCTCCTTGGTTTTAGGTTGCTTCTCTCCTTGATAAGTTTCCATCTGTGGCGTCTTGTTCTGAGTGTCGCCATCTGCCACACTTCAGATAATAGAAAGAATAGAATAGAATAAGTAAGAGTAGAGTAGAGTAGAGTAGAGTAGAATAGAGTACAATAAATGAAGAATAGAATAGAATAAAATAAATGAAGAATAGAATAGAGTAGAGTAGAATAAGTGAAGAATAGAATAGAATAGATGAAGAATAGAATAGAATAAATGAAGAATAGACTAGAATAAATGGAGAATAGAATAGAGTAGAGTGGAGTAGAGTAGAATAGAATAGAATAAATGAAAAATAGAATTGAATGAAGGATAGGATAGGATAGGATAGGATAGGATAGGATAGGATAGGATAGGATAGGATAGGATAGGATAGGATAGAATAGAATAGAATAGAATAGAATCTGAACAGAACAGAATGCAGAAAAGATGTAGAATAGAATAGAATAGAATAGAATAGAATAGAATAGAATAGAATAGAATAGAATAGAATAGAATAGAATAGAATAGAATAGAATAGAATAGAATAGAAGAGTAAATAGAAGAGAATAGAATGTAGGATAGGATAGAAAACAGAATGGAATAAAATACAGAATAGAATAGAATAGAATAGAATAGAATAGAATAGAATAGAATAGAATAGAATAGAATAGAATAGAATAGAATAGAATAGAATAGAATAGAATAGAACAGAATGCAGAAAAGATTTAGAACAGAATAGTATAGAAAATAGAAGAGAAGAGAAATTGAATAGAATAGAATGTAGGATAGGATAGAAAACATAATAGAATAGAATAGAATAGAATAGAATAGAATAGAATAGAATAGAATAGAATAGAATAGAATAGAATAGAATAGAATAGAATAGAACCACAGAGTCGGAAGGGAACTCGGAGGTCTTCTAGTCCAACCCCCTTCTCAGGCAGGAAACATCATTGGCTCGACGGTTCAATGACCCTCCGATTTGTTTATTGGCTCGCCTTTCCACCGTGTCCTCTCCAACACGAAAGTTCAAAAAGCATAAATGTTCTCTCCCGTCCTGCTTTTTTTTTTTTCCTTTTCTTTTCAAAGTCCAACTTTCACTTCCACGCAGTGTGCCAGGGAAGAGTCCCACACACACACACACACCCCTACCCGATTGTAATCTTCCGGACTGTCCCTTAAGCATCAGGGCGGAGAGAACGTCAAATGATGCTCAAGGTGTAACGTTTCTTCACACCGAGGGTTTAGAGGCTTAAAAGCTATTTATCTGTGGGGGTTTTTTAAAATCCCATTTTCTCTGCATATTTTGTAAGTGTCAGAATTGCGACCGATTGGCCCGGAGCATAGATCTCATAAATACATACTACTGACATTTTTTTCTGGTATTTTTAAAAATTATTATAGTTTATCGTATTATTTTCTGGAGTCAGCCTGATTTCCTTGGATACCCCGTTTTGGGAAACGCAGCTAGTCCTCGACGTACGACCGCAAGGTAGCCCCAAAATCTCCGCCGCTCAGTGAGACGTTTGTTAAGTGAGTTTTCCGACGTCTCCTGCCACGGTCGGTAAGTGCCCTTGTTCACTTAGCAACGGGGTCGTTAAGTGAGTCCGGAAGTCACGCCATCCCCTTTTTGCAACCTGCGGACGAGCCAAGTCGACGGGGAAGCTTAGATTCGCTTAGATTCGTGGCACGTGATTTGCTTAACGACCATGGCAGGAAAAGTGGTAAAACGGAGCACTTCAGAACGGTCTCGCTTAGCGATAGAAATTTTGGGGCTCCTCTCTTGAGTCGTAAGTCGAGGACGAGCTGAAATCCAGCTCATTCAAATCCAGCTACTTCTTTGGCTGTTGTAAAATCTTGAAAGCCAGAACCGAATTCTGTTTGGCTAACGTCCCGCCAACTTTGTACCAAAAGATCCCGGCCGTTTCCTGCCTTTCTTTCAACTTCCTTTTCCCGTCGATAAAAACTTGTGCGAATCAGGAACTAAACGTTACGATTCAACAATTTATGCAGCCAGCCTCCCAACCTACCTTCTTGGAGGACTCCGTAGCCCATCGTGCACTTCCGGTAGGGCTGGCAGTGGTAGCATTTCTTGGAGACCAGCAAGCTGCAGAAGTGGTCCGGTCGACACCAGCATTCCCGGTTTTGGGTGTTGGTGCAGTTTTTTTCTTCCACAAACCCTGTTTCAGGAAAAAAAAAAGGGGGGGTGGATTGTTAGGGGGCAGAAGGGGGGGCTGAGAAGGGGGCAGCTGGAGGGAGATCAAAGGGGGTCCATCGCCCTTCGTTTGGGGGTGGGTGGGTTGCTCTTTAAGGCTTTCAGAAGGCCAAGGACCCCGTCATCCCGAAGTTTCCACGGCACTGAAAAGAAAGGGAACTTACGACCGTCGTTCACACTTATGACCACTGCAGCATTCCCCGGGGGTCAGGTGATCGGCGCAGTGATTCGCTTAACAACAGGGGCAAGCGAGCAAGGCCGTAAAGCGAGGCAAAATTCGCTTTAACAGTGGTCTTGCTTGGCGACAGAAATTTTGGGTTGAGCGGTGGTCGTAAGTCGAGGAGAAAGTGAAAGGCGAAAGATAGGATAGTGTTTGCTCATTATCGTCTCCTCCTCTTTTCTCCTTCTCTCCTTCTTTTCCTTCTCCTCTCCTTTTCTTCCTCTTTCTTTCCTTCACCTTCTCTCCTCCTCCTCTTTTTCTCCTCTCTTTCTCCCCTTCTCTTCTCTCTTTCTTTTCCTTCTCCTCTCCTTTTTCTCCTCCTCCTGTCCTTCTCCTTCCCTCCTCCTCCTCCTCCTCCTCTCCTTCTCCTTCTCTCCTTCTCTCCTCCTCCTCTCCTATCTTTCTTCCTCCTGCTCCTCTCCTTCTTCTCTCCTTTCCCTCTTCTTCCTCCTCCTCTCCTCCTCCTCCTCCTCTTTCTTTCTTTCTTCCTCCTGCTCTCTTTCTTCTCTCCTTTCTCCCTTCTTCCTCCTTCTCTCCTTCTTTTCCTTCTCCTCTCTTTCTCCTCCTCCTGTCCTTCTCCTTCCCTTCTCCTCCTCCTCTCCTTCTCCTTCTTTCCTTCTCTCCTCCTCCTCTCTTCTCTTTCTTCCTCCTGCTCCTCTCCTTCTCTCCTTTCCCTCTTCTTCCTCCTCCTCTCCTTTGCCTGCTCCTCTCCCTTTTCTCCTCCTCCTCCTCCCCTCCTTTCTTTCTTTCTTCCTCCTGCTCTCCTTCTTCTCTCCTTTCTCCCTTCTTCCTCCTTCTCTCCTTCTTTTCCTTCTCCTCTCTTTCTCCTCCTCCTGTCCTTCTCCTTCCCTCCTCCTCCTCCTCTCCTTCTCCTTCTTTCCTTCTCTCCTCCTCCTCTCTTCTCTTTCTTCCTCCTGCTCCTCTCCTTCTCTCCTTTCCCTCTTCTTCCTCCTCCTCTCCTTTGCCTGCTCCTCTCCCTTTTCTCCTCCTCCTCCTCCCCTCCTTTCTTTCTTTCTTCCTCCTGCTCTCCTTCTTCTCTCCTTTCTCCCTTCTTCCTCCTTCTCTCCTTCTTTTCTTTCTCCTCTCTTTCTCGTCCTCCTATCCTTCTCCTTCCCTCCTCCTCCTCTCCTTCTCCTTCTCCTTCTCTCCTCCTCCTCTCTTCTCTTTCTTCCTCCTGCTCCTCTCCTTCTCTCCTTTCCCTCTTCTTCCTCCTCCTCTCCTTTGCCTGCTCCCCTCCCTTTTCTCCTCCTCCTCCTCCCCTCCTTTCTTTCTTTCTTCCTCCTGCTCTCTTTCTTCTCTCCTTTCTCCCTTCTTCCTCCTCCTCTCCTTTGCCTGCTCCTCTCCCTTTTCTCCTCCTCCTCCTCCCCTCCTTTCTTTCTTTCTTCCTCCTGCTCTCCTTCTTCTCTCCTTTCTCCCTTCTTCCTCCTTCTCTCCTTCTTTTCCTTCTCCTCTCTTTCTCCTCCTCCTGTCCTTCTCCTTCCCTCCTCCTCCTCCTCTCCTTCTCCTTCTTTCCTTCTCTCCTCCTCCTCTCTTCTCTTTCTTCCTCCTGCTCCTCTCCTTCTCTCCTTTCCCTCTTCTTCCTCCTCCTCTCCTTTGCCTGCTCCCCTCCTCCTCCTCCTCCTCCTCCTCCTCCTCCTCTCCTTTCTTTCTTTCTTCCTCCTGCTCTCTTTCTTCTCTCCTTTCTCCCTTCTCCCTCCTTCTCTCCTTCTTTTCCTTCTCCTCTCTTTCTCGTCCTCCTGTCCTTCTCCTTCCCTCCTCCACTCCTTCTCTCCTTCTCTCCTCCTCCTCTCTTCTCTTTCTTCCTCCTGCTCCTCTCCTTCTCTCCTTTCCCTCTTCTTCCTCCTCCTCTCCTTTGCCTGCTCCTCTCCCTTTTCTCCTCCTCCTCCTCCCCTCCTTTCTTTCTTTCTTCCTCCTGCTCTCCTTCTTCTCTCCTTTCTCCCTTCTTCCTCCTTCTCTCCTTCTTTTCCTTCTCCTCCTGTCCTCCTCCTCTTCCTCTTTTCCTGAGGCTTATGCCCCTCCTCCGGCTATGCCACCTGCTCTCTGCTTACCTTCTTTGCATTGTGGCGAGCAGCTAAAACATCTCCTGGCTCTACTCCAGCCCGTGTTGTACGAGCCTTCCATGCACCGGATGCATTGCGTGTTGACACCATTGTCGCACTTCTGATGCACATAGAAACCTGCAGCAGGGAAGGGGAAAAGCCGGCTGTGACTTCGAGTCTGACTCGAGTGCCAGCTTCACAGCTGCTGGCACAGCACCACACCAGCCTCCTCGCTGTCAGAATCAGCTACACAGGCCACGTACGGACCACAACAGCAGCCGAGCAACACCTCGGCAGCTTACCTGGAGGGCACATCCGGCAACATTTCTGGATGTTTTCTTCGTAATACTCTTCTCTGGGGTTGAGGCACTGAGACCCCTGGGAGGGGGTGTAAGGCAGCACCTGAGCCTGCGGGAAAGGAGACCAAAAATAAATTTGCAACCAGTTTGAGTTTGCTGACTGCTCCTTACTACCACCCCGGCTAAGAGGCTGGGAGGAAAATTCGTTTTTTCTTCTTCAAGAATTTCCTCCAATGCAAAAGGATTTCTTTTATTTATTCATTACATGTTATTTATATGCCGCCCTTCTCCCGAAAGGACTCAGGGTGGCGAACACAAGTTAAGAAACCTGTACAATAAAATCGCACTTTAAATCAAATAACTAATTAATGATAAATAATAAAACCCAGAATCAGAGTCAGCCTATGAAAAGCCAAGTCTTCAGCTCCCGACAAAAGGAGCGGAGATCAGGAGCCGTCTGGAGCTCGGTAGGTAATTCATTCCAGAGGGTGGGAGCGCCCACAGAGAACGCCCTACCCCTGGGCACTGCTAGATGACCTTGGCTCGCCGTCGGGACCCTGAGGAGAGCGGCCTCTATGTGTTGCGGCTCCATTGCCTGAATCTGCGTCATCAGCAGGGGAAGACTCTGAGAGTGAGGGAGAGGACTTGGCAAGGCCTCCTTCTCCAGGACCCTCCTCTCTGGCAATGCCTCCGGAGGACACCGAAGGGCAGGAGATAGGCCCAGAGCCAAGCTCGTCCCCGCAGCCACAGAAGGACATTGATGAGGGGAGTGAGTTTTGGCTGGATCCTCGCCAGCGTCGGAGAGACAGGAGAGCCCAGCAGAGGAAAAGGCGTGGTCGTGATTAGCTGGTGGACCACACCCCACAGGCTATAAAAGAGAGGGATTGCAGCCTGTATCTTTGTGACGGACAAAACAAAGATTCATGGATCCCGGTTTCGAATCTGCCCTGCGTCTCAGCTCTGGACATTTTGGTGGTGTGTATTTGACTGAACTATTAATAAAGGCTTTGGCAAGCAGCTGCGGGGATTGCTGCCAAGCTTTTTATCAGCTTACTTGGTTGCCTGCCAGTTCATTAGACTCTGACTGTCTGAGGGGGTGTATTCCTGGGAGCGGGGCCAGAACACTATGTGAGCGAACAGGACGTGGGCAGCAGGCAGGAGAAGGTCCTTATTTCTCATTCCAGCCGCCCCCCAACTTCTTTCAAGGACTACAAGAGGTCCCGTTCATTTAATGACCTTTCAACATTACGACACCACCGAAAAAAGGAGCGTTTTTCACACTCACGGTCCAAATTTGGATGATCGGCAACTGTTTTATGTTTACGATGGTCGCAGCCTGCCCGGGGTTTTGTGAACTTTCTGACGAGCGAATTAAACGGGGAAGCCGGATTCGCTTAACAACGGCCTGGCTAGCTGAACGGCTGCCGTGATTCATTTAACAACGTGTGGAAAGGAAAGTCGTCAAACTTGCTCTACCGGGGGTCTCGCTTTGCAGCAAAGATGTTGGGCTCGATGGCGGTCGTAATTCGAGGACGGCCATTGTCATTTGGGCACATTTTAGTCCCTTAATTCTGGAGTTGGAAGCAAAGAGGAAGCCGAGCCGTTTTTCAGAACAATTTAATTGTTACATTTCAGCAAAACGTTTTGCAACCTCCCGAGAAGCCACAAAGACAGGAAATTTCTATTTTTCTTAAAATTATTATTTCGGTGCAGGCGGTTGGGTAACCCGTGGGAGGCTCTGTTAATTTCCCTGATGGGGACAGATAGTCCTCGACTTATGACCAGAAATGAGCCCCAAATGTATGGGGCTAAGCAAGACGTCTGGTTAAGTGACTTTTGCCCCGTTTTCACCACCTTTCTTTGCCACCGTCGTTAAATGAATCGAGTCAGAAAGTTGCAAAAGGGAATCCCATGACCCCCCCCCCACCGGGACGCTACGACCGTCATAAATACGAGGCAGTTGCCAACCACCTGAATTTTAATCGCTACCGAGGTCGTAACGGTGAAAAACGGTTCTACCTAAATTCGCTTTTTTTCAGCGTCCGTTGTAAGTTCGAATAATCACTAAGCAAATGTTGTAAATCAAGGACTGCCTGGACTCAATGAATTTACGAGTTCCTCCGATCCTGAAACAAGCCATTTTTAGTCTTCCTGGATAAAACCAAGCATTCGTCGGCTAGTTAGAAGGAAACCACCAATCATGGTTTGCTGTAAAAGTAGGAACAAAAATCCATCCAGATTTCAAAATCTTTCAACTCTGGCCTTGAACCCCATCAGTTGTCTTAAGCCCAAAGTGGGTTGCTTAACCCAGGAATGATTGATTCAGCTTCCCCCCCTCTTTGCAAAACGTGGTTCCGGCAGAAACCACGAATCGATGCCACTTCCGAGGGCAACTTTTCGGCGTTCGTGCGCTAAAGCCCATCGCCGCGCTGGGCCGTGTCACGTCCCCGATCAAATCACGGGGATGATTCAAATCAATAAATAAATACATCTCATCAGCTAGGAAAGGGAAATTTGTGGGTCTACCCCCACGGAGATGAAGTTGCTGACGTCTTGTCTAAAGTTCACCCCGTAGTTGTCACTTCTGCTGGGATGTCTCCCCCTTTTTTTCGGCGATGAACAGGTCATGTTGCACAACCGTTTAAAGGAGCTGACACGGCACACTTTGCTTAAAAAATGTATATATATATATATTGATGTATTCCACAGCTTCCTCAAATCTGGGTTCCTTAATTTGACTCTCCTAAACTTCGAAACAACTGAGCGTAGCGTCTGCCAATCACTGCTTGGTGTCTTTTCCCCGGAAATCAGGAGAAGAAGCTAACCAAACTTTAGAATTAAGGAGACATTTCCTGACCATCCTCATCTTCGTTTAACGACCCCGTAATCCGTTGCGGAGTGGAGTCTGGGCAACTGAATGGAGAAGACAGCAGTGGTTTGTTTTTTTTTAATGGCCGGATGCCTTTCCTGTCGCCAGTGCGGAGTTTTATTCGGCAGATATATTTCTTCATGGTGCCCAGAGAGAGAGAAATATCTGCCTCTACCTAGTATTGAACTCACAGCCTCCTGATGGTGAGGCCGGAGCTCCACCTCCAGACCACCGCACTCACTCCTGAGAAATTTCCTGAGAGTGACAACAATTCATCAGCGGAACAGCTTGCCACTAGAAATTGTGTTCTCCATCACTGGAGGCTTTGAAGAAGAGTTTGGACAAGAGTGGCATAGAGTCTCCTGCTTAAGCAGGGGTTGGACTAAAGGACCACTGAGGTCCCTTTTATTCTGTGAATGACAGAAACGTGAGAGCGATGTTCTCATACCTCAGGGGCTGCCCCAAAGAAGAAAGGGGTCATTTTATCGTCCAAAATCCCCTGAAAGCAGGAAGAGAAGCAACGGGTGGAAACGAGCCAAGCAGACATGGAATGAAGGAAAAACTTCCTGACAGTTAAGGATAATTAACCCATGGAACTGCTTGCCACCAGAAGGGGTGGATGCTCCAATTCCCTGGAGTTTTTTTTAAGAACGATATTTTCACGCTTCATGCAGGAACGAGGCCTTTTTGGAAAGGTTTCACAGCTTCAGAGCAAAAAAAAAAATTTGGGGGTGGGTGGGTGGGGAGGCCCCATCAAAATTTTGGGAGGTGGGTGGGGAGGCCCCATCATAGTTCAAGTCGGGACAAAGACTTAAACCATGGTCTGTTCAGGCAAGCATTGGCTCTACCCTGATTTATAATAAGAGATGAATAGATTCTCCTTCTGTGAAACCGACCAAATTCGTCGGTTTTTGCACAAAAATGAAACAGGCGTCGAGGCAGCTACAGCTGCTTTGTGGCTTTTGAAGTTTCCAGCGGTCGCAATTGTGTTATGTTGGCTTTTTTTTTTTCCAAAATAAGAGGCTAACAGTAAACGTGACAGTCACACTTCACTAGCGCTCTGAGTCACGCTTCCTGTAATCTTGCACACAGATACGGTCACCACGTAAAGAGGGCCACGCACGAGCCACGCAAAACCTTTTTCTGCCCCGCGCTGAATGGAAAGAAAATGAATTATTATTATTATTATTTTTTAAAAAAATTCCATCACGGTTGGGGGAACATTCGCCATGAGGCCGTGTGGGGTTACAGCGAGGGGGGGAAAAAAACTTGTTTTGAATTCTCACCCTGATAGGCGTTTTGTAACGCCACGAGCCTTTGAAATGAATCTAAAGAGATGGAGAGCTAGAGAAATCAAATCCACAGAGGCAGGCAGGCAGGCAGATGATAGAGAGAGAGAGATGATAGCTAGATAGATGAGAGAGAGAGAGGTAATGAAAAAGAGAGATGCTAGAGAGATGCTAGAGAGATATAAATAGAGAGATACAGAGAAGAGGGATAGAAAGAGATGACACACACACACACACACACACACACAGATGAGCTAGATAACTAGATAGATGATATAGAGAGAAGATAGATAGATAGATAGATAGATAGATAGATAGATAGATAGATAGATAGATAGATAGATAGATATAAATAGAGAGAAGAGGGATAGAAAGATAGATGACACAGAGAGAGGATAGCTAGATAACTAGATAGATGATAAATATAGAGAGAGAATAGATAGATGGATGGATGGATGGATGGACAGAAGAGGGATAGAGAGCTGAGAGAGATAAAGAGATGATAGCTAGATAGATGAGAGAAAGAGAGAGATAATGAAAAAGAGAGATGATAGAGAGATGACAGAGAGATATAAATAGAGAGATACAGAGAAGAGGGATAAAAAGAGATGACACACACACACACACAGAGATGAGCTAGATAGCTATAGATGATATAGAGAGAAGATAGATAGATAGATAGATAGATAGATAGATAGATAGATAGATAGATAGATAGATAGATAGAAAGATAGATAGATAGATAGATAGATAGATAGATAGATAGATAGATAGATAGATAGATATAAATAGAGAGAAGAGGGATAGAAAGATAGATGACACAGAGAGAGGATAGCTAGATAACTAGATAGATGATAAATATAGAGAGGATAGATAGATGGATGGACAGAAGTGGGATAGAGAGCTGAGAGAGATAAAGAGATGATAGCTAGATAGATAATAGAGAGAGAAAAAGATACAGTAATAGAGAGAGATGATAGATGATAGATAAATAGAGACAAATAGAGAGAGGAATAGAGATCTATCTATGTTTCTATCTATCTATCTATCTATCTATCTATCTATCTATCTATCTATCTATCTATCTATCATCTATATCTATCTTTTCTATCTCTATCTCTGTTATCTATCTCTATCTATCTATCTATCTATCTATCTATCTATCTATCTATCTATCTATCTATCTATCTATCTATCCATCCATCCATCCATCCATCCATCCATCCATCCATCCATCTATCTCTATCTGTCATCTATCTATCCGTCTGTCTGTCTGTCTATCATCTATATCTATCATTTCTATCTCTATATCTGTTATCTATCTCTATCTATCTATCTATCTATCTATCTATCTATCTATCTATCTATCTATCTATCTATCTATCTATCTATCTCTATGTCATCTGTCTGTCTGTCTGTCTGTCTATGCATCTATCTAGCTAGCTAGCTATCATCTACATCTATCTTTTCTATCTCTATATCTCTGTTATCTATCTCTGTCTGTCTGTCTGTCTGTCTGTCTGTCTGTCTATCTATCTATCTATCTATCTATCTATCTATCTATCTATCTATCTATCTATCTATCTATCTATCTATCTATCTATCTATCTATTTATCCCTAGATAGCTAGATAGAGAGATAATAGAGAGCTCACTAGCTAAATAGCTAGATATAGCTAGAGAGATAGATGATAGCTGTGCTGGCTAGGGAATTCTGGGCGTTGAAGTCCACCCATCTTAAAATTGTTGAGAAACCGAGAATCACTGCCCTCAAATGATTGCAGGGAGACCATTTTCTGCCTCTTCCAAATTTAACAAAAGCTTTTTCGATCACAAACGAAAAGAGTAAAACCCCACGGGGAGGGAGGGGGGAGGAATTAAAAGCCAGCTGACTACTTCACCTGTTTGGATTTTGGCTCTGTAAAGCCAGAGATTGTTCTCTCTAGATTTAAGGGGAACCACTAAGGTCATCAAAACAAGGAAGCATCGAAGAGGAGCAGACTTCGATTAAGGGAAGTTGCAAAGTTTCCTCTTCTCTGAGCTGGGTCAGCAATGACATCGGCTGAGAAAACCCATCTCTTTTGCAAGACGAGGCAAAAATAATAAACCTGGACACAGATCGCCAATTTATAATCCAAACTGGATCTAATAATCCTCTCTGGACATCTGGGCAGGGAAGGGCATCACCCAATGGATTTGGGGAAATTTTTTGCGTGAACTTCTGGTGTTTTCTCGGACAAATCTGTTTTCCTGGCAAGGTTTTTCAGAAGTGATTGGCCATTGCCTGCTTTCTAGGGCTGAGAGAGAGCAGCTGGCTGGAGGGGGCGGGGGTCAGCTGCTTCAGGCCTATGGCAGGAGTTGAACTCGTGGCCTTCTGATTTCCAGCAGGTGTCTCCATCAATACGGACACCAAACTCTCTCTCTCTCTCTCTCCTCCCAAATTATAACCAATGTTTATTGGAGAAAAATACACTCCCTGAATACCCATCTATTAAGATCATTAACAATATATATATATATATCAATGTTCCAATATTTGAGGGGCTGCCCCCCAAAAGAGGGGATCGATTTATTCTCCAAAGCACCGGAAAGCAGGTCAAGAAGCAACGGATGGAAAACTCATCAACCTGGAACTAAGGAGGAATTGCTTGATAATGAGGACAATTAGCCAGTGGAACAACCTGCCACCGGAAGCTACTGGAGGTTTTTAAGAAGAGATTGGACAATCATTTGTCTCAAATGGCATATAGGGCTTCCTGCCTGAGCTGGGGGTTGGACTAGAAGACCTCCAAAGATCCCTTTCAAATCCAGAGCATTCTCACAGTCCGGTGATCAAAATTCAGACGCCTGGCAGCCGACTCGTATTTATGACGGTGGCAATGTCCGTCGGTGGCTGTGGGTTGGCTAACTTCCGACCAATAGAGAAGCCAGATTCACTTAACAACCATATCTTTCACCTAATGACTGCAGGGAACGAAAAAAGGCCATCAAACAGGGCACAATTCACTTAGCCCCTGTTTCGCCCTGCGACCGTAATTTTGGGCGCTCCGTTTTGGTCGTAAAACGAGGACTACCTCTGTACTTACGGCCCCGTGGCTGTCTCCAGCAGGCGTCTGCCGTTATAAACCCATCCGACTTTCCCTCCTGCAATTTTTCACCAATCTGTGAAATTGGGAGGGAGGGAGAAGGTGGGATGAAACCCACCTGCCCTTTAAGGGGGAAGTGGGGAGGGGGGGGGCTTTGCAGGAGCCCTGCTTCCGGAGGGAAATTTAATTGGGGGTGGTGACGAGGCCGAAAGGTCAATGACGCACAACTGTGTTAAAAGTCACAAGGCCAAACCCACCCACCCACTCACAAAGGTGCGTGTGGCCCACCCACACTTAACATTAGGTAAAGAATATTGTCTTTTAAATATTCCAATTTTACAACCCACGGGCCTTGAAGGAAGTCAGAAGGGACCTCAGAGGTCTTCTAGTCCAACCCCCTGCTCAGGCTGGAACTCCTATAGACCCTTGGTCCAATCTCTTCTTAAAAACCTCCAGGGTTGAAGCATTCGCAACTTTCTGGTGGCAAGCTGTTCCGCAGGTTAAGCGTTCTAACTGTCAGACCACACGTATCTGCCTTCTTCAGCCCCATTTCCCAGCCGGGAAGATCCGGATATTCCTTGAACGACAACAGTTAATTTAGTGACCAAAATCAAAGAAAGCGACGCGGGACCATTCTTTCCACACTTAACGACCGTCAGGCCATCCGACATTCAAAACGCGTTGGCCCCTGACTCACATTTACGACGATCTCAGCTTGCCCCGGGTGTTCCCCCTTTTGCGACCTTCTGACCAGCCAGGTCAAGGGTGGGGGGAGAGGCCAGCTTCGCTTAACGACCGGCTGACTAACTCAACCATCTTGCCGTCATTCGCATTCACAACCGAGGCAAGAAACGGGGCTGAACGCGTGTCTCCCTTAGCAACTTCAATTCGGGGCTCCCCGGTGGTCGTCGGGGAGGGGAGGAACGCCCCGTAGCTCGCAGGACAACGGGAAGCCCCCCCTCCCCAAAAAAACGGAGCCCACGCAAAGCCGACCTTTCGACGCGCGGAATTTTTTTTCACCCACCCGCGGTAAATTTCCCCTCGCCTTTGAATTGGGGAAAGCCAATTTCTCCCTCTCCAAAAAGAAAAAAACCCCGCACCCACGACCTCATTTATTCTCCTGGTTGGCTCTTGTTTTTTTGGACAGCGATGGGGAAGACAGCGGGATGTATATGGGGAGGGGTCGCGGGATGGCCAAGCGGGAAGGCAGACCCTCCTCCCCTCTCCCGGCTGGGAAGGATGGGAGTCAGTACCCTCCCCATCCATGCCACTTTTTAAAAGTCCCCTTAACAAGACATTCGGCGCCGGACGATGCGAGTTCTCAACTCCCTCTCTCTATCCATTCCCCAGCCCAGGACAGGAGAAGGGTCCTGGGGGGGGGACGGGACAGTGGGGCGAGGAGGTCAAGGGTTGGGGTCGCATGGGAGACGGGATCTCCGCCACTCACCTCCAGGCATAAGACCTCCAGCGCCCAACGAGCCAGCGCCGCGTAAAGGTACCGGTGCGCTCTCATTGCGCTTCGAGAGCGAAAAGCGAAAGTGGCCGTGGGCTACTCCGACGTTGCGAGGTCGAGGAAGGCAAGCCGAGGGGCGGGCTCGGATGGGAAGAGGCCGGCCGGGGCGGGCGGAAAGGGAGGGGACGAGTTATAGCAGATATCCCCCCCCCTCACACCACCCCCCAAATCACCAAAAGCTGAACATCCCGATGTACTACGAGGATGCGGTAAACAGAGAAGGAAGGAATTCTTGCTCCTTGGGGTTGATCTTGAACGGGGAGAAAAAGCTCAAGTTTGACCCCTAGGCAGGGAAAAAAAACCCAAAGGGACGAGTCCAGATTAGGGGAAATCTGGCTTAGAAACAGTCATGGTGAAAGCGATTTTAAGAGTCCTACTAGAGGATCCCTCAAACATGAGCCACCAGCCCCCCCCCAAAAAAGCTACGATCCTTGGTTATTGTTTTTTTTTTAAATTTGATTTATATGCCGCCCTTCTCCGGAGACTCAGGGCGGCTTACAATGCGTTAAGCAACAGCCTTCATCCTTTTGTATATTTATACAAAGTCAGCTTATTGCCCCCACAAACTGGGTCCTCAATGTACCCACCTTAGAAAGGATGGAAGGCTGAGTCAACCTGGAGCCTGGGGAGATTCAAACTTACAGTCATTGCAGACAGCTGGTCTTTAATCACAATGCTTTTAGTCTGCTGAGCTATCCAGGCCCTCCGTTTACACACCAGGTTGTATGAACAGAGGCACAAATTCAAGATCAGGTGAAGGGTTAGTACCGCTTTATATAAAGCCTTAGTAAGGCCAGAACCTGGAATATTACTGCATCCAGTTTTGGTCCCCACATTACAAAAAAAAAAAAAAAATCGTTGAGACTTTGGAAAAAGTGCAGAGAAGAGGAAGGAAAACGATGAAAGGCCTGGAAATTAAAATTATAGGAAGAAGGGTTGCAGGAATTGGATTTGGCCAGTCTAGAGAAAAAGAGGACATAATAGCAGTCTTCCAGCATTTGAGGGACAACCCCAAAGAAAAGGGGGTCAATTTATTCTCCAAAGCACCCGAAAGCAAGACAAGAAACAACGGTTGAAAATTATTAAAAGGAAAGAAACAACCTGGAATTAAAAAAGAAACTTCCCAATTCCTTCAACTAGCAGTGTTATTTATTTATTTATTTATTTATTTATTTATTTATTTATTTATTTATTTATTTATTTATTTATTTATTTATTTATTTATTTATTTATTTATTTATTTATTTATTTGACTTACATACCGCCCTTCTCCTTAGAGACTCAGGGCGGTGAACAGCCGAATAAAAACCAGAACATAAAAGTTAAAATATTATAAAAACAAATATAAATTTGGCTGAAAATTAAAACAGATAAATATTAAAATGAATCAACTCTAAAAAATTTAAAATTTAGCAGGGATCAGGCTAAACTGATCAGGGATCAGTTATGACTGACAATGAGTAGACTGGACTTCTCCTCTTCCTCCTCCTGTCTATACACCCCATTCCCTTCTAGCACTGATCATATTCCCTAGTTGGGTGATGAAATGTCTGCATGAAAATCACCAAGCTGAGAGAGCACCAAGGACCCCAGAGGTGGTCTCCTCCTCCTCCTCCTCCTCCTCCTCCTCCTCCTCCTCCTCCTCCTCCTCCTCCTCCTCCTCCTCCTCCTCCATCTTCAGTCTGTTTGCAGGGAATCCAATGTATTGCTCAAACCAGAGTCTCTAAGAGACAAATCCAGGCTGAACTACAGTCAACACTGATTTTGTTTAATCATTCTTGGGTGACTAAACTCCCCTGTGCCGGGTTCACACACCACACTGAGCAGTAAAATCAGTTTGCAAGCTTTCGCGAGCGGCCAAGGTCATCCAAGCTACGAAGCGGAGCAGAAGTTCCGTCTGATAGTTTGCACAAACCGCCTGAGACAAATAAAAACAGTAGCTTAGCAGTGGGCTGAATTACAGGAAACCATTTGCACCGTTTGTTTTGAAAATACAGGACAAATGCAAATTGTTATTGGGCGGAAATCACTTTGGGAATGCTTGCATCCATCCCCGTTGTGCGCCAACTGGCGCAAAGCCAAGCGTTTTTGGATTTTAAGCCCCGGACAGCGCTTTTATATCTTGTACGTGGTTTAATAATTCGGTCCTTTTGTTCTCGATGGGACCCCCGGTAAGCCTCAATGTATGACTGGAATTAAGGCCAGAATTACAGTAAAGAAATTGTTGCGGTCGTAGGTTGAGACGTATCGAGGAAACAGGACCTAAGGTTTACGATATTTTTTTGCAGCGGTCGTTAAACGAACATGGCAGTGGTCCAGTGAATGCTGCAGTCCTTAAGAAAGTCCATTTCCCCCAATGGGTGGGATTTTCTCTCTCTCTCTCTCTCTTTTTTTTCTTTTTGGCCAAAAACTGGCAAAAAAACCCCAAAAACATTGCAAATTGCAATCACGTGACAATTGCCATCCAAGATCACCTGCTGAACAAGTGTGGGGGGGGGCACGTGGCCATCGTAACTTCAAAAACGTGGAAGGGAACCTGGTGATTTTCGGTTTTAGGGATTTAGCTAGATTGTTGTTCTTAGAAATGGCTAGTTTACGCTATCACGTGTAAAACCATTGAGGTTTTTGGGAGCTGAATGCCACGTAATTTCATTTCATTTATTTATTTATTTTTTAAAATGATTTTTATAAAACAGTTTTTTTTAAAAAAAGACATTTTTACCATTTTCTCCTTTGCAACATTTTCGCATCAGTAATCATTTCTTGCACATCGATTTTTCTCCCTTACTTCAATTTACTGTTAATACATATTTCATTTCAATGTAGGCTGATTAGTGGTGGCTCAGTGGCTAAGACACTGAGCTTGTCGATCGAAAGGTTGGCAGTTCGGCGGTTCGAATCCCTAGCACCACGTAACGGGGTGAGCTCCTGTGACTTGTCCCAGCTTCTGCCAACCTAGCAGTTCGAAAGCAGGTTAAAAAAAAATGCAAGTAGAAAAATAGGGACCACTTTTGGTGGGAAGGGAACAGCGTTCTGTGCGCCTTTGGCGTTGAGTCATGCCGGCCACATGACCACGGAGACGTCTTCGGACAGTGCTGGCTTTGAAACAGAGATGAGCACCGCCCCTAGAGTCTGGAACGACTAGCACATATGTGCAAGGGGAACCTTTACCTTTTAAAGTGACAATACAGTCCTCTCGTCTCGTCTCGTCTCGTCTCGTCTCTGCTCTGCTTTACTCTACTCTACTCTATTTTATTCTGCATTTCTGTCCCGTCCCGTCCCGTCCCATCCCGTCCCATCCCGTCCCATCCCATCCCATCCCATCCCATCCCATCCCATCCCATCCCATCCCATCCCATCCCATCCTATCCTATCCTATCCTATCCTATCCTATCCTAAAGTGACCATCTTATTTTACTGCACCAAACTGAGTCAGAAATCAATGCCTTTCCTTTATTTTTCCTTTCTTTTCTACACTTTTCCCTTCCCCTCTTTTTCTCTATTATTTGCTTTTTTAAATTTTATATTATTATCTTTTTCTTTTATCAACCCCACGTAATCTGTTGCAGGGTGGAGTCTCAACAATTGCACGGAGCTAGCCGTGTGTTTAATGGTGGATGCCCTTTGCATTTTATATGATAATAAAGTAATAAAAAGGATGAACTTCAAAAAAAAACAACAGAAAAGAAAATATGATAAAAATAATAATTAAAAAAACATTGAAGGGACCTCGGAGGCCTTCTAGTCCAACCCCCTGTTCAAACAGCCTTTCCACAATGTTATTCCTTCTGATATATGTAACATCTCAGCCAGTGGGTACTTAACAGCAACAGAGGTGGAAGGGACCTTGGAGGTCATATAGTCCAACCCCCAGGAGACCTGGACTAGGGATTTGGACCGCCGAACAGCTGACCTTTC
This sequence comes from Coluber constrictor foxii, assembly GCA_038048745.1. Classification (NCBI taxonomy): domain Eukaryota; kingdom Metazoa; phylum Chordata; class Lepidosauria; order Squamata; family Colubridae; genus Coluber; species Coluber constrictor. The sequence continues at coordinate 144,732 of JAWJVD010000161.1, forward strand.
TGATCGACAAGCTCAGCGTCTTAGCCACTGAGCCACCTAGTCAGGCTAATTCACTTAATTCAACTAGTCACTTCTGCTTAGCTGTGTCCTGGGACAGCCCAGTTCATTTCCCTTACTAATGGTTGGTTGGCATTGTGAGCAACTTCAGTTGGGATATCCCCTTTTCTCTCCGGAATTTGCTTCCGCCGTCCTTCCCAACACTCTCCGGCTGGTTTTTCTGAGGTCCCAAATGAGGAAGCAGGCCCCAAAATAGGGGGGGGAGAGAGAAGGAGGGCTCCCTTGCATTTTGTTATGGGGCAATCCTCTTGCACAACCAGTCAGCAGGGTTGAGATGAGGCGCCTGCTCACGTTTTCACCAGTCATGCGTTCCTCGTCACTTCCTACCCCTCGTCAGAAGAATAATTTGGGGGTGGGGTGTCCCAACTCAAGCCCAGGGTTGCCCAACAATAAATAAAAATTGGATCCCGGCCAGCTGGGAGGAAAGAAGAAATATTTTATGCCTAAAGGGAAACCAGTTCGCCCTTGGGCGTAGCTACAGAGAAACAGGGTACAAAGAGGCTGTTTTGTAATGGGAGCTCATCCTGGGTGCGGAAGTGTCAACGGGATGATTCTAGAGTGACCCTGGAGGGGTGTGTGTGTGTGTGTGCGTGTGTGTGTGCATGTGTGACTATGTTCATTCTTGTGAACATGCTGCTCCTCTGGGAGACCTGATTGAATGAACTCTGTTTGTGTTTACAGACCTTATCCTTTGATATGTGGATTGGGTCTGGGTAATTTATTAGTGGGGGGGGTTGAGGAAGTTTGAGGAAAAGTGCTGATTCTAGGACGACACTTGAGGTATGTGTGTGTGTGTAAGTATGTTTATTCTTGTGAACATGCCGTTCTTCTGGGAGACCTGATTGAATGGACTCTGAGTTTGCAGACCTTATCCTTTGATATGTGGATTAGGTCTGGGTAATTTATTGGGGGGGGGAGGTTGAGGAAGTTTGAGGAAAAGTGCTGATTCTAGGATGACACTTCAGTGTGTGTGTGTGTGTGTGTGTGTAAGTATGTATATTCTTGTGGACATACGGTTCCTCTGGGAGACCTAATGGATCCTCTGGGATTCATAATTAGGACGATCAGGGTCATGCCACCGTCATAAATATGAAGCCGCTGACAAGAATCCAAACATCAATAGTGTGACCCACGGGAATGCTGCAACAGTCGTAAATGCGAGGAACGGTCCTAAGTCCCTTTTCTTCTGAACGGTCACTAAACAAACCATTGTTAAGTCAAGGACCACCTGTATAAGGGCGCCTTAACGTACAGCACATTTCAGAAATATTTGCAGCCCGAAATTTTCAACTGAAGATCAAATAATCTTTATTTCTTCCTTCTTTTCGGAGTTTTTTTACACAATCTCAAAATCAGACCCCTCCTCCACTTTCTTAAAACTCCAGCCCACCCACTCCCCACCAATCTTCCAGGCAGACAATCTGGCCTGAACACATCAGAGGAAACCCCCCCCTCCCTATGTAAAAATGGACTATGACACCTGTCTTAGGTGAGCCAATCGGATATCGGCTGATGCTAAGGGCCAATTTGGCTTCCCGGTCTGGGAGGAAGCGAGACCACCAGTCTGGACAAAGGTAAGGGGGCAAAAGGAGAGGTCAAGATGGGTGGGTGGGTAGGAAAATCTAGTAGGGGGAGCACACCATTCTGTAGACCGGCAAAGATTTCTTGAACCTAATGCTGTGCCAGGAAATTCATCTGCATTTCTCCCTCTGCTGGTTTTTCGTTCGGTTCACTGAATTTTCGTAAGAGAAGGGAGTTTGCGCGAAAATTCTCCAGCGCACGCATGTGTGCATAGGTGTGCGTCTCCTTGCACCCGTAGCCGTACAAGCATGTAAGTTTTCATTGCACAATCTTTCTCCAGGTGTTGTGGCCTGCCAGCGGCCAGGAGATTCGGACAGCAAGGAGGGTGGGGAGGAACGTGGGCCAGTCCTGGAGTCTGGGGAAGGCTCGGACGAGGGGTTTGAGTCGGAGGCAGAGAGGAGGCCAAGGCCATCTGGGAGTTCTTTGCCTCCGAAGTCTCAGGAGTCTGACATCAGTGAGGCAGAAAAACAGCGGGAGGCTGTTCCCAGTGTTCCCGCAGAACTGCCAAGAGACAGGAACAATTAAGGAAACAGGGTCAACTTGGGAGTAAGGCTTGGAGATGATTGGGCCCTCCCATAAGACATAAAAGAGAAGCGAACGGGACGTGAGCTTTTGCAGGAAGCAATTAGTTCATCTGGCCGATTGAAGAGTTGAAAATACTGTTTGTGACTCTGTGCCAAGTTTGGCCTTGTCCTGAGTCTGGAAATTAGCTCTTTGGCAGCGTTCCACGTGAGATAGGTGGGGGGTTGATAACCTTCCTCTGAAAGACTGTTTATCAAGCCTTGCGGACTGTAAATGAAAGTAATTTACAGTCGTATGAATTAAAGAGGTTTGCCGGGACTAAGTTTGTGCTGTTTAATTTCTAAGGAAGCCGAGGTCTGAACACCAGGTGTCGGCAACCTCCTTGATTATTTAACACCCTCCCCAGGTAAGGTTCTCCCCCAGTGGTTCCCCTTCAAAGGGGCCCTGTTTCAAAGGGAGGCACTTGGGTCTAATGGTTAAGGCGCCAGGATAGAAAGCAGAAGATCGTGAGTTCGAGCCCCGCCTTAGCCTTCTGGGTGACTTTGGGCCAGAGCTCGTCCCACTTCACAGGGTTGTTGTTGCAGGGGGGGAAGAGGAGGAGGAAGGTGTGTTATGGCTGTCTGAGGAATTCTGGGAGTTGGAGTCCAAACCTCTTAACGTTCCCGAGGCTGAGAAAAACGAAACTAAAATCATTCTAGATTTTGCTCGCCATAATTGTTTTTCTCTGCTTGCTTTGCTCAGACGGATAACGCAGCTTCGTTTTCTGGAATCAACTTAGAGCCACAAGAATGAATCCACTGTCAGACAGAGAGGAGGATCTGGCTGAGGAGCAGCCCAAACCTTTGGATCACTACATACGAGAAGGTCAGTTTTCTGCCGTCGTGAAAACAAGCCCTAATTTAGAACAATAGTAACCAGGTTTCCATGGAAATATGCAGCCCAGGATAGCCTCCGTGTTTGAGGATTGTCATGTCAGGACTGACTTTTTAAATAGCATTTTGAAGGTGTGAACAGACCCTTAAAGTACAGGTAGTCCTCATATAGTGACCAGGATTGGGAGTGGCAATTCTGTCATTAAGCAAAGCGGTCACTAAGAGGGAAATCGTGTGACTGCGAGTGTCTTAATTTTTTTCTCTACTCCCTCATCCTTGGAATGCTCCACTCGCCAATGGCGGTGAAATAATTAAGAAGGGAATTGCTTGTAGTTACATTTGTTGGAGAGAAAGGGATCGTAAGAGAGTAAGCCTGGCAATGAGGATTATACATCAAAAGCAATGTGCTGTTGTGACCCAGGCCCAAATAGTTAGTATTAAATACAAACAGTTTGAAAACAAACGAACTTTATTAGAACAGCTGAGAACTAACTCATTCTCAGCGCAGTCCAAACTAAATTAAAGCAAATTCTTCAAAACACCATTCCTCAGTTTATCACCGACCTTGGGATAATTAGGCAAACTGCCAAAGGCTATTCTTGGCAAAAGTTCAGAAGCAGAAGACGCCGACAAGAAATGAATGCAGTGAAATAAGAAGCAATTCTCTCAACGGTGTTTTCCGGCAAAGAGCCTGGGTGCATGCAGAGTTCTCTGTTGAGAAGAGGTTGTGTCTTTCTTCACAAACACGCTAACAAGTCCGAGTTATTTTTTAGGCCTGGAACAGCTGCATCAGGAGGAGCTTCTGTGTGACACAACTATTGTGGCCAAAGGAGAACGATTCCCCTGTCACAGGTATTGTGATGTGGTGGGCTTAGTTTCTTAGTGTTACAGAGATAAGGGTTGCCAGAATTCACTGCATTTATCATCCCCTTCCTTCCTTCTTTCCTTCCTTCCTTCCTTCCTTCCTTCCTTCCTTCCTTCCTTCCTTCCTTCCTTCCTTCCCTCTCCTTCCCTCTCCTTCCTTTGCTCTTTCCTTCCTTCCCTCTCCTTCCTTCCTTTTTTGCTCTCCTTCCTTTCTTTGCTTTCCTTCCTTCCTTTTTTGCTCTCCTCCCTTTCTTTGCTCTTCTTTCCTTCCTTCCTTCCTTCCCTTCCCTTCCTTCCTTCTTTCCTTCTCCCCTCCTTTCAACCTCCCCTTTTCCATCCATCTCTCCTCTCCCCCTTTTTAAAGGCAAATTAAACAGGTAGTATCAGGCGCTTTCTGTTGAAATGAATGAATGCGACGGGTGGGTAATTAATTAATTAATGTGATGGTGATAGAACCCAAAATCTGCGAGGCACCCCCAAGATGGTTTACTGTATTGGCCATAACACAAATTTTGCCTGTCCGTTAGATGTTTTTAAAAAAGACTTTCTAACAGAACTTCTTCACACATGTCTCTTCCCATTTTTCTATATTTGCATCCTTCCCATACACTTTTAGCATTTCTTGGTCTGGTGTCTTTTTTGCCCTAGCTTTTTACTTATTTAGGTCTTCTATTTCTATTTTTTTTCTCCTTCCGGAGACCTGAGTAACCCTCCCCCCCCGCCCCCAAATTAAGAGCATCCCTCTTTCTCTCTGCCACTTCACTACAGTAAGATCAGGCCAAAAACTGCAGGAAAAAATAATATTGGTAAATCCCAGAGAATGAGATGGAAAAACAGAACAGCCTCGTTGGCCAGCTAGGAAGCACTTGGAAAGCCAGTGGGAAAAACAACAGCTCTTTTCTCTTTTCTGGACTTAGGATACTCCTGGCAGCTATCAACCCCTACTTCCGAGCCATGTTCTCCAACTCTTTCCGAGAGTCCCAGGATGGAGAGGTGCTTCTGCAGGACATGGACCCCGCCATCATTCAAATGGTGGTACAATACTACTACACGGAGGAAATCGAACTCACGCCCGAGATCGCCGAAGACTTGTACGAAGCAGCCAGCCGCCTCCAGATCCTTCCTTTGCTGGAAAGTTGTTCCAGGTAAGTATCAAGTTGCACAATGCCTGCTGGATGTTGATTGGCGGTGGGGATGGACACCCCCAATCTTCTTCTTGCTCTGGAGTGTCTCTCCAGTTCTCTTCCTGCTCAAGGGTGCCCTCTACTGTTCTCTTAAAAAACAATAAGGAATATGTTATTCTGGGTCAGCAACCCGAGGCTCTGGAGCCGCCTGTGCTGCTCTTTCACCCCTCTGCTGCGGCTCCCTGTCACTCAAAATATGTGTCACAACCGCCAATGTGTGACACCTTCCAGCATGTGATTAATTGAGCTTTTCAACCCCCGGCAGGCCAACCATGGATAAATCCAAGAAAAGAAAAGTTTCAGAAGAAAACTGAAGGTTTAATTCAATGACATAGGCTAGTTTTGTGGCCGCTCAAAAAATAGTCAGGCACGGGATGAGTTTTTGTGGCTCCCGGTGTTTTCTTTTCTGTGGGAAAGGGGTCCAAATGGCTCTTTGAGTGTTTAAGCTTGCAGACCCCTGTTCTGGACCATTCCTCTTTCCTTGGTGGGACTCCAGTCGATCCTTCGCCCTTACGTTCCCCCCTCTCTCTGCAGCTACCTGTTGGAGCACCTCTGTCCGGAGAATTGCTTGAGCATCTACCAGCTGGGCTACTCGCACAACGACCCTGCGCTCTTCCAGGAGGCCAAGAGCCTGGTGCATGCCCACTTCAAGCGCCTGTCCCAAGAGGCGCCCACTTTCCTGGACCTCAACCCCAGCACCTTGGAGAGCATCCTGGCTTCCGACAATCTGCTAGTGTCCTCCGAGCTGCTGGTCTACCGGGCCGCATGGCGCTGGGTGCAAGCCCAGAGCTCCCTCCGCCTACCTTTCCTGGCCCGCCTGCTAGCCCAGGTGCGCTTCCCGCTGCTCACCCCAGAAGAGCTGCGCCAGGTACAAACTGAGCTGCTGCAGCGGCCCAAGGAGTTGCGTCCACGCTGGAGGCGCCTGAACCGACAGGAGCGGCTGGCCCAGTGTGGGGGTCTCCGGCGGGGCATGTTTAACACATGTATTGTGTGTGTGGATCTTTTCAACCTGGAGGGACCCGAGCTGCGCACCAAGGATTTCCAGGTGGGCTGCTACGATCCTCAAGCCGGCCTTTGGGAGAAGCTGCCGCTACTGGAAAGGCTCTATTGCGCGCGCTGCGTGGCGCTGCGTGACCGGCTTTTTGTCACGGGCGGCGTCCACACAGACGATACCTACTCGGACACACTGCATGAGTACAGTTCGCTGCGGGGCCGCTGGAGCCGGCTGGCACCCATGTCGGTAGCACGGGCCTCCCACGGCTTCCTCACATGGGGCGGCCGTCTCTTTGCGCTGGGTGGCTGGCGCAACTTTGAGGACTATCTTGACTCAGCCGAGAGTTATGACCTAACCGAGCAGTGCTGGGTGCGCATAGCCCGTCTGCCACTGCCGCTCAGCCACTTTGCATCGGCTGCGCTGCGTGGTCGCCTCTACCTGGTGGGAGGTGCGACGGAGGCAGTGGGCGCATGGTACGCATCGCGTAAGGTGCTCATCTACCAGGTGGGTGCCAACCAGTGGACCCAAGCCTTCCTCAGCAGCGGGGGCTACTGGGCAGGTGCCGTGGCCATGAATGAGGGCATCTACGTTGTGGGTGGCTATTTCCGTGGACGCACGCGACACCACCAGCCCACGCGTGACCGGCGGTCAGATTCGGATGGGCTGCGCTGCACCCGACGCTGCTTTTTCCTGGGCGCTGACGGCCGCGTGGACCGTCGTGTGGCTGTGCCACCTTTGCCCGTGGAGCTGGCCGGCGCGGGCGTGGTGCGCTGGAAGCAGCGGATCTACGTATTAGGTGGCGAGAATGTGGCGCTGGGGCGGCGGGCGGCAGGCGAGAATGAGGAGGAATACTACAATACTGTCTACTACTGGGAGCAGGGCGCCCCCCGCTGGATCCGCTGCCAGGAGCGGCTGCCCTTTGCCAACTGGGGGGTCAGCGGCTTTGGCTGTGCTGCAGTCAAACTGCCCAAGAAGCCGATCCTGGAGTTGTTTCGCAAGACTGCCGTGGCCCTTACTGGCTTGGAGGGGCCCGCCTGCTGAGAGGGGCCTCTGCCTCGCCCCCCCCCTCTCTCTCTCTCTTTCTTTTCTCTTCTTTTTTCTTTCATTCTCTCTTTCTTTTTCTCCTTTCTTTTTCTCTCCTTTCTTGTCTTTCTCACACTCTCTCCCTCTCTCATTTCCTCTCTTTTGTTCTCTCTCTCATCTCCTCCTCTCCTCTCATTCTCTCTCCCACTACCTCTCTCTTTTTCTCTCTCTTTCATTCTCTCTCTCCGCCTCTTTCTCTCCTTGTCTCTCTCTCACACACACTCACTCACTCACACACAAACACACGCACACCAGGCCACAACCGGGCGACCCCCTTGTCCCACACAGAGTCTAGAAAGAAAAACTACTTCCTTGCCTACATTCAAGTCTGCCTTTCATTTGTGAGGGAGGGGTCCCTTGAGTATCTGGGCAAATTATATTCCCTTTTTAATGTTTAAAATGTTTTCATAGTATAATTAGCAGATTAAGGACAATGGTGTCAGTTAGGTATAGTAGGATCTTCTGCTAGGGCAGAAGTATGGACCAGAAAACCTCCCAGGTCACTTCCACCTCTATTCTGATTGATTGATTGATTGATTGAAATGGTCTAGGGCCAGAAGTGGCGCGCAGAGCCACTTGTCCACGCACACCAGCTGTCGCCCATTGCTCTTCCAGTTACCATCATGCACACATGCACTGGTCATTGGTCTTCCAGTTTCTGGCATGTGCACATGCATGCCGGTCAACTGGTCTTTGCACGCATGGGAGCTCCAGAAACCGAAAGCTCACCTCCCTGGCGCGAGCATGCGTGCCAGAAACAGGTGTTCCCGCACACGTGAAGACCAACTGGCTGGCACGCACACATGCGTGCCAAAAACCAGAAGACCAAGTGACCGGCATGCAGTTGCACGCCGGAAACTGGAAGCTTAACTTCTCAGCGGTGCATGCGTGGTGGGGAGCTGCTGTTCCAGTTTCCGGCACGCGAGGTCCCGTTTTGGCACTCGGTGCCGAAAAATTTCATCAACACTGGTCTAGCAGGTTGGACTTGAAGGCGTCCCAGGTCCCTTCCAACTCTGTCCTGATTCAAATTGATTCAAAGATGAAGAACCTCCATGGACCTCTTTCATCCAACGACTCGACCAGAATCAGCCACCCATTCCCGCAGGAGGGACCCCAACCTACCCACCTTAGACCGTGCCTTTCATTGCCACTCAAATTTATTGAAAAGAAAGGAATGAAAAACAGTGACTTAACATCTTAGGTCCCCAAACTACGCAAAGTCCCAGCCGATGGTAAATTGAGGTCTTCAAAGATGTCAGAAGACCAACATCTTCAGGGTGGATGTTACGAACCTGCTTGGATTTGGCGCCTTGGAGACATCTGAAAGTCAATCTATGGGAAATCTGGATAGTTCTGTGGTCCATGGTCTTTGTAGTAATCTCAATAGGCTACCGAGCAAAGGCCCACAGAAGCCAGTGATAATTGTACATCATGACAGTGGAATTTATTGATAATCTCTGCCTGATGTTCCCGCATGAACAGGTTGGTGGGAAGGAACTATGATTTGGTGACCGCCGACACAATAACCACCGAAGTCACTTGGAAGAGTTGGAGAATATGAGGCTTGGGCCTCAACAGAGTCGCGCAACCAAATCTGCTGATGCCTTCTCGCGGCACGGGGATTTCGGCACTGGCCCGGTGCCAGCGGGACTCGCCCGGCTGCCAGTGGTAGATCGCTTTGTATCTCTGGGACAGATCTTCTCCTCCCAACACATAGATCCGTTTGCCGCAGTAAACCACCGCTGCGTTGGCCAAACCTCGCCGCAGCTTGGGAACGACCACATTGCAATTCACCTTGCCAGACTCATTAACAAAGAAGCATTTTCGGGTGCTGTGGCGGTTCTCGGGCACCAGGGCCCTCTCCTGCCAATCCTCGTTCTTCTTCTCGGTGTAACCCCCAATGACGTAGATGCCGTTCTTGTCAGCCACGGCACCCGCGGCGAAGAAGCCCGTCACCAGTGGGACTTGTGTCCATGTGTTAGAAGCGATCGCATAGATCAAGACTCCCTTGTGGAACAGCCAGTGGTTGGAGACCCCGGTGGCGCCTCCGAGGAGATACACCTTCTCCCGCAACACGCTTGAAGCTGGGTGGCTCAGGGCAAAGGGCAACTTGGCCATCGGAGTCCAGATCCCCGTGTCGAGGTCAAGGGTCTCAGCCAGGTTTAGGAAAGTCTGGAATCTGCGCCAGCCTCCCATGGCGTAGAGTTTTTGACGGTTGAACACGAAGCCGTGGGCCGCCCGGGGAACAGTCATGGCCCGGAGCTGCAGCCACTGATTGGTGAAGGCATCAAATTCGTAGACGGCATTGGAGTACGCGTTCTTGTAGACGCCTCCTGAGACGTAGACCTTGTCTCCGTTGGAGGTACAGCAAGCATGGGTCAACGATTGTAAGCCAGGAAGTTTCTCCCAGACTTCAGCCTGTGGCTCGTAGCAGCTCACATGGCCCTCTTCACTCTCCAGCTGTTGATACTCACACATCTGAGTGTCAATGCAGAAAATGTGCGGCTTGTACATTCCTTGGCGCAGTCCGCGGCTTTCTTCTAATCGTTCTGGGCCATCCATGACTTTCCGTTCGAGTTCGAGGTCGTCCCATCTTTCCAGATCTTCCTGGAGTACGTCTTGTTCCTCGGGACCAAAGAGGGGGAAGCGGACATGATTCAGAAGCTGTCCGAGGAAGGGGCTGCGCTTGCTGGGTTCACCCTGCACCCACCGCCGTATCGCTTGGTAGACCTTGAGCTCAGAAGCCACGTTGAGGTCATCGGAGGCGATGACGGTGGCGAGATCGCCGGAGTCCAGTTGGAGGAAATTGTCCCCTTCAAACGTCCGCTCAAAATTCCTGATCAGGAGCTGGAGAACAGCGTGGAGGAGAGGCTGGCTGTGGTGCACCTGAGCTAAGGAATACATCTCAAAGCAGTTCTGGATGGAGAGATGGGTGACCAGGAACCTAGAAAAGAGAGACATGGAAGGGGAGACCTGTTTGATCTTCAAAGAGAAGCAAAAAAGGGCAGAGTGTTTTTGGTGGAAGAATGAAGAGAGCCACTGAAGACAAGATTTGTAGCTCAGGGTTGAAATTGAGGGGTCCCTGGTTCTCTCTGAGCTTGGTGATTTTCGCGCGGATGATTCATGACCCAGCTCAGTTCCATCATCAGTGCTAGAAGGGGATGGGGGTTGGAGGAGGAGGAGGAGGAGAGGAGGAAAAAGAAGAAGAAGAAGAAGAAGAAGAAGAAGAAGAAGAAGAAGAAGAAGAAGAAGAAGAAGAAGAAGAAGAAGAAGAAGAAGAAGAAGAAGAAGAAGAAGAAGAAGAAGAAGAAGAAGAAGACGACTTCTGTGTGTTCTTGGGGCTCTCTGAGCTTGGTAGTTTTTGTGCAGACGAAAACCACCAAGGCGAAAATGCTAGAAGGGAATGAGGGTTTGAGAGGAGGAGGAGGAGGGGAGAGAGGGAGGTCTAGGAAGTCCTTGGTGCTCTCTGAACTTGGTGGTTTTCTTATAGACGTTTCATGACCCAACTAGGGAACATCATCAGTGTGTCACTGATGTTATCGAGCTTGGTCATGAAATGTTACACCAAGGACCTCACATACTTAAACTTCCTTCCTCCTCCTATTTCCCCCACAACAACAACAACAACAACAACAATCCTGTGGGGTGGATTGGGCTGAGAGAGAGGGATTGGTCCAAATTCACCTAGCCTAAGGCAGGACTAGAACTCCCTGTCTCCTGGTGATTGGCCCAAAGTCACCCAGCTGGCTTTCATGCCTAAGGCAGGACTAGAATTCCCTAAGCACGTATAGGAGAAAGCAAAACCTTCGTTTGAGTCTTGCCGGTTCTGTCTCGCCTTCATCTCTTCGGCTCTCCCATTCGTACACGCCTTGGGGTGACTGGGATGGGAGACCACCAAGAGATCTTAGGGATGAGTTCAAAGGGAACATCTGGAAACTTACCTGCAGCAGACCGTTTCTAAAGGGATGATCTGCAGCTGGCTGGCTCCGGTGAAGAGTGACGGAGCCAGCTCGGGAGTCAGTGCGAGTTCTTCCGTGTAGATGTATTTCAGGATGCTCTGCACGAGGGACGGAGACACGTTCTCCAGCTGGACCTCTGACCCTTCCAGGTCTTTCCCACCTTGGACGAAGACATCCCGGAAATAAGGACTCACGGCTGCCAGCAAGGCCCTGCAACGAGAGGCAGATGTCCACGCGGGGTTTAGACACGTGTGGCATTGACGTGTGTTGTGGTCTCTAGCGCTAATCCCCAGAACAACGTCCCGGCGAGGATGGTGGCCCTGAAGAGGGTTTTCTACAGGGCCAAACAATCCTGGATCCAGGCCAACAACTTAACTAAGTTAATTGAAGAAGCATTCTAGATTAAACCATTCCTCTTTTTTGTGGGGGTGGGGGGTGGGGGTGGGGATCAATTTTTGAAATACAGGATCATGTCCTGCCCTTGCCATTAAAGCATGTTTCGCACACCTGGAATATTACCCCCAAATTGTAGAAAGTAACAGAATTAACAGTGTTGGAAGGGATCTTGGAGATCATCTAGTCCAGCCTCCTCCTTATTCAGTGGTGGGATTCAACCCACTTAACAATTCTGATTCGCCAAAATGTGAGTGTTTATGCATGTGTGTGTGTGCCTGTCTTCCACGCATGTGCATCTGACTTCCATGCATGCACGCATGGCTTCTGCGCATGCGTATCTTCTGCCACACGGCGAGGGTCAACCGAACAGCAGGGGCAGGGTGAGCGCGACTAGCCGGTGATCGATTTTACCGGTTCTCCGAACTGTGCAAAAATCATACCAACCGGTTCGCCCAAATCGATCTGAACCAGCTGAATCCCACTCCTGAACTTATTCCATTCTAGATAATGGAATAAGGTTGTAGAGATCACTCCCCTCCGGCTGCTGTGGGTAACCCTGGGAGACAGCCTTGAGAAACATATGTCCGGAATGTGCTCCTGTCTTTGGCTGCCATGTTACTTCTTTGGTTTTCCCATCCCCCTTTCCTATGGCAACTCGAGAGCAGGCCAGGGATGCTTTGCGAGTTGACAGTGAGACCCTTACCTGTGGCAAGGAAACCTTTGTCCGTCGGCCACCAGCGTGACATCACAAAGCAGCTCCCCTTGGTACATCTCGGTCAATCCTGGCTCCGAGAAGAGGAGACAAGCTCAGTTCAACAAGCCAGGTTAAGAAAAATTTCCCACGTTCTAACCCAAGCTCCAAATTCTTGAGCAATGGCAAAAAATGTAAAAAATCATATTTTTCCCCCCGAACATGACAAACATCTCCTTTTCAAAAACTCTTGTTTGCGCGTAAAGAACACATTGTTCCAGACTTACGATGCTTCATTTAGCGACCGTTCAAAGTTACAATGGCACTGGATAAAGCGATTTACGGCTGTTTTTCAGGCTTACGACTTTTGTAGCATTCCCTTCAGTCACACAATCAAAATTCAGACACTTGGCCGCTGACTCGTATTTATGACGGTCGCAGCATCCTGGCCGGGGTCACATGATCCTCTTTTGCGACCTTCCCATCTCCGTGATCATGTGGTCAGCGTGACTCAACGCCAAAGCCGCACGGAAAGCTGTTCCCTTCCCACCAAAGGGGGTCCCTATTTTCCTACTTGCATTTTTTACATGCTTTCGAACTGCTAGGTTGGCAGAAGCTGGGACGAATAACGGGAACTCATCCCGTTACGCGGCACCAGGGATTCGAACCACTGAACTGCCGCTTTCAATCGACAAGCTCAGTGTCTTAGCCACTGAGCCACTGCATCCCTTTTACTATAATAGCAAGCCATAAACTTAAGATTTCCAGGCCACAGGAATGGTGGTGTGAACCCTTCGAAGTTGGGACAGCTATAGGAAGAGGTCTTTTGAAGGTCTTACCTTCTTTCAAGCCAAGAGATCTTGGTTTAAGCTTGGTGAACTGTCCCCTTTTCTGGCTGGTAGTCATCGTGAGCTATCAAACAGAACGGAAGAAGTTTGTAGCTTGTTGTTCTGGCCCCGCTCCCAGGAATACACCCCCTCAGACAGTCAGAGTCTAATGAACTGGCAGGCAATCAAGTAAGCTGATAAAAAACTTGGCAGCAATCCCCGCAGCTGCTTGCCAAAACCTTTATTAATAATTCAGTCAAATACACACCACCAAAATGTCCAGAGCTGAGACGCAGGGCAGATTCGAAACTGGGATCCATGAATCTTTGTTTTGTCCGTCACAAAGATACAGGCTGCAATCCCTCTCTTTTATAGCCTGTGGGGTGTGGTCCACCAGCTAATCACGGCCACGCCTTTTCCTCTGCTGGGCTCTCCTGTCTCTCCGACGCTGGCGAGGATCCAGCCAAAACTCACTCCCCTCATCAATGTCCTCCTGTGGCTGCGGGGATGAGCTTGGCTCTGAGCCTATCTCCTGCCCTTCGGTGTCCTCCGGAGGCATTGCCAGAGAGGAGGGTCCCGGAGAAAGAGGCTGTTTCCTCCCTCTGGAGGGCCTGGGGTGGGGTGGATAAGGTTGTTTTCGCCTACCTGGCTATTGTGTACCAGGAGTGGGTGGGGGGAAGGGGTTTTTGCATGCACATGTGCAGGGCGGGGCGCATAGAATTATGGGTGTGGGCACACACGTGTGCAAACATCCCCCACTCCCCCTTCCTGGCACGCGATGGCAAAAAAGTTAGCCCTCACTGTTCTATTCCAATGTTCTAATCCAATGTTCTCAACCTTGACCACTTGAAGATGTGTGGACTTCAAGCCTGGAAGTTAAACATCCACACGTCTTTAGGTGGCCAAGGTTGAGAACATTGGATTGGAAGAAGGAAGGAAGAACAAGGAAGACCTACTACTACTACTATGGAAGTTGAAGTCATGTGAAGACCTGAAGATGTGTGGACTTCAACTCTGGAAGTTGAACATCCACACGTCTTTAGGTAGCCAAGGTTGAGAACATTGGACTAGAAGAACGAAGGAAGAACAAGGAAGGCCTACACTATTCTAGAAGTCGTGTGAAGACCTGAAGACGTGTGGACTTTAACTGTGGAAGTTGAAGTCCACCCATCTTCAGGTGGCCAAGTTTGAGAAACACTGCTCTCATCCTTCAACGTTCTTGAAGTCATTTTGGATGGTTAAAGGAACTTCTAGGATGGAGTAATGTTGAGGGGTTAGAAAATATAAGGAAATTGACCAAGCTGCCCTCTATAACTTTTATTGCTTTATCGATGAATAACATACAAATAAAAATAGGAAATTAAGGAAAGGAAAAAGAAAATACGAGGTACAAGGGAAGAAGAAAAAAAGCATTGACTTCCAATACTTTTTAGCACAGTACAAGATAACAAACAACATTACAACCTCAACTTTTTACTTTTTTGCATCCTGAACTTGCCACCCTGGCAGGGAATTCTGGGTTTATAGGTTGGAAATGGGAGAGGAGGTGACCTCCCTTTTGTTCATAAAAGGGTCTGGGTGAAGTTTTCTTACCTCTGATGATATACCGTAGCCCAGTTATAAAAAGTGTTTGAGAAAAATGTCACTCTATCCGGGACCCATCAGTCTGGGCCAGTGAGATGCCCTGCGAGCCTGGCAGAGTTGCTCCCTGCCCCTCCGCTCCTTGGGGCTCCTTTTCCAGAGCCTTCTGGTACCTTCTGCCATCCCTGAAGGCCAAGAAGCTCTGTCCCCAAGGAAGACCAAGCTTTCAGCCTCTCTGGATACACAGCCATTGTGATGTCACATCCACACCCTGATCTCTGTGCAGAAAAAAGGCAATTGACAGACTAGAGTGGAATCTGATTTTTTTTCCCCCCAGGGAGAGCCCTGGGTGGGCAGAGAGATCCCCAGGGTGAGCTTGTTAGAAGATCCTAGTCTTTCTTTGTAGATTTCTTGGCCATGCTTTGAATCGGTTGCCGGTCATTTTCTGCCGGGACCCCGAGGAAATGGAGAAGCAAGGATTTTTAAGAGGAATTCTTTCCGTTCCATTTCGAAACTTGCTTTGGATATTAAAACATTCAATGAGATGTGTTTATGTTTTCTTTACCCTGGTTTATTTCGCTCAATGAGACAAACCTGAGACAGGCCCAGAGTTAAAAAACCAAAACAATTGCTCCAAACCCATATAGTCCTTGACTTAAAAACACTTCATTTAGTGACCAAAGTTACAATGGCTCTGAAAAAAGGACCTTTTTTTCACACTTATGATCATTGCAGCATTCTCCATGTGATCAAAATTGAGACACTTGGCCACTGGTTCATATTTACGACGGTCAAAAATGCAGAGGGATGGCGTCTGATTTTCACCTTTGTAAAATGCCCAGAATAACAAGAAAAATTTGCTTCAGGGGCAAGGAATTAAATGGGGGATAGATTTAATTCCAACAGGTAAAACGCCCTGACGCCCTGCTTTTACGCCAGAGAGTGGACTTCAACTCCCAGAATTCCCCAGCCAGCATGCTTTAAGAAATGAAGACTTCAACTCCCAGAATTCCCCAGCCAGCATGCTTTAAGGTGGGTGGACTTCAACTCCCAGAATCCCCCACTTCGCAAGACTGAATGAGAGAACGGAGCCTCCAAAATGACCTCTGAGACTAAGATTCGTTCCATGCTTTATTATATTATTATTATTGTATTCTCAGCCAGCAATAACAGAACAAAAAGTCATTTATTTCTTCCACGAAGGAGCAGATCTTTAGCTGGAGGAGGCAGAAATCGGCTGCAATCTTCATGGCCAACCCTTCTTCTCGTCTTTCTGATCCTCCCCTTAAAGACAAAAAATAGAAAAATTAAAACAGAGATTCCAACCTTTAAATCATTTTCTCCCTCCTTCTCGGCAGTCTTAACAGCCAGCTCCGCCGGACTTTCCCCTCCGATTCAGTGGTGGGATTCAGATAATTTAACAACTGGTTCTCTGCCCTAATGACCATCTGAGTGGGCATGACCAGGAAGTGTGACAGGCAGCACACACACACACACACCGGAGCAAAAACAGGCTGCGGGGGAATACACCGCACCCCACCATGCCCCTAGGAGGCCTCCGTGCACGTACCTGGGAGCCAAAATGTAAGGGCGAAGGAGAAGGAAGGAAGGAAGGAAGGAAGGAAGGAAGGAAGGAAGGAAGGAAGGAAGGAAGGAAGGAAGGAAGGAAGGAAGGAAGGAAGGAAGGAAGGAGCAAGCACAACAAGGAAAAGGAAAGAAGGAAAGGGATAACAAGAAGGAAAGAAGGCAGGGGAAAGGGAAAAGGAGAAGGAAGAAAGGAAGGAAGAAGGAGTAAGATAACAAGGAGAAGGAAAGAAGGAAGGGGATAACAAGGGAAAGAAGGCAGGGGAAAGGGGAAAGGAGAAGGAAGGAAGGAGGAAAGGAAGGAAGGAGTAAGGATACTAAGGAAAAGGAAAGAAGGAAGAAAGGGGAAAGGGCGAAGGAGAAGGAAGGAAGGAAGGAGTGAGTGAGGAGAAGAAGAAGAACAAGGAGAAGGAAGATGAAAGAGAGAAGGAGAAGGAAAGAGGGAAGGAGGAAATAGGTATGCATAAGGAGAACAAAGGAAAGGAAAGAAAGAAGTGGAAAGGGAGAGGGAGAAGATGGATGAATGGATGAATGGAAGGAAGGAGAGGAGGAGGAGGAGGAAGAGGAGGTTACAACTAGTTGTATCCTCTCAGATGCTTTACCTAGTGTGGAACTCGGGAGAGAGGTCTGTGTCGTTGGCTCTTGGGTGGTAGGAGAAACGGTGGTTGAATTCGCCTTCTCTGTTGATGGAAAGAGACAGACGGAAATCAGCTGGTGGCTTATTTATTTTGGGGTCCCCAAATCCACCCCTTGTTGCCCCCGAAGAGCACCTCCAGAGAGCTTTAAGAAAAGCTCTGTGTGGCTTTGTCAAGTAGGTCTTTGGCAGAGTGTCAAGGGAGATAAAGGCAGGTGATTATCTCGAAGGACTTTCTGCAACTAATTTGGGACTCAGCTGTGAATGAACGTAATTCACAGCTGTCACAATAAAAGAGGTTTTTGGGACTACTCGTGTGTTTTAATGACTCAGGAAGCCTAGGTCACAACAGAAAAGGGGCTGGAGGACTTAGAACTGGGATTGAAGTGGATCTAGAACAGAGGTTCAAACAGAGACCAAAATCGAGGTGTGATTAAACTTGGATTAAACATCCAAGAAGCCGGTGCAAGTTATTCTACTTTCTACTCTTTCCCCCCTTTCAGAATTTCGTTACTCACCGCAGAAAGATTTGGGACAGATGAACCTCACTCGATAATCCAGACACAATGTCCCCTTGCCTTGCTGGGTGTTGATACAGGCGAATCCTTGAGCAGCGTTGTTTCTGTCAAAAAGGAGGACCCATCGAAAGCAATGGTCAGATCCTGAAGGAGACGGGAGTCCCGCTTCGCTTACCCAGGGGAGGAACCTAGTGCTCAGGAATTGGGGCTTTGGAGTGCATATTTTCCTCCTCCCTCCTCCTCTTTTCTCCTTTTATGCCATGTCTTATAGTTTGGAGGTCAAGGCAATGCCTAGGCCCGTGATGGCGAACGTATGGCACACATGCCAGAGGTAGCTCCAGAGCCCTCTGTGGGAATGCGTGCCATCGCCGGCTGCTTTTCTGGTTTCCAGCACTCATGCCAGCTCATCTTCGCAGGCGCCGGAGTGCTGGGAAACAGTTGAAAAACAGCCTGAAAAACAGCCAAAAACAGCCCCCTCAAAAAAGGCTGGTTTTCTGGCCATTTTCCAGGCCGTTTCTGGACCTTTTTTGGACCATTTTTCAGGCTGTTTTCCAGGCTGTTTCTAGGCCATTTTTGGCCTGGAAAATGGCTGAAAAGAGGCCTGAAAACACCCCAGAAATGGCACAGAAAACAGCCTGAAGACAACCTGGAAAATGGCCTAAAAACTGTCTGAAAAAGGCCTGGAAAATGGCCCTCAAAATGCCCCAAAAAGAGGCATGCGCGTACATGTTTGGTCTTTGGGTTTTCAGGGCTCATGCCAGCGCATCTTTGTAGGTGCTGGAGTGCTGGAAAACAGCCTGAAAATGGCTCAGGAAACAGCCAAAAACGGCCAAAATACAGGTGGTTCTCAGGCCATTTTCCAGGCTGTTTCTGGGGGTTTGGGGGCCATTTTCAGGGTCATTTTCAGACCATTTTTTGTGCCTTTTTCAGGCTGTTTTGGGGACATTTTGACCTGAAAAAATGATCTGAAAATGGCTGAAAAAAGGCCTGAAAATGCCCCCTAAAATGGCCCAGAAAATGGCTTGAACAATGGCCTAAAAATTGTATGAATATGGCCCCCAAAATGGCCTGAAAATGGCAGAAAAAAGACCTGAAAAATGGCCTAAAAACTGACTGGAAATGGCCTGAAAAATGGCCCAGAAAACAGTCAGAAAACGGCCTGAAAAATGGCCCAGAAAACAGTCAGAAAATGGCCTGAAAAATGGCCTAAAAATTGTCAGAAAATGGCCTGAAAATGGCTGAAAAACGGCCTGAAAAATGGCCTAAAAACTGTCTGAAAACGGCCTGAAAAATGGCCTAAAAACTGACTGAAAATGGCCTGAAAAATGGCCCAGAAAACAGTCAGAAAACGGCCTGAAAAATGGCCTAAAAATTGTCAGAAAATGGCCTGAAAATGGCTGAAAAACGGGCTGAAAAATGGCCTAAAAACTGTCTGAAAACGGCCTGAAAAATGGCCCAGAAAACAGTCAGAAAATGGCCTGAAAAATGGCCTAAAAATTGTCTGAAAATAGCCTGAAAATGGATGAAAAAAGGCCTGAAAAATGGCCTAAAAATTATCTGAAAATGGCTGAAAAATGGCCTGAAAACGGAATATGCGTTCTGGTTTGGGCACTTGGTGTCGAAAAGATTCTCCATCACTGCCCTAGGCAAATTAGCAAATTAGATATCAAGGCTAGATAATAAAATAAGAAAAAACTAGGGAATCTTCCATAAAGTCACTATCAGGATTGATGTGATGCTTGGTGGAAAATTAACATTTTTTAAGGGGATGTTGAGACCTCAAATACAGGTAGCCCTTGTCTTACGACCGCAATCAAGACCCAACATTTCCATTGCTAAGCGAGACGGTTGTTAAGGGATATTTTTTAGTTGCCAAGCATCTGAATTTTCATCACGCGGCCACGTGCCAGGGTCGTAAGCGTGAGAAATGGCCGTAAAAAGGACTTGTGAAAGTCCTTTTTTTCCCCCCAGTGCCCTCTTAACTTCGGACGGGTTTCTAAACGAACGATTGCAAGTCGTGGACTAACTGTGCCATTTTTTTCAGGGTCTGGTCCTCACTTCAGACGGCCATGGAACAGCCAGTCGTAAAGCGAGGACCCCTCTAAACAAGTTTGAGAAAAAGGACAGAGCTTCGGAAGAAACTCCGATTCTGCTTTGTAACAACGCCAGAATCTCACATTGCAAAATACTGTCCGGTTTCGGACGCCGGGACTCCTTCTCGGGTTTGAACTTCGATTCCCACGGGAGAAAGGCAGATGGCATCCGGATTTTCATCCAAGAGGTCACGGAGAAGCTCGTAATCTCCTTTGCCAAAAGGAGTGTCCCGATTAAACCAGGCGGTTTTGCAAGCTGGACCCGAAAAGGAAAATAAATCAAATTAAATGAATTTCTTAAAAAAATATTACAAAAACAGACCTTTTAAAAAAAAATTATGATGACCTGTTTCCTTGTTTTTCTAACAATGAGTAGAAAAATAATGTGGGACCTATAAACCAAATAATATTTTCGGTTTGTTTTTTTTTTTCAAACTCCCGGTGTTGTTTTTAGCCTTTTAATTCATTCAGCATCGTCTTTGGGCCGTTCCTGTTTAAATCATTCCCCCCCCCCCAAATTTATTTCTCCTTTTCAAAATAGGATGTAAATATATTTCATCCACCTCTGCTTTCTAAATATTTGATTTGCATCTGGGACACTTAAGCTTGCCAAAAACTATTGGTTCGCTCTTAAAAATATTGTCGTATTTGGGAAATACAGAATTATTGTGACTCTGCTCGGAACTCCCGAAAACAAAATTGAGGGAGAAATGAAATTATAGCTGCTATTTGGGTGATAATAATTGTAATTTTTGTGAGACTGTATCCAGGTTAATCAAGATAGAGTCATGGTTATAAGATGGCTTAGTAAATCAAAATTCACTTAAATGGCTCCTCCTCTTCCTTCTCCTCTTCCTCCTTCCCCATCTTTCTTTTCTTCTCCTTCTCCTTCTTCTCTTCCTCCTCCTCCTCCTCCTTTTCCTCACCTCCTCTCCTTTTCCTTCTCTCCTTCTGCTTCTCCTCTTTCTCCCCCTCTCCTCCTCTTCTTTTTCTTGTCCTTCTCTCTTCCTCCTCCTCCTCCTCTTTAGAATAAGTTTTCTAATCACTGATCCAAGAAACGTGGAGACTAAACTCAACTTTTTCTCCAAACTGGCCGTCAGTTATTACTCCTATTATTAGTCTTATCTGACTAATGTCTAGTCTGTGTCTCTTCTCCCTTCTCCCAAGGCCATTCCCACTTCCCCTTACAGGAGCAGAATCTCTCAAGTCTGAATCTACCTCTCGCAGCCCCACCTTGCAGCTGAAGAAACTAGGGAGGGTCCCTTCTGAGATGCTTCCCACATCCCTTTTCCATCTCTAGGCTCAGGTGCCTCTTATCTGATTATTGTCTAGTCTTCATTTCTCCCTCCTGTCTCCCAAGGCCATTCCCACATACCATTTACAATATTTCTGCCCCCTTCTCTTTACAGCCAAAGAAACTAGGGAGGGTCCCTTCTGAGATGCTTCCCATGCCCCTTTTCCTTCTGGGGGCTCAGGTGCCTCTTATCTGACCAGTGTCTAGTCTGCGTCTCTTCCTCCTGTCTCCCAAGGCCATTTGCACAGACCATTACGAAAGTAAAGGAGAAAGTTAGCAAGGCTGTGAATTTTCCCTAACTCCCTCTTGCAAGTTACAAAGAGTTTTAGGTAAAGGTTTTTGTACCTTTGATCGGGAATTGGGGTGTGCTTTGCTCTTGGGCCAAAGTAGAAGTGGGGGCCGATGATGTAAGAGGGACTGGTTTCAGAGTAGACAGTTCTTGGCTACCTGTGGGGGGAGGGAAAAACTCTTTTTATCTGTCTCTTAAAAAACAACAACAACCCACAATCCACAACAGGTTGCAATACAGTGAAGCGTTGAGTATTGAGTATTATGCTTCAGCTGGAAACCTTTACAGGAAATGCTCGCCTTACAACCACAATTGAGCCCCAAATTTCCATTGCTAAATGAGATGTCGGTGAAGGGTGTTTTGGCCCATTTCATGACCTTCCTTGCCATCGTTCTTAAGTGAAGACTTTGGTTGTTAAGTGAATCCGGCTTCCCTCCTTGAGGTCGCCAAAGGAGGATCACCTGACCCCGGGACGCCAACCGTCATAAATATGAGTCAGTGGCCAAGTGTCCGAATTTTGTCCACGTGACAAAACAGCGGTCGTAAGTGTGAAACACGATCCCGAGTCATTATTTTTTTCTCCGCTTCGAATGCTCACTAAACGAAATATTGTAAGAGTTTTGCAGTGGTTTACGAAAGGCCCCGCTCGGCTCTCAGTGTAAAATTTAAACGAAAGAAGATGATCTTACCTGTACAGAAAGATGGAGGGCAGGTGAAGCGCACCTGATAGTCGTGGCATCGTTCTCCTTTCCCTTGTTCGGCGTTGATGCAAGAGAAGCCCACCAGGGGGTCATTTCTGTTCGGTGAGACAGAAACAGGTGGACGCTTAAGTTAGGAAAGTTGTTTTTCTTTTTTTTAAACTGACTTTCTATTAAATACGTTTCTTAGTGCTTTTATAAAGCTCGTGCCGTCTGGGTATTTCATCTCTGCTGCACGATAGGGAAAACCTATAGGTTGTAAACCTCGAGTTGTGTTTTATTAGGTTAAAGCTGGCGTGTATTTACGACGGTTGTGACATCGTATTTTCTGTAAGCCATGAGTGAGTCTTAGTGAGCGAGTAGGCAGCTGTATAAATTTTCCAAAATCAATCAATCAATTAATCAATCAACCAACCAACCAATCAATCAATCAATCAACGAACCAATCACCAATCAATTCATTCTTCCTTCCTTCTTTTTCCCTCCCTCCCTTCTTCACTTCTTTCCTTCTTTCTCCTTCCTTCTTTCCTTCTGCTTCCTTCCTTCCCTCTGTCCTTCCTTCTTCACTTTTCTCCTTCCTTCTCCCTTTCTCCTTCCTTCCTCCTTCTTTCTCCTTCCTTCTTCCCTCCCTCCCTTCCTTCTTTTTCTCTTCCTCCCTCTTTCCTTCCTTCGTCTCTTCTCTCTCCTTCCTTCCTCCTCCTCCCTTCCTTCCTTCCTTCTTTCTCCCCATTCCTTCCTTCTTTCCTTCTTCCTCCTTCACAGTTTCCTCCCTCCCTCCTCCCCTCCCTCCCTCATTCTTCCTTACTTCTTTCTCCCTCCCTCTTTCCTTCCTTCACCTTTCCTTCCTTCTCCCTTTCTCCTTCCTTACTCCTTCTTTCTCCTTCCTTCCTCTTTCCTTCCTTCTTCACTTCTCCCTCCTTCCTCTTCCCTCTTCCTCCCTCTTTCCTTCCTTCCTTCCTTCCTTCCCAGTCAGCCTCCGACAAACAAAACCAGTAGGGGGAACCCCGTTTCTCTTTAACGAGCCCATGATTCATTTAACAACCCGCAGTGGTTCGGCTTAACAACCCTGGGCCCAAAAAAGTTCACCTTGCCCATCCATTGCTTAGCCACTGAAATCATTTTAAGCCGTATTTTCTCCCAGTTCCATTTTAAATTGTATTTTATCCAATTCACTTTAATTTTTTTTTTTAATCAGATTTTAGTAATAATTTGTGTCCGGAACTCTGCACTTTCATACGGCCCAAGGGCTAATCAATCAAGTCAACTCAACAGAAATCCTGGTCCCCAGTTCTGGTCATCAGGCAAGGACAACTTCTATTCCTCTGTGAAAACCACGAAATCTTACACGGCAAAGCGTTGTCCTGTCTCTGCAGCGGGGATCCCATTAGTGGTCTGCACCTCTATTTCAAGGGGTACGGAGCAGATTTTCTGGGGACTCAGTTTCCGGAGGTCAGCAATGAGTTCTTGATCTCCTTCTCCAAATGGGTTGTCTTGATTGAACCAAACGGTCCGGCAAACGGGAAGAGATTCTACCAATGAAAAAAAGATGTTCATTTTGAGATGTCTTCGAAATAAATGTTGGAAATTAAGATTTACCTGGAAAGGAAACTAGGTAGGTACCCGTTTATGTTAAATGTAAATAAAAATATTTAGAAGAGGAGAATATATTATAACAGTATATATATATGATATACTAGAAATATATGTATAAAAGATAGATCAGGATAAGAAGAGAACATTTATAAATATGGATTACTGATGCGAAGATGTTGAAAAGAAGAAGATGTAAATATCTGTTTTTGTTTTTTTTAAAAAACTGCTAATTTGACCTCTACTTGCTTGGAATAAGACCAGACTACATTGATAACAAAGATTGGTATATATTTGTCCATGTCTCAACAGCGGCGAGAATGGCATTTGCCCAACTGTGGAAAGATGTAGATGTGCCTCCTGATCATCTGATAATAAACAAGATTCTCCGATGTGCCGAGATGGATAGATTAACGTATATTTTAAAAGACAAGGAAGATTCAATATATAATAGAAGTTGGGACAAATGCTTTGTCTGGCTCAAAAGAAGGTTAAACCTAGGAAAGGGGTGACAAGATCGTCTATTTAGATTAATTAGATATTTCTTAGGCTATATGATTTCTTAAAATTTCGACAAAAACAGGCTAATTGTTTTGTAGATAGTTAGTAGAAATGGACTCTATTGAAATGTTTGGTTTGGATGACACTAGTTATTATTAATTGGAGAGTGAGCTTAACTCCCGGTTAGTCATGTTTGTCGTTTCGTTTTAGTCTTGTGTTTATGTGTTTCTACATTTCACCATTTATATAGTTTTTCAATGTTTATTTTGTGTTAATCTTAATGTAAATATTTAATAAATATTTAATTTTTTTAAAAAGCTGCTAATTTGTTCATCTCCCTCCACCTCCTCTATTTATCTCTATCTCCAACTATCTAAAATGGCTTTTAAAAAACGGTCTTCCTTTTTTTCCCCTTAAGTTATATTCTTCCTTGTATACGAAATATCTCATCCCATATTTCATGCCAGGGGTGCCAACCTTGTCGAGTGCTCTGAACTTGTCCTTCTGTGGGATGTGGTCCTGGAGAGGTTTGGTCTTCACCACCTGTGGAAAAGATAGGCCAAATTTGATGGTGCTCTCTGAGCTGGGTTGGTATTTCACACAGACATTTCATTACCGAAGTAGGTAACAAGATCAGTGTTGGCAAGCAGAGGGGTTTGCAGAGAGGAGGAGGAGAAGGAGAAGGAAGAGAAGGAGAAAGGGGAGAAAGGAGGAGAAGGAGGAGAGAGAAAGAGAAGAAAGAGGAGGAGAGAAAATGAGGAGGAGGAGAAGGAGAAGAAGGAGGGGAAGGAAAGAGAAGGAGAAGGAGAGAAAATGAGGAGGAGAGAGAAGGAGAAGAAGACAGAAGGAGAAGGAGAGAAAAGGAGAAGGAGACAGGAGATAAAAGGAGGAGGAGGACTAGAAGAAGGAGAGAGAAGGAGAAGAAAGAGAGAAGGAGAGAAAAGGAGGAGGAGGAGAAGAGAAGGAAAAGGGGGGGAAAGGAGGAGAAGGAGGAGAGAGAAAGAGAAGAAGGAGAGAGACAGAGAAAGAGAAGAAGGAGAGAGACAGAGGAGAAGGAGAGAAAATGAGGAGGAGGAGAGAGAAGGAGAAGAAGACAGAAGGAGAAGGAGATAAAAGGAGGAGGAGGACTAGAAGAAGGAGAGAGAAGGAGAAGAGAGAGAGAAGGAGATAAAAGGAGGAGGAGGACTAGAAGAAGGAGAGAGAAGGAGAAGAGAGAGAGAAGGAGAGAAAAGGAGGAGGAGGACTAGAAGAAGGAGAGAGAAGGAGAAGAAAGAGAAGGAGAGAAAAGGAGGAGGAGAAGGAAGAGAAGGAAAAGGGGGGAAAGGAGGAGAAGGAGGAGAGAGAAAGAGAAGAAGGAGAGAGACAGAGAAAGAGAAGAAGGAGAGAGACAGAGAAGGAGAAGGAGAGAAAATGAGGAGGAGGAGAGAGAAGGAGAAGAAGACAGAAGGAGAAGGAGA